>JAZDUH010000537.1:3662500-4112500 GCA_036419115.1 Scarus forsteni
CATCTAATGGGATGCATCAGTTCCACTTTTTTAAACCAAGTACATGGACTACCCCAGTTAAGTACTCACTGAAACTAAGTAAAAATATGAGTACCTGATAATAAATACTGTTGAGGTTCTTAAATTATTCAGCCGTCTCTTATCCCGCTCTTAACAGTTTAGCTGTGTATATCGTTTGCAGTCGACTCTACCTTTGTCACCATCAGTTATGTTTAAATAATGGGATAAATAGCCTACTTGGGTTATTTCTAAACATACAACAGAAGCTTGCAATTGAAGTGATATCGGGGAGATTGGGGTAAACTGAGCCAGTGGGTAAGTTGACCCACCCCCTGTTTCTGGGAAACACTAAACAACTTTTGTCATGTGGCCCTAAATTCAGAAAGCCCCTGTCATTTCTCCCGTCCTCTGTTGAAAAGAGACACCTGGCACAAACGGTTGGGACTTTTTAACAAGAAAAAAACTCTTTTTCGTGTGTCAAAGTAAATTTTCAGGTATATTGAGCTTTGTATCAAATCCAATTATCCAGGTCTAAAATGGCGTATTATACATATTTGTAATTTACCAATGTATAAAGCTGTATGAGTAATTTGGCCAAAGATTACTCTGAATAGTGAAGCTAGCAACATTTTTCCAAAATGTTGGTTATAGGGCAAAGTGAGTCATATGCTGTGGGGTAAATTGAGCCATTGGTTCCTTTTATACCACCAAAAATTTGAAAAGTTATATTAATGTACTGATCATAAAATACTACTTAATATTATGTAAACAAACTGACTTGTCTGATCAAATATTAAACAGAAGAAAATCATGCTAAGAGTGAACAAGAGGAAAACCAACTGGGGCTCAACACCCCTGCTGAGATGGAGAAAAAGTAATGAGGGAAGTCATGGTTGAAAAGTCGATCAGATCCATTGCAAAGGAGTGAAATACTGACAGGTCAAACCTGGAGAGGTAAATGAAGAAGAGGGATGTTTGAACTTGCTTGTTTTAGCAAGGATGAACAGGTAATAACTTTAAAACTTTCTGCCAAGTACTGATTTTGTTTCTGTTTTTTGATCAAAGCTTGACTGGCTCTTATTTTACTTCATTTGAGTATCTAGTTTTCCCAAAAATTGCAAAATGTGTCCATTTATGTCATTACAATTTTGAAATTACTGATTTTTTTTTTCTAGGGTGTTTAAGTTAGGGTTAAGAAAATAAATGTGACTATTTGTAAAGTGAACAATTTCTTGTGAACTGACTCTTTTGACAACAATACATTATCTTTTAATTCTCAGATTTAAAGTTATTAAGTCACATGGTAAATTTACCCACAGACTTGGCTTAACTTACCCCTAACCTGAGGCAAGTTGAGCCACAGGAGCACTTTATTTTGAAAGGCCACATTTTCCAGGGTCTTTGTCACTGATACATCCTTACAATCTCAGTTGATAGCAAACATTCCTGAATAAGAATCTGGTTTCATTTTATCTTTGTTGCATTTTTCCTTGCCTCAGTGACAAAAGTAAAAATGGCTCATCTTACCCCGTTCTCCCCTCAATACAAGGTAAATGCTTGACCAATAACTGGAACTGCATTACTAACACATGACTTTGTCATAATTAAAAACAACCCAAACCCTCTTAACTCCCAATCACATTAAAAAACTTTAAATTTGTTGAATTCCCCTGCTGAGCTGCATGTGTGAATAAAAATAGAAGTTTTTGAACCTGAAGTAACTCTCCTGCCCCTCTCATACTTTACTCATCGACTGACTAAAGCAGGACTACTGGTATGATTCTGCTGCTAATGACTTTTCCCCTGCTCCTGCACTGTCTCTGCTCCTGCTGCTCTCTCCCTCTTTTGGGAGGGGGTTTGTCTACCTATGAATGTCTATTGTACATTCATAGCATTAACCCTTAACTCTGCTTAACACTGCTTAAGTTATTGGGTGTTACCCACATGGCCTGCTTATTTTTTTTCATTTATCTTGTATTATTGTTCACCTTCATTGGCTAAACACTTAGGAAACCCACATCATACATTTTCAGAGTTAATTTAAAAAAATAATAATAATAACACTGGCACATGCTAACATTGGGCCTGTTCCGGGTGATTCACCATGACTTTTTGCACAATTGATAACAGGTGTAATAGTGGTGTGGACCGCCCTATTTAAATGAGGATTTTGCATTTACCTTCGGCTGTCACCACGGGGAGTTTGGGACAGAGTGGCCGTGAACGAAAAATTAAGTTGAAGCCATAAAGTTTGAGGCAAAAAAACACACTGAGGAACGCCAGCAGAGACATCTCAGTGTTGCCACAAGAAGCGTGATTTGGAGGCCGTCTGTGAAAAGCATGCAGACCAAAACTGGCATTACTAGATAGACAATTTGTCTCTGCTATTTTTTATTCTGACAAGAGGTTTCAGTGAACTTTTTTGTTATCTGTCAGTTTTTATTTTCCTTTTGTGATTTGTTAAACATAATCTAAATGGCAGCATTCACATAGCTACACAGCTTCATCACCAAATACCCCTCATGTGAAGAGCAGTATTACAGTTACCCACACACAGACTAAGCGTATATCTAAATGTCCTTTTGCTGCACTGACTGCTTCACACCTAAACCTGCTGTCAGTGTGTGGAGAGTATGAGTGCTCCAAACGGCAAAGTGATTCTGGTAATGAAAGAGATAATTTTACATAGGTTGAACGACCACCTCCACTGTGTATTAAAAACGCAAAACAGAGAGGGTTTACTTTACAAATGTGTCTGCATGTGTATAATGACAAACAGCCTCCAAGTCTTTCTGTCATTCATCAAAAGATTCAGTCAATGACGGATTATATTTGTTTTATCCAACCCCTGTTTCTTGCCACACTGACAGCAGCAATCTGTGCATAATGCTGCACCAGTTTGCACCTGCCTTTTAAACGTGCAAAAAAATAGATGCAAAAAATCACCAAGCGCTATCAGTTTTGTGATTGTTAAATCACACTGCAGGTGCTGAATGGTACATTTGCATCTCCTCCTCCCACTGTTTTGTGCATTCTGGTAATCTGCATGTGTTCAGACTGCTCTCTAATACATGTTTTTATACATGCAAAACGTTAGTAGATCTTGCTCAGTGTGTGTTTTAGAAAAGCTGAAGCATTTTGTCTGTTCAAGTTTATCATCCACTTTTTTTTGGCTGCTTGTAGGTTAAATGCAGATCCTCTCTTCGGGTGCTCCCTGTGATTTCTTGCCCTTCGGGTGTTTTTCATGGAGCAACAAATGTCTATGTGATCAGCCTCGAAGTATTGCTCTAGCTAAGACTGCGCAGTTTTAAGTGATTTCAATAACAGTCTCCAATGCTGTACAGAAAGTCAAAGGACCTAAAATAATATATTCTTCTGTAGTCTTCATGGGGCTGTAATATATTGTTTTGTGAAAATAAAATGAAAAAGCCTGTGCTAAAGCTCCACACAGTGGTTAGTGTTTGCCAACACTCTTATTGCCCTCAGGCCAAGCCATAAATTCTTAAAGATGAAGTCAGTGGTCTTCTAATCTTCTAATCTAATTCACTATTTGTCAAAATCACCATATTACTCCTCTCCAACCACATGATGTCCACACTGACAGCATGTTGAAAAAAAAAGGCTGGTTTCAATGCACAGCCTTGGCTCTGAATTTCAGCAGGTAAACACTGTGGCTCGGGCCAAGTCACCAAAACAAAGTACACCCCCCCACATCTAGGGGGCGATCATACTCATGCACAGAATAGACAGAGGGGGGAGGGGGTGTAGTAGGTTGCATAGCATGCGCAGTTAGCGTAAGAGAGAGATACAATAGGTGCAGTAGCAATGGCTGAAAAACAGCCCAAAAGAAAAAGGTCAGAGGAGCAGAAAGTGAAAAAGAAGGGCTATGACCATGAAAGAGTGAAGACCCAGGTCAACATTGGTGTTGCTTTCCGACGGTGGAGGGAACTCCGCGAACTGAAAGACCTGAAAACGGACTCGGATGTCACCATCTTCGTGTTGGACAGGTAAGCAACATTAGCTTTGTGGTGCTTCACATAACAGTAACAGCCGTCGGGCATTCATCTTATTGTCTAATCTGCCAGAATGTACTGTTGTTGTGATGTTATCAATAATGGAAGTCGAGTTGTCTGACGAGTCGGGTTACCTTAGCTACGTTGGTCAGCTACAAAGTTACTACGGCCGGTTCCATGACAATGCACGTCCATCAGCTTTTGGGGGTGGAGCCAGGGGTGAGGTTTGTTTATCAACAACCTCTCCACTTGTTTTCTCCCACATCGCTGACTACACCTTTAATACTCAGTCATTGCTTTGTAAAAGTATTAATGAGAAACAGTTGTTGTGTTATGGGCTCTCTAGATGAACTCATAACACATTTTTTGCTGGCACTTGTCTATTTGTTAACAAGATAATTAAAAAAATATCAAAATTAGCTGATGATATTTTCAGAATATTTCAGATATAGCTCAAGGACCAAGTGTTTAAATTTTGGTAGTGATCCGAATCCAGATGCAGATCTAGGAACAGCTTTCCACATTTTTTTGTTCGTAAATCAAGTTTCCAGTAGATCTGGATAAAATTTTAGGATATGATGGCCATGGCACAAGGAAGAAGTATTGGATATTGTAGGTAATCCATATAGATATGGATCCAGGAACTTTTGAAGAGCTTTTGCAAGACAGGGCAGGTTTGTAGAGTGGCTAGTGAGGGCAGGCAGCCTACAACCTGCTCTTGCAGGTGTTTTCTGGGTTTGGGTCATTTGTGGCTTTACTTTCATTTCTAACTTGCTGTGTGTTTCTGCACTAGGTGTCTTTCTCTTACTGAACTGCATAGAGTCATTGTAAGGCATTTGTCTTCATCTGAGTTTCTACTTATTATCATTCTTCTTATTATTACTATTATCATTATTTTTATTATTATTATCATTACCTCCGCCGAGGAGGTTAGGTTTTCGGGAGAGTCTGTCCGTCTGTCTGTGAACAAAATAACTCAAAAAGTTAAGGATGGATTTTGATGAAATTTTCAGGAAATGTTCAGCATGGGAAAAGGAAGAAGTAGTTCAATTTTGGTGTTGATCCGGATCACCGTCTGGATCCGATTTTTTGTGAATAAATACTGAACTAAAATAGATATCATTATGAATCCAATTGCTAATAGTATGTTTTCATGGTCAAGGAATCTAAATATTTAATGAAATAAAGGTAGGACTAATATTTATGGTAAAAATCACAATATGGGAGAGGACTGTGGTGCTGGCGGAGGTCCGCGCTCTCCAAGTGCTTTTCTAGTTATTATTATTATTAAAGCCATAGCACTCCTAGCATATGGCCTGAGTTTAATTCAAGGGCTTGGTCCTTCCTGGCATTTCACATCTTTCCCCCTCTATCCACTGTCTCTTTAAATAAAAGCTCACAGCCCCAGATAAAAGATCCAGAAAATAAATCTCAAAAATGGTTCTCAATTTAAATGATCCTTTTTACTAGACATGTTCCCTACATTTTAACAAGCACTGGCAGTTGGGAAATAAGCAGCCAAGTCTTGCAAAAAGGTAAGAGACAATCCCTCACTGTCTGGTGTAACATGCATAATGTGCTTCCTGTAAAGTACTGTACATGTTTCAAACCAGGGTGAAAATATGAGCAATTATTTGATCTAACATAAACACAGAGGAATGGTCTCCATGCAGAAATACTGCTGACAGATGTCTTCAAGTGAAAAAACAGCTCATATAGAGTTTTCCGCCTATTAATATGTGAGACGTATTCTCGATAGATTTACAGCAAAACAAACAAACGCTGTTGATAGAATATCAATCTCCCTTTTTCTTTCTCCAGTGGCTGTCCTTTGGGTATTTCAGCCGAGTTTGCTGTTTTGTTTGTTTGTTCACTTTTAGTTTTTAGGCCAGCGTTTCATCATCCATCACTCTATGAGGCAGCACAGAAAATCTTTCTATCCGCTGTGTGACAAAGAGCTTCATTCTTTTTTCCTTAGAATGATGCAACTTTATCAATATTTGGCCAACAGTGGGACACTGAATGCTTATACAAGTGATGATTTATGGTATTACCTAAAATTGCTGAAAAGTGATTCAAGCTCCCTCAGTGGATCCTGTATTCACATCTTACTCAGCAGGTAGATGACTCAGGTGGAAGTCAAACCCTAACTGTTGTTTGCTCCTTTTAAACACTACTCTGACTGGTTTCTGGTGATTAAAGGAGTGTTCGTGTTAGATGTCTCCATTCTGCACCAGTCAATAGCTTTTCTGCTAATTCACTCCCTCACAATCAACTCCCTCAGACTCCCCCTCAAGGTAATTTGCAGAACTTGGCACTTGAAGCTTTTTCATAGATCTGATATTCTTGAATTAAAGTAATGAGAGACAGTCTTTAACACATATAACTGCCAATTCACAGCAGTGCTCCCAGCTCTCTGAAGATGCATGTAGGCTGCCATTAAAGCTAAAGAATAACAATTTAGGATTCAGCATGAGGGTATGGTGCAATGTGATATTAATGACTTTGCACACGGGTACAAGATGATACAAAACATAGCAATGCAGTACAATAACACAAGGAGACACAATACAGTATGATGCTGTAGAATGAAATACAAAACTATTCATTCCTATACAATTAAACCAGATGATATGATATGGTACAACATCATACTTGAAGACAACGTGGCAATTTACAAGACTATGAAATTTAAGATCATTCCATACATCATGATATCAAGTATCAGGGCTGCCTTTGCCTAAAGTGAGGCCCCAAGCAGAAGTTTTTTATGAGGCCCTTGCTATGTCAACATGTAGGTGGATATTTTTAAAACCTGTAATTTTCCTCCTCCAGTTTAAAAAAAAATAAAAAATACCTGTCCACATGAAAAAGTAATAAAACGCTTAACTATACTGTTAAACGCTGTTTAATACAAGGTCCATGAAGTCCACCTATGTAACAGTTTGGCTATGTTAACTGGTAAAAGTAGGCGTGTTGAAAATTTCTTTCAATTTGAGATCTATCTGATAAATTTGATCAAATTCTGTTATGAAACATTTTCGTGCCCTTATTGGTCTCTACAACCTTTAGAACCATGTCAACCAGAGAGCATGTCACCTTGGATCACAAGTCAAGATTTGGGAAACAATAGCGCAGAGTCCATTAGAAAAAAAATGCAGCATTTTATAGTTCAAATGTTCGTAAAGCAGCATCTTAGTGAAGGAGTGACAGGAAGCCTGCAGTGGCATGTAAAAGGTCAAGTTATCATAGATTGACATCACTCTACGGGGACGTTGACAAGGAGTGTGACGTCTTGGTCTGTGGGAGGAAGCCGGAGTGCCCAGAGAGAACCCATGCATGTAACAGGAAGAACATGCAAACTTCACACAGAAAGGCCCCTGTCCGACCAAGGGATTCGAACTGGGATCCTTCTTGCTGTGAGGCACGTGCACTGCCTGCTGTGCCACCGTGCAGCCCTTCATTTCATCCTATACATGCGAAATCATTGTTTTCAAAGGAAATTCTTTTTCTCCTCATTTCTGACCCATGTGAATCACTCCTTAAAAATATTTTCTGAGATAAACATGATCAAACTGTAGAATGTCTTTACTGTTTTTGCAGCAGTTTTAAGCATGAAAAATAGCTATGTTTGAATGTTTATTCTTCTCACTGATGATGTAGGTTACTATTGTAGCTCATTCATGAGGAGTAAATACCAATATCTGTTCCATTATTGGCTGAAAAACATCTCACAGTGCTTTAAACAAGAAGGAAGTTATTCTTTACCCTTTTATATCACTGAATCATTGCTTCAAGCATTTAGAAGTTTTGAAACTGTGGTTTTTCTGTGATTTAGTTAGTGAAGGGGACACCAAACTTAGGCCCCATCCACACGAAGACAAACCAAGGTCTAGACGCACAAGTTTTTTGCCGGATCTGAGTATCATCCATACGAAGACGGTGTTTTGGGGGTCTGTAAACGATCATTTTTGAAAACCAGGTTCCAGAGTGGAAAGATTTTGAAATTGCCATATATATAGCTCTGTGATTACTGGCTCTACGTAACTTTTCAGATACGCTTACATCATAGTTTCATATCTTCATTGACATGCATGTGTCACATGCGGCAATGACAACAACAATGACAGCGTAGAATATGTGCTGATGAAGCTAGTGACCCTACTACCCCTGTTGCAGCAAAATCTCCTTCTTCTCAATCACCACCGAGTTAAACAATTATCGAGGACACATTACGGCACTTTATGATCACTTTATCACAATCTCTGTTTACAACTTTTGACGCAAGTGCGCATGCCCACTGTTTTTCATCTGTTTCTGCTTGTTTCCGTCATATCGTTACAACGCCCCTAGAGGTCTGGCATGTGTTTTACAGCGTTTTCATGCGTATCGACTGCATTCATGTAGACGCACATGCCTTCGTCTTTATGACAATTGTTTTGAAACTGTTAAGTGTTTGTCTTCGTGTGGATGGAGCCTTAAAATGCCATAAACCCCCTGTCAACGTCTGGATGTAGTGTTATGTAATATCAAATTTAACTGTTATAGAGAGCCGCACCACAAGCATGGCTAAAAACACTTGCAGTGTTTCAGTGTATTTCTCTCCACTTTCAGAGGATGCTTGTTTGAGCACTATGGAGGCTCATTAGTTTTTTATGGCTCTAACAAATGAAGAGCAAGAAATAAAGCTATATTAATGGCTCAGTGGGCATCTCTGTTTCCCCATCTCACTCGACTACAGGGATATTCAATTGCTCATAAGGCTCAGTAGCATTCCCAGCTGGACGAGCACAGCAGGAATGGAGTAGTTACACATGCACAAGTATGATACATGAAACAAGACACTGCGAGGGATCACTCTCTTTTATAGATTATTCAGAGATGCATGTATTATACATTAAAGGTGTATGAATTATACATAGAGCATACTGGACACATTCAGCAAAGAGAGATTGGAAATGTTTAATCCACTTAGTGAGACTTGTTTTTAGGCTGGCCTCGAGCCCAATGGTCACATTTAGAGTTGACCCAGAAAGTGGTTGTAACTTCTGCTCTACCCAAAACACAGTGGCTGCTGGTGCTCATTCTTTTCCCCAGTGCTATTGAACTCCTCACTGATCCAACAACATATAAGCTTTTAGAATCACATAAATGTTTAAGTATCCATGGTAATGAGAATGAGGACTGAAATAATAACAATCTTGCACTTTAAAGAGGCAGCAACATTGTAGATGTAGCCGGTGTAACAGGTCAGCAGCTGATTGCTTCTTATCATATAAACTACCTGCTTTCACAAAGATTAGACAACAAGGACACTGCCTGTCCTGCAACTTTGTCCTTCAACTTGGAAAAAAGCTCACTGGACAACAAACAAATTAATCAGCACCTTCTGTCACCTTAAATCAGTCAATTACTATATTTTCCCCTTTAATCACTTTCATTTACTTTTTGTTCAGTTGCAAGTTCTAATTCTCAAACTGAAGATGTTAACAAGCAGAGATTCCTCTTTTTAAATAAAAAATATATAAACTCTTTTATTTGAACATGTTACAAAGTATTTTTTCCTTTAGGCAATATAGAGTAAATATATTAAATAATACTTTTATGATAAAATGTATATGTTATACCATCCTCATTAAGTGAGTAAGTAATGTAATTGTGTAAAACTTTTTGATTGTGTATATGAGATATCTATCCATTGAGATTGAGCCTTTTCCTTCTTTTAAACATCTGCTCTGATCAAAACTGCAAAATGTTTATGAAATGTGACACTGCATTTGAACAACTTAGGCATTAAAGGGACAATGTGTTGCATTTTAAGCAATTTATGAACTAAAAACAACATCTAGGCTCGTAATTATGTCCTCATTTGTGTCAAATTTCCTCTGCCAACAATCTGACTTGTCCTCCTGTGCAAAAATTTTTTTAACTGTGTATACATAGAACGGGTAAGTCCTATAGAGACTTCCATGTCTTTCCAGTCTATTCTTGAGCCTTTTTGTCCTCTCTAACTTAAAGCTGAGGTTGGTAATTTCATTTAATACACTTTTTGTAATACTGGTTAAAATTATCTTTATGACCCGATGGCATTCAACTCATAATGTGTTCTTAAAACAGACCGAAAAATATCCGCTATCTACAGCAGGAGTAAAAACAGGGAAAACACCAACCAATAATCATGCTGTATCAAAACCCGTTGCCATTCTGCCTGCCTGCTGCGCGTACATTTCCCAGCGTGCACAGACTCAATGCGTGTAGCCGAGCTGAGAGGGATCAGACTCTGCGGGAGAATGCTCACCTTTCAAGCTTTGGCTTTGAAAGTAAGGGAAGCCCGCTGTGAGCCGTCCCACAACCCCAACCAAGCTCCAATATCCCTCACATTTTAAGACAGATGTAAAAAAAAAATCTAAAATAAACACTTTGTTTTTCTCAGTTTGTTCTGTTGGCTCTAATCTCATGACAGCTGCCACCCAGGCTACTGCAGGTGGACGATCTCATTAAGGTTTTTTCTTCTTCTTCTTTGGTTTTACAGAGGTTGGCATCCATCATTTTGGAGCATTATCGCCCCCTTCAGGTTAGAGACAGGGCTCAGTTTGGAGAGGCAGAGGAATGTTTTTATTATTATATCGTTACACGGGAGATTTACGGGAGTATACTGATACAGGAGGACGGTGGGAAAGAGGATGAAACATGGTAAATACTGTAGTTTCATGGCCAAAATGGGAGATTTGACAGCTATGCGGAGAATGGCAGAGGAACTACCTATATCCTAGAGGTGGGCGATATGGCAAAAATATAATATCGCGATTTTTTAAAAATAAAATCACGATCACGATTTTATCACGAATCTTTTTTATGTTGAATTTTACAGACTAATTTGCATGTTTGACCATTTCCCCTTATGTATAACATATAAAACATGTAAAACCCTAAAAGAAAAAAAAATAGACAATTTAAGCCAAAGAAACTTTCTGAACAGGTTTTAATTTAAATGTTGCAGTTTTTATAAAAATGTGCAATAAATGTAAACATAAAAGGTAATGAACAACAATAAAGTGCAGTTTTGTAACATAAAATTTAAACACACCAAATAACTTATTGAAAAGGGTCAAATATAAATGCAAACTTAAGTAACTGGACATCTCTTAAAGCAGGGCTTTTGTCCATTTTCGGCGTGTTTTCAGCGACTGCAGTTACTTTTCTCAACTTTATTTTATATTTTGGTATATTTACTTTCTCAAATGTATATTACGCTATAGGTATATTGATATATAAATATATATATATATATATATATATATATATATATATATATATATATATATATATATATATATATATATATATATATATATATATATATATATATATATATATATATATGTGTGTATATATATATATATATATATATATATATATATATATATATATATATACATACATACATATGGGGCTTGCGGTGAATGTTTTCACCCGGTGAGCGCCAGGTGCACACAGACAATTTGACGATCTTACTGCTTCATGAGATCATCCCCACGTTATATTCCTTCACGATTTTATATCGTCATATCGCACACCACTACTATACCCTGATCAACATCGGCTGTGAGTACTAACTAACTTTCCATGTTAGCTTTTTTTTTTTCCTTACTATGATAATGTTTTGGTGTTTTCTTACTGCTGACTGAGACATGACTTGGTGTAGTGTAAAACAAACACGTTGTGCTGAGGGTTGGGTGGAGCCCTGAGGGGATGCTACATTCAAATTCATGCTAGTTTTGCAAAATTGTCAACCCCAGCTTTAAATGGCAGTGAATCTGGATGACGGCAGAGGATTAATAACACTTTATGATTTTTAATACTTACCCTAATACCAACAGTCATGACATGTTTTTAAAGGAAATAAAAATAACTTTATGCTAATTACATTTTTGGAAGAAGTTTTGTCTAGAGTATTAGTAAGCAGAGTTTACTCATAGCTGAGCAATCAGGTCCTCATGTCTGGGTTAAAGTGAAGCCTTTGCCTTCTGACTCAAGCCTATCTCAGTTCTGACTCACTCTCAGCTCACCAATCAGTCCATGAAACACAAAAAAGGTAAAACATTTTATTTCAATCAATCTTTATTTATATAGCGCCAAGACATAAAACATGTCATGTGTGATTAACAAGAGACCTAAAGAAGTCAGACAAAGTATTTTACATTCATTTGGCTTCTAAATCAAGACATTTGCAAGAAATCCTTTACACTGTCATCATGGAGTATCCATCCATCCATTATCTATACCACTAGACTAGTCACCAGCCGATCTCAGAGCCACATAGAGAGAAAGCTCTCTCACTCACCCACAGCTAGAGGTGATTTAGAGTCAACAGTTAATCTAACAAGCATGTTTTCTGACATGTGGGAGGAAGCCAGAATGCCCAGAGAGAAGCCATCGGGATAGCATGCAAACTCCACACAGAAATACCCTGACCTGCACAGGGTTTCAACCAGCAATCTTCTTCCTATGTGGCACATGCACTGCCTGCTGCACCACCATGCCATCCCAACCCAGATTAATCAGTTAACAATCAAAAATCATCAGTTATTGGCACTTAAAAACATGTCTGACCGCTTTAATTTACCAGATATTTACAGGCCAAATCTGTTGGGTGGTTCATGAAAGCTGGGGGAATCTTACACATGCTGATTGTAAATCTTCAGAGAGGGAGTCATAGAAACATGTACCACCAAAATAGTCCTCTATGGGTTGTGAGTACACAATGCAGGCTCAGCAGCTTCATTCCTGCAGACTATTGGCCTACACAACAGCATTCCTCTCCTCTTTAATATCTTCAGTTTATGTGAGTCTCTGGCTAATTGAAAATGAACTAGTCTATGTCTCTTTGCAGCGCCGTAATAAAGCTGTTCAAGACACATACCCCCTATACATGCAGAGCAAACATCAGAAACATCCCATAGAATAGTTTGCACTGCTGAATAAATCAATATATTCTTTAGTGCAGAGGCACTAGGCTGAGGTGAAGCTGTGCTACTTTTATCTCTTTGCCCGAAAAAGGAACAGCTGATAAATCAGGAATATGTGGAGATAAAACCACACATAAAGCCAGCGCAGAGCTCACGTCTCCAGTGGCAGTGATTTACAGTGAGCTGAGCTAAACTGCTTACCGTCAGGAGCTGTAATAGATGCCAGCGTCTGCTCTTAATTTCTATTGCTGGGGATAGATATTGCTGCTGTTATTTTCTCCCAAGGCGGTCTCACTGATGCCTCCCAACGGTACCCCGCTGTGTTGTATTCGAACCATATGGGCACAAAATGGAACAATTAAAAACCCGCTGAAAGCACCAGAAATTGATCACTAAGATGGGTAATTTTGGTTTCAATAAGCACTGTAATGTAGAAAGTGTTCACTGTTTTTCCTACTGTGTGTCTTCTGATGATTCCCCAGAGATGAGATATGAGACACACATTAGTAAGAGATGAGCTGGAAAATTTAAAGCTGTGAAAATAGATTGCCTTTTAATGATGGCATCAAGATATTTTCTTGACTGTCGCTCTTTAAAACAGGCCATGAACAATGTTAAACTGTAAGAGGTAGAGGGAAAGCAAAAAATAAATACCCCTTCCTTAATATACTTGTCAAATGAATCACTTCATTTCTTTAAAAGTCTGATTATGGGATGCTGATTACCTGGCTGTTTGGTCGAATCATGTGGAGGCTACAGTGGCTATGATCACAAACAGGCTGCTGGGCTTCAGGTCTAACCTGCAGCTCCCTTTTACAACACTCACCACCCTCTATGTCCTGGTATACATTACCCACTCTCCAATTCAAAGAAAGAATATATATACTATATTATCAAACCTATTTGCTCACCCATCTCAATAATCAGAATCAGGTGTTCCAAACACTTCCATGGCCACAGGTGTATAAAATCAAGCACCTAGGCATGCAGACTGCTTTTACAAACATTTGTGAAAGAATGGGTCGCTCTCAGGAGCTCAGTGAATTCCAGCGTGGAACTGTGATAGGATGCCACCTGTGCAACAAATCCAGTCGTGAAATGTCCTCGCTCCTAAATATTCCACAGTCAACTGTCAGATGTATTATAAGAACGTGAAAGTGTTTGGGAACAACAGTAACTCAGCCACAAAGCGGTAGGCCACGTAAACTGACGGAGCGGGGTCAGCTGATGCTGAGGTGCATGGGGAAGAGTTCGCCAACTTTCTGTAGAGTCAATCGCTACAGATCTCCAAACTTCATGTGGCCTTCAGATTAGCTCAAGAACAGTGGATGAGTCTGGGTTTGGCGGTTGCCAGGAGAACGATACTTGTCGGACTGCATTGTGCCAAGTGTAAAGTTTGGTGGAGGGGGGATAATAGTGTGGGGGTGTTTTTCAGGAACTGGGCTTTGCCCCTTAGTTCCAGTCAAAGGAACTCTGAATTTTTCAGCACACCAAGACATTTTGGACAATTCCATGCTCCAACTTTGTGGGAACAGTTTGGAGCTGGCCCCTTCTTCTTCAAACATGATTGTGCACCAGTGCACAAAGCAGGTCCATAAAGACATGGATGACAGAGTCTGGTGTGGATCAACTTGACGGGCCTGCACAGAGTCCTGACCTCAACCCGATAGAACACATTTGGGATGAATTAGAGCGGAGACTTGTCCAACATCAGTGTGTGACCTCACGAATGTGCTTCTGGAAGACTGGTCAAAAATTCCCATAAACACTCCTAAACTTTGCGGACAGCCTTCCCAGAAGAGTTGAAGCTGCTATGGCTGCAAAAGGTGGACCAACGTCATATTGAACCCTATGGATTAGGAATGGGATGTCACTTAAGTTCATATGGGAGTCAAGGCAGGTGAGCGAATACTTTTGGCAATGTAGTGTATATGCAAACATATTTAACACATATTAAACAGTTATTTAACCACCTGTCAAGACAAAATTGAAAAATGAGTAAACATAAATATTTGAGAACTCTATAAAAATAGGCATAAAAATAAAATGCTATTTAATGTTAAATTAATGTTACAAACATTTTGAACAGGGATGAGAAATTTCTCAATGAATTCATCTTTTTCTACACAAATCTAAGCCGCCTCACTGGGCCTCTCTGAGAAGTCAGAATTTAATCAGGCCTAACATTCAACCACTAAAACTGATTTAGTAAAACAGTAAAAAAAATATTAAAATTCATGGATAGAAAAGTTATTTTCATCACCAAAAATAACAATTTGGTCAAAAACTTTCTTCATACTAGTGCATAATCACCATTACAGAAACAGAAAAATGATAATTGCTAATTTTCTTAATATGGGGAAGCATATGAGCTAGTAATGCTAAAAAAATCTTATGTTTTCCTTTGTTTTCAGACACACTTGGCATTTTACCTTTCCTCTCTTTCTCCTGTTAATATTTTTAGTGAACTGCTATGTTACTCTTTTAAAACATGACAAACAGGTTTGAATAAAATTGTGTAGCTGGGTTCAAGAAAGCCTTGATGTTGAAGTTGTAACTATGAAGAACAGGAAGCAGCTTGGCAAACAGAAATTTACAATCAGTAAGAAACTGCAACATGGAAACCAAAGGATGGCTTTTGTCCTTAAATACTTGGACAGAAATGTTGATTGGTACATTTTAGAGGGATTTTAAATGCCTCACAGAAGAGAATGAGACAAGATGACAAACGTCACAGTCTAGACCAGCTTTCCCTTATACGTCATGACACTGCTACCCCTTTTGAGCTTAGAGACTGATCCAGGGCTCACCAAAACCATCATGCAATGTCATCACAAGACACAAAGTATGACCCTTTTCTTTTTACTTTCATAGACATATTCAGAATAAACACTCAGGTTTGCTCTTTGTACCCTCATTTTGAACCAACTCTGTGACCGTACCTTTAATGCCGTGCACGGCATGGATGTAAATCTAGGAATTACTGAACCTTTAGTAAGATTTTAAATGAGACAATATTGATAAAAAAGATATTGTGTAAGTTACATCATCTGGTTGTATTGTGTTATTACTAGGGATGGGTACCGAATTAGGTACTTTAAGAGGTACCGACCGAATTCTGTAGGTACTACCGAGTACCGATTCACGTAAAAACAAACGGTACCATGTTTAGGTACCTAAACACATCCCTGTGACTGTGAGGGAGTGGAAGAAGCAGGCATACTATTGGGTAGAGTAGGTGAATTTCCATACCCGACTTGAACGCAGCACAGCAATAGCGTTATGACGTCAGCAGAGATCTTATATTGAACAAATTAATATTTATTACCCCATAAATACACGCAAAAGTACCGAAAATTGGCACCGTTGAGTACCGATACCGATTCCCAGGTACCGGGCATCGGTATGGTATCGGTTCAAAGGTGAAAGGTACCCATCCCTAGTTATTACCCCCGCCAAGGAGGTTATGTTTTCGGGAGAGTTTGTCCGTCCGTCCGTCCGTCTGTGATCAAAATAACTCAAAAAGTAATGGATGGATTTTGATGAAATTTTCAGGAAATGTTCAGCATGGGAAGAGGAAGAATTGATTTGATTTTGGTGTTGATCCAGATCAGCGTCTGGCCGCCATGACGAAAAATGAGATTTTTGTGAATAACTACTGAACTAAAATAGATATCATTATGAATCCAATTCCTAATGGTATGTTTTCATGGACAAGGAATCTAAATATTTACATGAAAGAAAGGTAGGACTAATATTCATGGTGAAAATCACAACATGGGTGAGGACTGTGGCGCTGGCAGAGGTCTGCGCTCTCCGAGTGCTTTTCTAGTTTCTATTACTTTAAGAATATAATTTACCATTTATGATCATTTAAGTATGATTTCAATCATGAGTATAGTTTATACTTCTTATCAATTATCTCTCAAGGCCCACCTGTAGTACTTATACAGCCCACTAGTAGCCCCAGCCCACAGGAAAACACTGATCCAGACTCTTGTCCCTGACCTGAAGTCATTTTATGGTATGGGTCCTAGGGATGTGCTCTTCTTACCTTTAATACAGCTAGAAGGTGCTCTGAGGAAAAAGGGTCAAGATGCACATGCAGACCTAGAACAGCACTTGTTATATCTTCTCTGGGTCTAATGCATGGCTAAGAAAGTAGGGTCCATGGGCTCGGTGTTTGGCCTGATGCTTTCAGGCAAATTCAACTTACAGGCAGGTATCCATTGTAAAGACTATGTCATTGAAAGGCAGTGTTCCACCAATTCTACAATAACCAAGAAAATCGATGTGCTTCTACACCTCATGTCCAGTCATGTTATGTCACAGTTTATTCAGTTGATCAAACAGGTCTTCATGCATGTGCTTCAACAGGTTAGCCTGCAATCAGTACTACCTCCTGCCCCCTGCTGTTAGGTGATTCAACTGCATTTTCATTACTGTCATTTATTCCCACCTTGCTCACCACTGAAAACTTCTGCCTGTCAGGAGGAATCCTCCTTTCATCACTCTACTGCAGAAAATAACGCTTGTAAATCAAAACATAAAGGTCACTGTGTGTATTAATCTGCTCCCAGTTTGCAAACAAAGTAGATCAATTCTCTCCACCCAAAACATCTCCACCTTCTCTAAAATCCAACAACACTCTGCACCAGCAGGACAGGGCGGGAGAAAGACTTCACCCTGTGCTGTTTCAAGGATGATGCAACCCTTTTTTTTTCTTATCATGTGCAGGTCTCCTCAGCAGCCAGTAGATGGCATCAGCAGGTTAAGATTAACAGCTGAAGCCACAATCAGCACAGAGCAGAATAGGAGGTGGTGAATTAAAAAGAGGCAGTGGAAATGCTACTCTTTAATTCAAGACCTACAGAGAAGCACCAGGCCTGAAATTATTCAGCTGAACTATATGACACCTTACCTTTGATGCATTAAAAAATTAGATGAGTATTTTCTTCTTTGTTTCAGGATTGGTGTATTCTTCTTGAAATGAAAATGTCTTTTCAAGATTGTTTTGATCAATCAAACAAGAATTGATGAATGTTTTCAATACCCTGTTTTACATTGTGTATGGTCAGCCCTTTTTACACTTTAAATTTGATAGTCTAATTATTTATTCCAATATTTATTTATTGAAAACATTGCAAGTTGATTTAGTCTAACTCTGTGCTTGTTATTTTGATCCATGTCACATTTTCATATCTTAAAGCATTTCCTTGGCCGTGCTTTCCTCCTTCTTCGGTTACACAATGCTGTGAAAGTTTTCTTACTTGCTCTGTAAATGAGAAAATTCACATAGAAAAGCTCAGTAATGTAACAGATTTAGCATTGTGTGTTACAAGTTTTGGTCAGATGCCACCAAAATTTCTAATACAACTGAGAAGCAAAATAAGACTTTAAAACCTTGGATTTTGAGACTATCTAGATTTTTTAAAGATCCCTGGGGACACTTTTTTAAACTAACTTTATTAGTTTTAGAATGGGTTGTACATTTACCACTCTGCTCTCAATCATACAATGGAGGTTCAGGGTCACAAGAATAAGAGAAGTTTTTTTTTTTATTTATAATTCACCAAAGAATGAAAAATGGCTTAATCTAACTTGAAATGAGAACAAATACAAATTATAGAAAAAAGTCCCTATTAAAAATTTAGAATAATGTTGGAACACAGTGTCAAAACTTGTCTTGTACTTTTAGATTTCAACATTATTCTTGAAATTTTGACTTCACTTTTGCCATTTTAGATCTTTTCTTGGCCTTCCACTTTGATTTCTAAAAGTGTATAGGGACAAAAATCCTTTTCCCTTTGTAATTTTCTCCTTCTTTTCCCTAGTACTCATCTTCATGATTTCAACACTGTAAAAAAGAAAATTTGACACAAAGACACATGTCAAAATAGTCCAAAAAATATAAAAACATATAAAGTTTTGATTATTAAAACATAAATTAAAATATAATATTATTATTATTCATTCTAAAGTTATATTGTACCATACAATGTAATTGTGTATCGTATCACAATTACAATTGGTTGTAATTGCAGCTGGTAAAATGCAGCCTCTTCATTTTCCCCTTCTAGCCAAATGCTTGCAGAGTTCCAGCCAATTACCAGCTCACTTCCAAAAACTTGGATTCCCTCCACCTTATGTAGGGTCTGACTAAATTCCACCATAAGCATGCCCATTCATGCAATTATAGTTACTCTAAAACTGCATTAATCGTCCACTCATTAGTCTCTTAAAGGATAAGTTCGGTTTCTACAGCTTTCACATTGTTTATAGAATGAAGTAGAACAATATACTCACCCAGAAGGCTTTCCTGATCCAAACAGTGCTTCAGGAGATATTTAGTTCCAAAATCGAGAGGCGGACACATATAATGGTAGCACATAGGGCATACAGCACCGCTCCTAAAACTGCATTAATCATCCAAAAACTCATTAGTTTCTTCAATGCGCTCTTCTTCCTCAGTTCAGAGGTCAGTTCAGTCACACAACATGTCTGGAGAGACACAGACTGTCTTGGAGGAGTAGCCCGAGCGGACCATGATGGAATATTGAAGAAACTAATGAGTTTTTGGACGATTAATGCAGTTTTAGGAGCGGCGCTGTATGCCCTATGTGCTACCATTATACGGATGTCCGCCGCTCGATTTTGGATCTAAATATCTCCCGAAGCACTGTTTGCATCAGGAAAGCCTTCTGGGTGAGTATATTGTTCTACTTCATTCTATAAACAATGTGAAAGCTGCAGAAACCGAACTTATCCTTTAACATCATAGGAGAATCTCATTACAGCCACAACAGTGGGCAGATCCTAGCATGCTCTAGTCATGGACCTGTCAAGACACAGTCAAGGAAAGTTCAAGGGTCTCCATCTGTAGTAAGAGCAGAGTAGTGGCATACTTAGGGATGGAAATCGAAAACCAATTCTGCCGAAGAACTGGTGGCAAATAGCTCAAGGAATCAATATCATTTGTTTTCATGCTTTACCACACTTATAAACTCCTCCCATTGTGTTCTATATGCCTCACAAATCAAGGATGTCATCAGAGGCAATCAGGAGAAACACCAACAAAAAAGTCTGAGTTGTAACCATAGCAGACAGGTAAGGTGGAAAGCAGTTAAAGTTGTGGCTAAATTACACACAATATGGTACTGGGTGTCAAGCGTCCAGTGTCTGTTCCATTTCCAGCAAGAGCAGAAACAGCATGCCACAGCATTTGTATGAATACAGCACAGCCTGAAATATCAGGGGTTACGTGTTTAACCCTTTCACACATGAATTTTATGTGAAGATAAATCCTTGGGAGTCATTTTAGAGCCACAGCTCAGTTTTGATAAACATGTGAAGCAAATAGCCAAATCAGTGTAAAAAAAACCAAACAATCTAAACTGTTTTAAATTAATAAGGCAGTACATACCAAGTCAGGCAGCTCAGATATTTATGCACTTTATGATCTTTTCTCATTTCTCATACTGTACAACAGTTTGGGCCCTGGGTTCACCTTCAACAATCACAAGTCTGTCATCCTTGTATAATAAAACCCTTAAAGTAATGGACAAAAAACCCGTCCGTTGGCACCACTGCCACATTTTGAAAAAATGTGAACATGTATTTTATTGTTTTGTAAACTTTTTTTGTTATTTTATGCTGTTAAATATTGTACATTTTCTGACTTTTAAATTTAAAGGCCAAACTAGGGACAAGAGTTGGAAATAAGCATTTGCTATAAACTCTCTGTGCAGCACATCAGATTCATGCTCAGGGATGGAACTATGTTAAACTGCATGGTCCCTATCAAATAAATAAATTCAACTCAAATTATAAAATCAAAATGAAATTCTTTTGAAAAATGTCTGTTTTTGCTTTTCAAGTGAAATTTAAATTTAAAATCAGGTTAATTTTTTAAAATGTTATATTTTGAGGGGTTTGTGTATCCATCCTCGACTACATTACTGCATCAATGGTATTTATAGTAATTTAGAGTAAAGTTCCACAAAAGTAAGTCTTGGACAAAAATTTGTTTAGAGCAAATCAAATAAAAAGCAAAATTTTCAGTGTATGTATTATTGCTGTTTAGTCAAGCCATTCAAGATAAAATTAACACCAGAATTTAAAATAAAAATGTAAAATTCTGTGAAATTTGAATACATGCATATTACCCAATTTGCCCCTCGTCAGCTATTTTGGAAATATGATGCAATATCTTAATGTGGTAATATTTTTATGAAACTTAAGACAGTGGTTTGGGATTTTACCACCATGTAGTTGGACATGCTGCAACCTAAAGGGAATAAAATTTCTTTCAATTATCTGTCTACTGTAGTGGACACCATGCATGAGAGGGTTAATGAAATTGCCATTAAATACCCGAGTAGGGAATTGTTTTACACATAAAACTGGGTCTGTAATATAAATTTGTGCAATAACATTCAGTGCAGTAGGGGTTGGTGCAATAGAAGTTGCATTCACTAAATGTTTGATGGACTCTGTGTGATGGGAGGATGTGCAGTATATATGTTTCTGTTTCTTTTTACTTGTCTACTGTCCTTGGGTTTGTCCTACTGTATTTAGTCTGCAAAGTGTCTTGTATGTTTATGTTACCATCAACCTGCCAGGGGGTCTGCAGATGGAAGTTAGCCCAAGGCTATAATCTGGCATATTTACATTTGTAAAACTGTTCATTAATATGCGCTGTTCCCTCTTTAAAACCAATAAATAAAATAAAATAAAATAAATAAAATAAAATCCAAAGCACTTGATTAGGAAATTTAAAAGAACCAGCTCTTTAAGCAGAATTAATAATGACATTGGTATCACTAAAATGGTATCATTTTCCATCCCTAGGTGTGAAACAGTAAAGACAGGTCCCACTGCAGGCTTTTATGAGGGGCACAAGAAAAGAAATGCACACACAGTTTGTCAGATAAACCCATGATGAAATGATACATGTAACACAGCAATCATTTTTTGTCTTTTTCTGCCCAAAAATGCTAAAGAAAATTAAAAAGTTTTTATGGTTAGTGTTTATTGAGCAAACCTATTCTTTTGAATTATTTGCACTCTTCTATATTTTAATACCATGCTTGAAGTTGTTTGTCATGATTAATGGTATTCAGCCAATGGTAGCACCAATTTTACAGTGTAATTTAGGGCTGTGCACTATGCTATTCAGTTCCTTGACTCAAACTATATCATGCGACCATTTCTGTGAATTCAATGGAAATCAACACCAACACTTGACTATCTAAAACATAAGTCTTTCTGGTATCACTTCAAGTTAGCCTCCTCAGAAAACAGACCGTGATTCATGTTGAGTTTACTCGTTTTTACACACATAAAATGCTCAAGCTAAAAACCCAAATCACAGAAAAAGCATTGTTACAGTTAAAAGAGTAATTGTGTATAATGGAGTGCTTTGGTTCATCATCTTTTAGGCATAATTACAAAAAACATCCACATACTGTATGTGCTCTTTGTGAACATTACCCAAAAATATGTTTATTAAAACCCTTTCCATCCTTTAAAACAGTTTGAACTGGGAACAGATGTTCAGCAGTACAAAAACTGACCTTTTGAAAGATAAAACATTTGGCTACTAAGAATGGATTGAATTCAAACATCAAAAATGGTTGATATTGTAGGAAACAAGTAAAACAGTTAACAGCCATTAGTTTATTCATACAGCTTTCAAAGAAACCTGTTTCTGTAATCTCCCTCCCCTTAGTTAAAGGTCCACTTTAAATTGTTGAACATAAAAAGACACAGCACGTATCTGGAAAGTTCCTCAAAACAAAGCAGTTTTCAACATCCTTTTCTTCCAGTGTCATTCAGCCCTCGTTAGGAGGCACATTTTCAAAAACATTATTGCTACATTTTTGGAACTCACTACAAATCAACTTACATTTGAAAAAAGTAATATTCGTAATTCAGAATCATTCAAAACATCTATAAATCATTTTTTATGTCTATTATTAAACTTATTCCTTTCAATTAAGGTAAATCCTCATCAGGGGCCCAACACAACAAAATGTTTTGGTTTTGTGTTTTTTTTCTGTTGTGAAGCGATGTCACACTTCAATTAAAGGGTTGTGTTGGTCTTAGTGTGTCAGTGGAGTCTTTCTACCTCTCAGGTCAGAACATTTTGTAATTTCAGTAAACATATAAATATATTTTGTTTTTTTGTTTTGTTTTGCTAAACGATAGTGTATTTGTATTACTGTTGGCTAAAACAAGCATTACAAATGCATATCTTTGACACATTTTGTTGTTTTTTTATGTAAAGTCATATCCAGTCTCTTAATGCTCTGCAGACAGGAGCAGATCCTGATTTAAACACTGTTTTATAACAAACAGGTAATGTCTTGTGAACCATGAATTGGGTTGAAACTTAAAATCAAATTTGCTTTGATTGATGACCCCCAGAATTATAATCAAATTGACTCAGAACTTACTGGAAGATTCATACCTCTTGTGCTCACTTTTTATCTGATGAACTACTTTTAAGGGCTCTAATGTAGGACATCTTGCAGCTCCTTAATTTGTAGGTATGTATTTCATATACAAAAAAGATCTGCTAACACAGAAACGAGAAAAGTACTCGGAGAGCGCAGACCTCCGCCAGCACCACAGTCCTCACCCATATTGTGATTTTCACCATAAATATTAGTCCTACCTTTATTTCATCGAAATACTTAGATTTCTTGATCATGAAAACATACCATTAGCAATTGGATTCATAATGATATCTATTTTAGTTCAGTAGTTATTCACAAAAATCACATTTTTCGTCATGGCAGCCAGACGCTGATCCGGATCAACACCAAAATCGAATCAGTTCTTCCTTTTCCCATGCTGAACATTTCCTGAAAATTTCATCCAAATCCACCCTTAACTTTTTGAGTTATTTTGTTCACAGACGGACGGACAGACAAACAAACTCTCCCAAAAACATAACCTCCTTGGCGGAGGTAATCATGTTTTGCATTAATATTGCATTGACTTAGTATGTTACTGCAACATGTACACATACAACAATTATCATGACATCTGTATATGACAATAGAATAAGCTTATGATTTTGAAGTTTGTATCCAGAGTGTTTTTGGTACATTTGATGATAGATATACTGGATCACATTACTCATAATATAATGTAAAGCTGTTTGAAAAAGGATCTATGATGAAGTATGAATCCTCGTCAAAGTACATCCCAAACACAGAGGTCGATTAGTGTAGCTCAGTGTCATTGGGTTTGGCCTGCAGATGTGTTTGCAGCGTTCCAGTACAGGAGAGTAAGAAAGATCTCCTTAAACAACTTTGATTGAATAACTTTGCCAAAACTGTAAAGATGTGTTGCATCTGTTTTCAGCTTTTTGTGTAGATCATTTCAGGACAGACGTGTTCCAGTCTTGACTAGCTTGGTTCCCCTTGTTATTACAGGGGTGTCAAAACATTTTGCTCTAAGGACCATCACGGGTAGAATGTTAGGATATCAGGCCACTGTGATGCACCATAATGGTAGTGTACATGTATTAGTAAAACCAATACAATGCAGATAAAGTTGAAAGGAAAAAACAGTTAATGTAACAGCTTCCCACAGTTACTTTGACAAGATCAATATCCTGACATTATTAAGGACTCTTGGGTGACGGGGACTTAAAGGGTCCTGTTTAGGCCTGGGTACCACTGGATTAGCCCTGCACCCAATGAGAACAACACTTAGCACAGCACAAAAGTATGATTGGAAATGGGTACTACAGTGGGAAAGTAACGCTGTACCTGTGCAAATATGTCTGACACCACGCAGAAATAAATAGCAGTACAGAGAGTGGTTCTTTATTTCGGTACCATCTCTATATGTATATGTCAAAGGTCAAGATGCTGAACCTTCTCTTCCCTTTCTGCATAGTTAGGTGTTCAAAAACAAAAATATTGATTCAGGGATCATACATGAATAAGAAATTGTTTTAAAGTCTCATATTATAATTCTTTTCAACAGGTTAAAATTGCTTTTTTGACTTCTAGCTTGGATATTTCCTGCCCAAAGAGGCTGTTTGGGCTTCAACCTGTCACAAAAACAAGCAAAAAAAACAGCACCTGACTTTGAGAGTGCCCCATATTTTGGGGAGGTGACATATCCCCTCAATATCCTCATCAGGGGATTTATTTTTTTCAAACAAACTGTTTGAGGACACATTTTCTGAAAGGTGAGAGAATCAAAAGAGTATTTTTTATATGTTATGGAGGTTCCCCTATACTGGAGAAATTGCAAATCATACCCAGCTATTTTAACCCCTTTATCAACATGTTTGGAGTCATTACAAAACTGTTGAAATTTTATGTCAAGTTTGCAGTCATCTATTGGCCCTTCTCCATTAGCCCTACTCTACTCTACTCGACTCTACCCGGCTTATGCTGCTTTTCCATTAGCCCCAGTCGCCTGCCCAATAGGGTGCTGTGTCGCTGAGCGGCTCTGACGTGACGTCATTTTGAGCGCGACACAACAATCTGTGGCTTTTTGTCACAAACCGGGTAAAAAAGGAAAGCAGAAGAAGGCTGCAGGTGGCAAGAAGAAATACCCCTTGAGAAGCACAGGAGAGTTTTGGAAGCTATACAACAGAATGAAGCCGAGGACGAGAGCAATCCAGCTGCAAAGAAAAGACGTATGAGGGTAAGCTAACGGTAGCTACCGCTAGCATGCTAGGTCGTCGGGCTCATGACTCATCGATGATGTCATCGTCTGACCAATCAGTAGCTGGCAGTCGGCGACATCATCTTTTAGTATCGACTCTGCTCGCTTGGAACCAGAGCGGAGTAGGTACTGAAACTAGCTTGTTTTAGGAGGTACCAGGCTAGTGGAAACACGCTGCAAATCGAGTAGGGCCGAGTAGAGTAGGGCCAAGGCGTGCGAGTGGAAAAGGGCCACTAGTTTTATTGTTGTATTTTGATTCATAATGCAGATCATAAGGGTTTTTTTCTTCACTTCTGAGCTCATATTTTGGTTAAATTTTAACAAGCCCTATTGTTTTATTTCCAAGTCAACACTCACTGTTTGTATTTTCTTTCCTTTGTCCAAAATTTGCATCATGATGAGGATTGTTTTCAAAATTGGTGTCTGATATAAAATTGTTTTCTGGCTGCATATTTAAGTAAGTTGTTGCTAATTTTCATGGGAATTGGCACAAGATAATTGGATCAATGTTGCATTGCTCTCATTTGGAGTCATAGCACCACAATACAATTTTTATATATATTTTTAATCACACTGTTTTTGTTTCAATTTTAATTCATGACACTCAGTTTAACTTTTTTTGACAATTTTTCTGTCAGGTCACTGGTATTTTGTTAAAGTTTTGTGTCAGGGGTGTGATCATCATTTCTTTGATCAGATTGTATGTCATGATGCCGTTGATTTATTTTTCCTCAGGTTAGCTAAAGACCAGATAACAGACAACCACAGGGCACAGGCGGCCTGTGGGCCCTAACATGTACACCCCTGCTTGTTAATCACTTTGAGTTATTAGGCTTTTGCAGCACATCTGACAACAATAAAAAGGACTGTATGTATCCCTTATTAATGAAAAAGTCAAACTGGAGAGAAGTCAGCAATGCAGACAGCAGATATGAATGGCTTAGAGAAATGCAGTGAACAATGAATGAATGGATGAATGAACAGCTTTATGCCTGTGTGTGCATGTGTGTGTGTGTACGTGTGTGCGTGCGTGTGTGTGTATTCTTTCCAATAAATGAATGGTTCCCTCACTTTGTCATGCTGATCCACTGTGGCCAGCAGACGGGCCAGTTTGATGACCGATAACTAGGTTTAGGGTCTTGCCCCTCTCTCTCTCTCTTTCTCTCTCTCTCTCTCTCTCTCTCTCTCTCTCTCTCTCTCCCTTCCCTCAGCCTGCCTCTGCCTGGACTGGATGATGATGATGACCGCTCTTTAGCTATTTTTATCCCCGTGGTGCTGTTTCTGTTTCTCCAGCAGCCAGCAGAGATGAGAGCAGAGGTGCGGGCGTCTCTCATCACACCCACCTCTCTCTCTCTCTCTCTCTCTCTCTCTCTCTCTCTCTCTCTCTCTCTCTCTCTCTCTCTCTCTCTCTTCCTTTCCAAAAAT
This sequence comes from Scarus forsteni, assembly GCA_036419115.1. Taxonomy (NCBI): domain Eukaryota; kingdom Metazoa; phylum Chordata; class Actinopteri; order Labriformes; family Labridae; genus Scarus; species Scarus forsteni. Next base: position 3,689,604 of record JAZDUH010000537.1, read on the forward strand.
AGCCGTGAGTCGTGATCAGCTCGTCCTTGAGAGAGAGAGAGAGGGAGAGAGAGAGAGGGAGAGAGAGAGAGAACTGTATTATTGCTTAGAATCAGAGGAGGGGTTATGGATTGATACAAATAGTCACCCCCACCAAGCCAACCCCAGCGCAGGCTGAATTAATGTGTTGCTATTTTTGGGAGCCCCGTGTTTCCAGGGGAGACCTAATGACGCAATGACGTCAATGCGGGTCAATCGCAGACTGGAGGAATTGAGTGGCTTCCATTTGGGGCTTTTGCAGTATTTCCTACAGAAAGGATGGAAACGAGTGCAAAATGGAAGTGTTATTTCCTCCAGAAATGCTCGGAAACTAGAGGTGAATGAAAATGCAGATGTGAAAATGATCCCAGTGGCACCACGTCGCCCCAACCCTTCGAGCAGCAGCGATAGTAAAGGGAGGTGTGTATATAAGGATGCCTTTTTCTCTCTCATCCATAACGCTTCTGTGGGAAGAAATGTACCAGTTAATAGCATGTTGATTGATATTTTGGGGAGAATTTTGTGCGTTGACTTAAATTGATGGAGCTGTTATGATCTCTGTACGCTGTGTTGTTTTCCGTGCGTAACGCTGTGTTCTTTTCTCTTTCTCCCATTATCTACTTGTCATTATATTCCGTTTTATTTGCATATTCTTTATTCTATCTTTTTTTCCCCCTCCCATCAAGGGCTTTACTCAGTCCTGAACCATTCCACGCGCTCGCATCGAGACGCGCAGAGGTAACGAGCACCTTTTCCCGTCTCATCATTAAATAATCCATCTGTTGGACATTGATTCTTGAATTGTACTAGCTGTTTTTCCCGTGCCAGCCTTTGTTTTTAAATGCACCGCAGGATTTGTTTTCCAGTGGGAAAAATATCGGTTATTGTAGCCGGAGATTGTGCGCGTCATGGTTGCTCGACGCGCACAGCCAAACGCCGCCGATGTGTGGAGATACCGTCTCTCTAGAAACTTTATATTCGCCTGTGGATCATTTCCAAGCCATGAAAGTTCAAACTGTTCAAGAGTTTCTACTCACCAATGTGTTTAATTTCAATGATTTCAAAGCATTTAGGAGGAGGAGGATTTTTCCAGTGGGTAGTTAAGCACTGGCCAGGTGACGTGGGTAATTGGCTAAGTAACCCCCCCTCCCCCCCCCACCCCAACCCCTTAGTGCAAGAAAAACCCCAAGAGAGATGTCTCGTGCATGAAGGTTTGAGATTCCTGACACTCACGTACACACATTGTCGGCCACACTGAGGCAGATAGACGCACAAACACACACACTTGCACACATGCACGGTGTCGTGAGAGGAGGTGGGTGGGTGGGGGGGATTTTAGGGCGTTTACCGGCAGGGCTGGTGTGAGGTTTTCAGCACCATGGACAGCTCATATGGAGCTCATCCAGGGTGGTCTTGAGACCGTCATCCGTCCTCAGGCTGCAGCGTCAGATAACAGGCCACACAACGCTTCCCGTGGGAGGGAATCTGTTTTTGATGTTTTACCTTCTGATCAATTACAGGCATCAAGCATGACACCCTTTTTCCCATTTCCTCCCAACACCAAGTTTTTGCTGTTTTCTGGTATTTTTGTGAGATGATGTCAGCTGCGCACAGTTTGGCAAACTCGTGCAGTGAAGGAGAACACGTCGGTTCTGCTTTGTATGATATCTGTTTGATTAAAAGAGCATTTTAAAAGCTCTAAGAACATTTATATCCATCTTTTGACTTCAGACAAACTGACCAAAAATTCTCATGTCCATTTTTTTTAAGTTGCTTCTATTCCACGTTCACACAAGTCTTACTCAAGGGAGGATGGGCAGCCGTGGTCATCAAGCAGGTCACATTAGCTGTAGTCTCCCTGCAGAAGGACCAAATAATGATAAAACTAACATGACATTGGTAATACTGAAGGAAAAGATGTACAACTTGGGATTTTTTTGAGTTATTAAGATTTTTTAAGTTGAATGAAAAGTGAAATCAAAAGGAATAGTAAGTGTTATGACCTTAAAATGTATACTTAATGCAAAAAAAGATGGATTTTACTGTTTTCAAACAAGCACTTCAGCTTTAAACAGCATTTGGCAAAGCTTCATTAAAGTTTTACAAAAGTAATTACAGCAGAGTATGTCTAAAGTAATCTACAATCACTGTAGAAATATTTCTAATTACTGGGTGGTGTGATTATGATAGTTAAGGCTTAGGCCACTTACAGATGATTTTGTCCTTTTGTCTTCACCGTTACAGATGAAATGCATTTAGGATCAACTCACAAAAGCAGCATTGGCAGAGGAGGGGGCAGCATGTGGTCCCCTGCAGTCACCATGACCATTTTCACCCATAATTCCTTTTGTAGTGTGTAGTTTTACTCTGTTCTTAACATTCCTGTTGTCTTATCTTGCCTTGTCATTTTATGTACTGCATTTGTTATATGGATGACCCAAACAGCTGAAACTGGAATTCACTACAGCACATTTTCCACCTGTCTGTCTATCTGTCTGTCTAACAATAATGAACCCGCATGTGCCACCCCACTACCTAAAATCATTATTTGTCCCCTTTTCAGGTTTATGAGCAGCTCTTCTTTCCATTTCACGTTCTCAAACTATAATGAGCTCAATAACCGTATGTTTTGTGTGTTACTTCTAGTAAAAAAGCTCCGGCATACTCTGGAATATTTTGGCAGTGCTCAGGTTCTGAAGTTTTATTCGATTTTGTTGTTATTAGAGCAGCAAAATTTACAATCTCCATCATATCTGTTCTTATGAGTGTTCTCTTGAGACCAGAAGTCACATACAAAGAATATGCTTTAAGCCATTTTTACAGAAGTGAAGGTATTCACAGTCTCTGATCAGAAAAGTAAATGTATTTATGTCCTTTTATCATCTTGGGAATGTTTTCTTTTTCATCACACCCCCACTTTAACTTTATAAAGGAATTACGGTAATGAATACGTCAAAGGCTTATGCAGTGACGCTGTATTTTAAAGGGCTTTAAGTCTTCCTTCAATGCAGCCTCTTTGCTTACTTGATCAAACTTTAGTGTAAGACAGCATTTTCTTAACATGGCTGCTTCCACAAGGCCTGTTCAGTAACAAAGGGCTGACGTCACTCAGGCTTTGAACATATTCTACAGCAGTGGAAACCAACCACTCTCCAAATAGAGATCCCCTATCATGCCCATAGAAAAATCTCAATCAACCCACCAAAATTCAACTCATAGGAACTTTAAAAAAAGGACTGTTAAATTTTATTCACATTGAAAGCGAGAGACACAATCTTCTATCTGTCAATGTGATAAAGGGAAAGAATAAGAATATAAAATCAGAGGATATGACGTCATGTTTCCTTATTACTACTCAGCGTAAGAGTTAAAGACCAGAACAGTTTATGCACATGAGCTGCCTGAATTTCTTGCTCAGACTTAAAACTACTGATGAATCAGTGGAATCTACAATTAATCTGGCAAAGATGATAAATTGGAAAATCTACAAGAAATGTCTTAAAGATTTAGCAGTGGATCCTGATCTACAGGTTTGTGTCCCCTGCTCTTCAGAGCCAGAGTTACAATCGTTCTATGGTATTTGTTCTTTTAGACCAGGGGTGGGCATTTTTAATTACCAAGAGGGCCACATGAAACCATTTTTCCCGGCCTGAGGGCCACATTGTTATAAATTTTCAGAAACTCTCGATCTGAAAAAGAATGTTGGATAAACAACATATGATAATATATATTTATCATAAAATTAGAATAGCAATATTCATATATTACAACATAAATACAAGTTATCATGCATAATCAAATGAACTTGATACAGAATTCAAGCAAATTTAGCTAACATACATGGAATTACAGGGGCGGATCTAGTCATATGGGGGCCCAAGGCAAACCCTGTCATTGGGCCCGTCCCTGTACTGTGCTGATACATTTTTTTAATTATTTTTATTCATTTTTCCAACTTATGGAATGGGTGCAGAGAAAAAATAATTAACTTACAGATATCAAACAAGAAGAGGGGGGAAAGGGGCAGAAGAAGAAGAAATGGAGGGTAGTAAATAAAACAAAAAATAACTAAAATTAAATTGGATTATATAATTATATGAAAAGCAAACAGGGTCAATAACTCGGTATTTCCCTGGTTTTCAGCAGGCTGATACATTTTTTATTATTATTTTAATCTTGTACCAGGTAACATAAAGAAACTAAATGAATTTCCTTAAATTCTGTAATTTAGTTCAATTTTGGCAGAAGGTGAGTGTGTTAATTAGTCCTGCTTTTGAAATCTGTTACAGTTATCTGACAGCTTAAGTTACAAGTTACATACCCATGTTTATATATCCTTCACAGCCAGGGAATAAAATTTATGACCAAAAAAAGATTTTGAATCTAAATGGGACATCGGCAAAAATAAATAAGAAGTTTACCATACAATTATCCTGTGCATGGGCCGTAAACTTTTAATACTAAGTGTCATATAGTTTGAAAAGTTATGAATTAAAGTATTTTACAGGATATCATGATTGAAAATAAAGACAATGACATCAAATGTATGAGGTCAAAATGATTATAAAATATGGATGTTGATCTTCTCTACCTCAGACTACAGCGTGTGAATTAAGAATAAAATAATAATTGCTCTGAATCAAAGAAAACTTTAACAATACATTTTTGTGAGATGTTTGGGGGCCCCTGGACTTCTTGGGGCCCCAGGCAATTGCTTGTGTTTGCCTAATGGTAAGTACACCCCTGTGGAATTAAAGCCAATGAAGCTATTTTCAAATCAATAAAATGATGAGTGTTTTTCAAATTCTTAAAGCTCAAATATTTTGCTGATGCCAATTTTTAAATACAGTATTGAGTAATACTTGATATAATGTTCAAAGGTTTCATAAAAGAGATTTAGAGACACTATTATAGCAAAACAAGGTCATAAAAAACTTACATCAGCCAATAAAATATCAGTCTTAATAATCTAGAATTACAGAATTATTTCTATTGGATATCTGAGTTTTCTTCATATGTACAACTGCTGGTTGGGAATGAGTGGCGGGCCACATTTAGTGATGTGGAGGGCCGCCACTTGCCCACCCCTGTTTTAGACACTAGTGAAGCTACCTGAGTGGGGCAGCAGCTGGATTCCATTCCCCTTAGTTTGATTTCAGAAACTGAGCACCCATGGCACCTTCATAAGGCACAATTTACTCCTAAAAACTATCACAGAAAAAAAGCAAAACCTACTGATGTTTTGAATTTGAAATTAATCAGCACAATGTTATACCAAACATTTTTACTTTAACACTCACCTTGTCTTTTTCATTTACAACTCATTATTTTATTTTTCCATGGTTAAAGGAGACATATCATGCTGATGCATGATTTAATACTTACATATAATATAATACATTTGAAAACAAGACCTTACACCCCCTTAATTTTCAAAAAATGAAATATTGTGTTTTTTCTGATATCCTAGAACGACATTTGATGCCTTTGAAAATAGGTCATTGCGAGGTGACCGCAAGATTTAAATCGTCGTGACGACACGAGGTACCTTTCTTTTTATTGGAGTAATCTGATGAAACACTTCCTCCTCTGTGATGTCCGTTAGCCACAAAACCGTCACCGAGGAACACATCCACCTGCAGGGGTATATAGGTCCCTAGCTCACACTCACTCATTACCAGCTCTGGCCTGTAGGGGAACTCAATACGCGGTCGCTGCTTTGAGCCTGCCGGAAAATACAGTAGAAGAAGAAGGACAGGCTGGCTCTACCCCCTATAGAATTGACCAATCAGAGCACAAAGGGCTGTGACGTTGCGAGGTAACTGTAGGTCAGTCTGAGATCCACGCGTTTCAACGAGGGCTTGATAATGGCCTAAAATGAGGATTTTGAGAATGCTATTGTGGGGCAATGAAGGAACTAAATGACTTGTACTGAGGGCAGAAACGCTTTACAGGCATCCTAGTCTGGCATAGTGAAAAGGAGAAACAAGCATGATATGTCCCCTTTAAGTCAGTGCTACAATCAGGAGATCTTTGGTTTTCGTTTCCTCGAAATAAGGACTGTTTTTTTTCATAAAGAAACAAAGGTCCCTAGCCTAATACAAACTCATTTTTCCTTTTAGTTGGGTCGTGTTTACTGTGTTTATGAGACAAGCCCGTTTTACACCCTCTCCATGTCATATACACAACTTGTTCAGTGAGATTTTTCTCAAAACTTTAAAAGCATGATACAACAAGGGAATTTTGCTGAAGCCAAAAAGCACAACAAAGTAGTTTATAGAGAATCTTCAGCTTTATTTATTTTTTACCTTAATTGTTCTACTTGCACAGAGAAAGCAACAAAACTGGAACTCCTACATAAAGGAAATGTTGCACCATGACCAGACCCTTGCGTGTATACATTTATATAACTATAAAATGTTTAAAAGTGTTTTAAAAATGTGCTTAACAGAATCATCACTTCAATTCTGTCTCTTTGCTTTAACTCAGTGCTTTTAAAATGTAATGTTACAGATCATACACACATGCTTTTGCATCTGTTAGATTCTTAAATCAAGAAACTTGAAAGTACTGGTTCATACCAACAAGTGAAGACCCCAAAATTGTTACAATTTAAAATTATCAAAGTTTAAACTTACAAATGAAATAAAGATTCATACCCCAGTAGAAATTCACAATTAAAAAGTTACAAATATTGAAAATATGACAAACTGCTCTTTAATCTTGATTAAAAAGAGCATATTAAAAGTTTAGATTCATCAACATCTGCCTCTGAATTCTTGGTTTTCTGAAAGCCTCTGCACTCAAATATCAAACTCTTAATGCTCTTTAATGGTTCTTCATTTCCAGTAACAATCGCCTAATGGTTTGTGACCTATGACGGTACTTTGCACTAAAAATAGCGACACATCTGTTTCATTTGGTTCTGCTTTTATTTTATAGTTCTATACATGTCATGCTGTTTGAGTTAATATTCTGCCAAGGGTTTGTAACAGTTCCACAGTTTCTCACTAAAGCTCAGCCTTTATTGGTAAATCATGTTACTCTGACTCTCATGGATTTGTGTCTGTGTGTTTCAGGTGCTGGATCATCATGGCGGTGATTCCAGCTCTACATTCGGGTTCTTTTCAGGTCTTTTTGCGGTCTGGGCTTGCTGTCACATAACTATCCAGGAAGCCCTTACCCCAAAAAGCATCTGCGAGGGACCTTTGACAGCATTTTGAGCTTAAAATGGTGGAGACACGTGTAATTCATTTTTATATTAATCAATCAATCTGCGGAAAGTACCAGCTCATGTGACTGATCATGGTTAAAAAGATGGATCTAGTGTGGATCCACCTTTCATGAGGTACCCTAGAGACATATTGACCCATTAGTCAGCATTAGCAGCGTTTGGCAACAATTACACAGCAAAATCTGTATAGTCAGATTAACACTACCAGAGTTAATATTAACTCCTGAAGTGTCTACAGGAGTCCACACAACAGAGAGTTGATTTTCTTTTTAGAAAATTGTGCATTAACACCAACGAAGAATAATAACACCAAAGTTAAGACCACACGTTTCAAATATTGGCTTGATTAGTTCACAGCAAATACAGCCCTTTGGAATAAACTCTCAGAAAGTTAAAATCACTCAATTTGAGTGTACATGTGAGACCATCGAATAAACTCTAAGCTTTAGTCAAAGTTACTCTTTTCTGGGAGTTGATTTTTCAGCCCCCAAGAGTTAAAATTGAACTCTTGATGGAGTTAAAATGCTACTCACAGTTATATCAACATCAACTCTCTTTTATAGGGAAAATTTATGTCCACTCTTTCAAAAACAGGAGAAGTGCTATTTGAATTTGTAAGAAATAATGAATCAAATGTTGAATCTAACATTAACGGAAAGTAATCTGTTACTTTTACATACTTTCCTTTAGAGTTAGATTAGATTAAACACGACCCTAATGGATCAATATTTAAGTGGATTTCTGTGGCTTGTAAGAGAGCTAGTTGTAGCAAATATTTTGAATGGATGATTTTATTTTTACATTGGCTTTAGAGACAAACAGCACTCTTACCTTTCTAAACAAAGTCCAAGTGAGCACTGGTGGTTGCTGCAACACATCCGTTAGGAGTGAACTCCAGACATGTGTTCAGTGACCCCCCTCAACACTTTCTGAATAGACTTATTGGTAACACCATAGAGGTCCGCAAATTTCATCGTACTTATGTACTAATTAGACAAAGTTTTTTTCGTATTTCTTTGAAATTACCCCCGAAATTTCATGAGAATTTGGTGAAAATTAGCACATCACTTCTTTAAATTAATGTCCAAAATTATTGTCGCAACTCAGAATTGGGAGGTAACTGTTTTTTTTTCAGTTTCTTCGAAATTTACTCTAAATTGCAAGGTAAGAAGGTGACAATTAGCAAATAATTGATTTGAAATTAAACCACAACCCACCGCAGTGCCTGGCCAGATTCTGTTTTGCAGTAGGCCTGTACTCGCAGTGTCTGTCACAATCAGGTAAGGCCAGTTTACAGCCCCACTCTTGGTGAATATCACATCTGAAGCCTTCAATTGTATCATGTAAAACATTAAAGGCCTAATCATAAAGGTATATCATTCATCTCTATTTTGCATGTGATCTCAATTATGCATATCAACAAACTCTGTACTAAAGAGCTTGGTGAAATTAAAAAAACAAATAGCTAACTATCAACTGCTTATTGGGAAATTGAATTATTCACTTAACATTTCAAAGCTAATTATCACAGGAAACAATGAACCTAACTTCTGTATTCATGAACTAAGCAGCTGTTTATCACCTGCTTCTCTGGACATATCAGACATGTTGGGATACTTCTAAAAATATTTTGTGGTGGGTTGTGATTTAATTTAAAATAAATGATTTGCTAATCGTCACCTTCTTACCTTGTGATTGGGAGTATATTTTGAAGAAACTGGAAAAAAACAGTAATCTACTAATTCTAAGTTGCGACAATAAATTTGGACATTATTTTAAAGAAGTTATGTGCTAATTTTCCCCAAATTCTCATGAAATTTAGGTGGTACTTTCAAAGAAATAAGAAAAAACTTTGTCTAATTATTACCAAAGTGCGATGAAATTTGCAGATCTCTAAAGTAAAGTGTTACCCACTTATTGTTTGAATAAAATAAAGAAATTTAACTCTTCCCTGTTTTTTGTTAACTCCAGATTTTTTCACTCCTAAGATTTGCTGTGTTATTTCGTATTTCAGATATACTGTTTTGGCATAGCACTTTTGTTTTTAAACATTTTCCTCACAGAAATACTTTCTAAAACATAACAATGCAGATCATTGTGTGCTCTGTCATTTTCATTCAAATATTCTTATCGAAGGGTTTTAAATAAGAAAGCTGGTCAACTCATAATGCACAGTGAATTTATTAGTGTGTTTCCCGAGACAGGATACATAAAAGTAGTTCAATGAAACACATTTGGACTCTTGTTTATAACTTCTGACTCCTTCTACTGAGAGCAAACTTTCAGGAATTGACTCCACTTGGAGTATTATTAAGTTTACAGTGTAAGGACTGTTACCTTGTCATCAATAACCAGCAGTATAAGGGATTACATTCCTGTGACGTTAGTTATATTAGAGTTACTAATCAGACTAACACTGTCTAACTGAGGTTTTTGTCTGGGCATGGTAGGGCAAACCCAGGAGGGTCCTGGTAGATGTTCTTTCAGGCAGTTATATTCAATATTATTGTTGTTTTAAAGTGTCAAAAATATATAGATATTGTTTGGGGTTGAGAAATTATAGTTTAATTTAGAAATGCATGTTATAAAGTTAACATCATTTTTGCTATCCTGTTGTTCTTGATTGTGAAAAAGAAGTGCAGATCAATCATTTTTGTTTTGGTTGCATATATCAAGACTTTCTGTCTTTTAAAACAACAGCAGTTGAGGTGAAACACTGGTGTTCAGGACTGGTAGACATTTTAGTTTAAGGCTCTGCTCACTCTCGGGCGTTTTCAATCCCGCTGGTTGATGAGAGCTGATGAGTTTAAAACAGGTGGGCTGCAGTGACAGTTTATGATGTCATTAGTTTTTAAAGACCAATGAAAATGTTCCACCCTCAACAAGTCCTCCCACTATGACAGCTTTTACACATTTCAGCTGTCACTCAAGCAAACTCCATCACACCCACACAATCCTAAGAGACGATCTAATCAAGAGCTTTATAACAAGCATCTCTGTGGGTGTACAGGGCCTTTAAAAAAGACACGAAAATCAGAATGTGATGTTTCAGGTGGGATTTACTTCTGTCAGATAACTACACACTGCTTATTTTCAGAGGACACTGTCTCAAACAAAAGTGTTGTATAAAATATGAAGAGCAGCTCAAGCCACTGTTAGCTGTACACTTATAGTTATAGCTTATTTCAAGGTCGCTTATAAGTGGGGCAAAATGAAAACTTTCCGGAGCCCAGATTCATGTTGGGGCTCCTAAACATTTGTAAAGATATAAACCTTGATTCCTGTTATTTAAACTTAAATATTTATTTATTATTAAGGCAAAATAATGTAATTGCCTGTTTCAAAGTGGAATGGTTTCCTTCCTAAAGTAGTACAGTCCATATTTTTGTGATGTGATAATGTGAAGGAAACCTCTGAATTCAACAGTTAGCAGGAAAATGTTTGGTGTAATCAGCTAAGCTCCAACCTCCAAAGCTGCCCTGAAAGTAAATGTTCTCAATACTAAATAGACGGGCACATATTCATGTTATTATTGACTTGTTTTGAAGCATTTTTTTCTTGCTTTATAAGGGTGACAGGGCAGTGGATAGAGTTGAAAAAGAGATTATGGTGTGAAAATGCACCTTTAAACAGGGCCAGACACTTTCAAGGACTGCAGCCTACACATGGGGTGTGCAAATTAACCATCAGAGCTCTGGCATTTCCTTAGAATTAATGTTTTTGTATTACATGCACCCCCTCTTTTATCACAGTTATTTTTGTCACTGCAATATTGTCATCATGCATCATAGTTTTCTCCCATTGTCTCGACGTAATTCTAATTATCTGAAAGATTCAGAGTTTCAGAATCAGAATCAGCTTATTCGCCAAGTATTTCCAGGAATACAAGGAATTTGACTCCGGTTTAAACTGCACTCTCTCTCAGTACAATGCTTAAGAAGTAGGAGAAATAAAAATTACAATATTAAAAAATTAAAATATAAAAATATTAAATAAGAACTTTGTACAGTAGAATAGAAATATATACACAATTTAAGTTAAAAAGTGAAAGAAACAGACAGGCTGTGGTTGTACATGAGGTATATGAGTTATTGTTTTATGGCAGGTTAAGTGTTCATCAGAGAGACGGCCTGGGGGAAGAAACTGTTCCTGTTTAGGCCCTATATACCACCTGTGTTAGTTGGGCTGCTATCACGATTACATGAGTTTCATCTGGCTAAACAGTTTGTTCCAGTGTGGAGGATGAAAAGGAAATAGAAAGCTGTGCTCCAAACAATCTGTTTTTACTGTCTATGAAAGATGCAAAAAAAGAGGTTGTAAACTTTGTCTTAAACCTGTTATAGATATGGTTTTGAGGAGGGAAAAGTAATAAGTAACTTGGAATAAAAGTAATGTGTCTATTTTAATGCTAAGTGGTCAGAAATTCATTTTTCACAAACTTGACAGACACTGAACACAACATTTGCACCATTAAAGACACTATTGCACGGAAGCTTGGTGAGCCAAAGCCCCCTTGTGGACCACAGAGGTCCTGCATGTGGACTCTGAAGGGTCATTTACAAAAAAAACTATAACCATAGTTGAAAATACAGTCTAACAAAAGGGAAGTCTCTAAAACAACAACCACTAACAAAACAGCCATATGAATTCATTCACATTTAGCCTTTTATCATTCATGTTGTGTGATAAACAGAATCAATGTGGCCTTGAATGTATTGGTGATTCTCTATTTCAATGTCCACAGCTTCAACATAATATAAATATTACAGAGAAAAAGTTTGTAGAGTAACAAAGCACGTTTAAATAGGAAAATGCAAAGGAAAATGAGAGCAGAGCAATACAAAACGACTAGTTTCTGAGAAAGTTAAAAACTCAGCTTGTCATGATATTTATAGAAAGGCTGCTTCAGATGTATGCAGTGAAAACAAAAAACAGAGATCTTCAAGTAGGCAGCAATTTTTGAAGGATGCACTTTTGTAGACCGACATCAGATGGTCGAGTGTTTACAGTTTCTCTTTTCTTTACAGTTGTCTTCACCCTGGTGTTCCAATCATTAACTTTATTTCCTCTCTTTACTCAAAATGCATGTAGTCTTGCAAACAATGTAAACTTTCATTTCTGTCTATTGTTTGAATTTCTCAACATGTGGAAACATGATGTGTTTCACATGTTGAAAGGCTGTTATAAGCTCAGTATGTTTGACTATCAGCATTTCCCTTAAATATTTTTGTTACGGTCCAGTCAGTGCTGCTCTGAACACACAAGGCGAGAGCTCTAGAGAATCATTTGTAGAGAGAGAAACTCAAAATGATTTATAGCAAAGAAATCACACACAGCATGATTACAGTCATACTCATCATTATTGGCACCCATGAAGTTTAAGTACACAATGTGACAATACAAACAGCTTCTTTACAAATCTCTTTAACTTTGCTCTGCATCACTTTATCAGACTTAAACTCGGCAGAAGTAATGTTCACATATTAATGTTTGTAAATTATACTTCATTAGATACTATGGTCATGCAGTCATATTTAGAATAAGCAGTCTTAATTGCAACCACTTGAAGCCTACAAGGAAAAGAACACCCCACCAAGAATTGAGCATGGTGGAGGTTCCGTAATGGTTTGGGGCTGCTTTGCTGCATCGGGTACTGGAGGCCTTGACCGTATCATAGGAATCATGAAATCAGAGAATAATCAAGAAAATTTAGAGCAAAATGTCCGACCCAGTGTAAGAAAACTTGGTTTGAGTCGAAGATCGTGGGCCCTCCAGTAAGACAAAGACCCAAAGCACACATCCAAAAGCACACAGGAATAGTTGAAAAGAAAAAAAAATGGCCTATTTTAAAATGGCCAGTAATAAGTCCTGATCTCAATCTGATTGGAAATCTTTGGAATGGCTGAAATCTGCCATTGGGGAAAAGAAACCTGCAAATGTTCAAGAGCTTGAACAATTTGCATAGGAAGAGTGGGAGAAAATACCAGCTGAGAAGTGCAAGAAGCTTATAGATGGCTACAAGAAACATTTGGAGGCTGTCATCAGTGCCAGAGGGTGTGCAACAAAATACTGAAGAGGGGTGCCATTACTGCTGCACATGCTTTTTTTTCAGTTCCCTCTTTGAAATTACAACATATAACTTGTAAAAATGTTTTTTTTTTTTTGTTAAAGTGTTTTGGATCTTCAATTAAAAGATCCTGATGACATATATTTGGTACATTTCAATTTATTTCTAAAGATATTAAAGTAATGAAAATAATGAAGGGGTGCCAATAATACTGAGCAGGACTGTAAATCATAGCTGAGCAAAATGGCACATTTAGAGACAGATTATAAACCCCAATTCTGAAATAGTTGGGTCATTTTGTAAAATGGGAGTAAAAACGAAAACTGTGACTTATCAATTTGTTCTGGTTCTCTGAATATTTATGCAGTAGTAATCTGTGAGCTTCTAAAAATTTCATGTTAAGAAATGTTTATGTATTGTTGTTTTTCAAGATGTGGAGCACCACGTGTTTAGCCTGCCTAAAGATACAGCTGAGGGCCTTGAAAATCTCGAAATGGACCCCAGGGTTCATGTAATGACATCATCCTGTGCACGTTCAGGCCCTGTGGTGCTTTAGATGCTGTAATATGTTTATAGATTTGTAAATGACAAAGGAAAATGTAAGTCAGTGTAATGTTTCTACAGGAGTGTACATATTCTTTGATGAGTTTCAGAGGTGAGTATCTTAAATATCATTTATTATAAATTCTGACTATTATTTGTTCTCATTATTTATTACATGACTTAACAGGCTGTATAAATGCAGGTGTGTGTCCTGCCTAGTTCATGTCTGATGAAGGGCTCTGTCCCAAAATGTGGTAATTATCTTCATTAAACGGACCTTGGAGCAGTCTCCGTCATGCAGTTTTGTTTTTTAGACCATGATCATGAAAAAATAGGCTCAGGAGGCCTTCTAATGATAATAATAATCCAAGAATTAAAGCTCTAGCAATTTAAAAAGACATGAAAGCTGCAAGAAACTTGTAAACTGGATACAATGCCAGCAAAGAAATCCAGGACTCAATATTCAATACCATGGCAAGACGAAAATAAAACAATAACTCTTCCTAAAAAATGTATCTTTCCTGTCAATGCAACTCTGCAACCTATGAACAAAATGCAGGTTCAGTAAAAATAACTGGACATATGATAACACAAGTGAAGTCAATTTTTTGTGTCCTTGTTTTGGTAACTAACATTTTTTTTCATTAACGCTTGTCTAAAAAACTTTATTTCAATAAACATTTTTCAAATGATAAACCCTGTGAATAAACTCTTAGTGTTCCTGGGTTGAAGGATCTGATTCTAGATTTGCAATGTAAGCATCAGTCTTTTCAATACTATTGTAATGAATGTTTTATGGTGTTGTAACATTTTGAAACAATGCTATTAAAAAAGTGTCACAAACTTTATCCATAACTCCAAATCTGTTGCTCTAAGCCAGCGGGGTTCAAATGGTCTAGCAGGGCACGCTGGTGAAACTATGAGTTACATGAAATGCACAGCAACTGATGGACGTTCTTTACATGATAATTACTTTAAGTGCTTTCATTTCTGTGTAAAAATGAATTTGTACATCAACACTGAGCTTGGAGTTAAACCAAAAGGCCATGCTCCCATACCATCACCCTGAAAAAATGGTAGGTTTTTAACCCTTTAAGGCCCAAGACCATAGATTATAGCCAGAAAATTCTAATTTTTTGGAGCTGAAATGTTTGTTTCATTTTCTGCTAGAATCCATAAAAATCAAAATGTCCATAAAATTCAACATATAGATTTTTCGTATCTCATCTGATAAATTAAGTGTTTTTGGTAACTGATAATCCATTTGAGGACATTTTTATCATTTATCTGATTGTATTCAGATGCTTTTTTTTGTAATTTGTTGGTCATATTGAGTAGAAAGAGGTATAAAAGTATGTATCAAATATGCTACAATTGGCTTTGGAATCTGTGTTTAAACTGTAATAAAGGTAATTGTCTGACTTATCAGACAGACACCTGGTTACATTTAAATGAAATGTCATCATGATGTGTTAAAACGACAATAAGGGAAAGACGAATCTGTTTTCGGTGAGGAAACTTTTATATATGCAGTTGTCCATATACTTAATGAGTAATACTGTTGATCAGCATTCATATTGGACTTTAGTAAACAGACAAACACATACAGACTGATCAGGTCTGTGATTAGCTGATGACTGGTTCAGGGTGGACCCCACCTCTCAACAAATGTCAGCTAAGGATAGGATAGGCTCCAGCCCCCCACGGCCCCGAAAAGGGTTAGCAGTATAGATAAAGGATGTACTGTATGTATGTATGTATGGATGGATGGATGAAGACTGATCAGGTTCTGCATCTCTAGAAGAGTGCAGGAGTGCAAAAACATTTGAAAACCACTACCCCATGCCTTCAAACAGCCCACCCTTTCCCACCATCAATGTATGGCCTGGCCTTGTACCATTATTAACCGAGTGACTGAGGAGTGAGTGCTTACCTCGCCATGGTACCATTCCCTGTAACATTTAACCTCATAACATGTGGCCCATCCCAGGTGTTTTGGAGAACTCCACAATTTCCCTGGTGTTTTATTGCCCCTGTCCCAACAGCTTTTTGGACATGTTGCAGACTTCAAATTTTGAATGTGTTTTTATTCCAATAAACCATGAAGTTTATCATTAATAAATTAAAATACCCGTTTCATGCCATATAAAGTTAAGTGCTGATCATTGTATTTTTATTTCTGTTCACGTAACACACATCTGAAATTTAGGTTTGTATAGAAGAGACCTAATAATCTGTTTGACCCCCTTAAATCCAATAAAGGCAAAAAAAAAAAAACACTTTCTTGTGTCATTTTAAAAGTATATCCTGTTGAACCCTGACCTCATTGCACTGGAACTCTCTGCCAATACATCTAAAACTGGAGACAAAAAAGAACGCTTTTAACAAAGGACTTAAAAAATGGCTTAAATCAAAACAACAGTGTTTGCATGAATAATTTTAATTGGTTGACGACTGATCATGTTGCCTTGGTGTTACATTTTATGTATGTATTTCATTTGAAAAACTGCTTCTTTTTAACTGTCATATTTTTATTGTAGATTGTACTTTTTCTTTCTCTTCTTCATTTATTAATTTTTATCATTTTATAAAAACCTCCTGTGGACAAATGTTGTAAATTAGCACCCGTGCTAAATCACTTAAAACAATGCACCTTGTTTGTCCAATGTAATCGTTGTGTCCACATCAGTTATAATAAATAAAATAAAAATATATAAGATAAGCAGGACACAAAATCCAGCT
Source organism: Scarus forsteni (assembly GCA_036419115.1). Classification (NCBI taxonomy): domain Eukaryota; kingdom Metazoa; phylum Chordata; class Actinopteri; order Labriformes; family Labridae; genus Scarus; species Scarus forsteni. The sequence continues at coordinate 3,706,208 of JAZDUH010000537.1, forward strand.
GCAAGCCACCATGTCAAGGTTAACAATTTCCACAAGTTCAGTTTCATGATTTATTAGCTTCTTTCTTTGACTGTTCTGTTTTTCTTTTCTATCTTTATTTTTTATTTTTATTATATTTGTGTGAGGGTTATTGGCAATTTGATATTTATGTTAATTATCTTCTGATATATTTATTTACCAGTGTCATTGTGTTATGTTGTCAAAACGACCATACAAATAAACTGTATCTGTAAAACTGTTTTCTTACAATTTTTAAAGATGTCTCATTTCCTTTTAGTTTTTTGGACAGAAGACTGAAAAACGTTTGTGTTTACTTTTAACTTTAAAGACTTATCTTTCATTTCGAAGAATCTCCAGACAGTTTGTTATTTGCCCAGAAGGTGGCAGCATGGTTACACTTTTTTGACTGAATCCCATTAACAACAAACACGGAGCATCTGGTTAAGCTTATGTGTGGATACCCTGTTTTTTTAAAATTATTATTATTATTGTGCTTATCCACATGAGCAAAACTCAAATGTAACCCAGGTTTACCACTGGTTTAACTAAAGATATTTGCTTGGATGGGTCCTGAAATAGTGAGAGTCTGGATAAATAAACATGACACTGTAGTTTCATTAGTATCGTAAGCTGGGGCTGAGCTGTGAGCTCCTGTGAGCACATACCCTCACCATAAACACTTCTGCAGGAAATGTCTCATCTCCTTATTTTCACTCATGTATGAAGCAATCCGCTTTCTTCTGCCAAAAAGTTTAGAAGTAGCATGTGAAACCGGGTACAAGTATGACTTAAAACAGGTGCTTGTAAGTTGCTTCATATCTGCCCAAAAGTCAGAAGATTCCAGTAAAAACACAGAAAAACAAGATTATTGACGACTTCACTTTGTCAGGAGAAACACAACTAATTTTTAACAGCTTCTGAATGTCAAGTAAACAAAGTGAGTCAGTCCCTTTCTTGTTTTTCTTTTTAACTAAGAAAATCTCACTCCTGATTATGGAGGGGCTTTCTGTTTTATGCCTTTGGCAACAGTTAAGGCAGGACCCGTCATGGTTTTGAGTTGTTCGTCTGTCTTGTCATCATAATACCCCAAAACCAGAAAAGAAATTTACCAAACATCTACCTTGATTAAAGTATAAACATTTCACACTTTGACAGAAAACAAAGGTTAAGGTCATGTAGCCTTCGGTTAGTTACTTCTTTGAGAAAGTGATCTTGGGATTGCCATTTCTCAAAAACTTAAAACCACCTTTTTAACATTGCACTATTATCACCTTGAATTCCAGGATGGAATGATTATGTTTTGAAGGTCAAGAATGAGAATCAGAATGGCCTTTATTGTCATTATACAAAAATCTACAACGAGATTGGAGAGCTTCTCCTTTCAGTGCAATAGGTAGTTAAGTTAAAAAAAAGCATACAAAAAATAGTGTAAGTAAAAAAGAAAAATTAACAAGTTGCAGGGAGGCTTTAAATATACAAGATATATACAAGATGAGACGCAGACTTGAGCACAGCACAATTGAGGCTCAGTGTACAGTAAGAGGTAGATGACAAATATTAATGAATAAAAAATAGTCCAATTTCTAGTTCTCAGTATTTCTATGTTGTTCACGTAGTATTGCACAGGTAGAATAGAAAATGTATTAACTTTTATGGTGTATCCTCCTCCTCTGCTCCTCTCTTGTGTGGAGTTCCACAGGGCTCAGTCCTAGGCCCTCTCCTCTTCTCTCTCTATTTGCTTCCCCTAGGATCACTACTTAGGAAGCATGGCATTGCTTTCCACTGTTATGCGGATGACAGTCAGATTTATGTCCCTCTCAAAAAGAATAATGAGCACTCTCTTCGTCCGTTGTTTGAATGCCTTGATGACATAAAAGCCTGGATGGGTCTAAATTTTTTAAACTTTAATGACAAAAAGACTGAGGTAATGGTTTTTGGTGGTACGTCCGGGACACCCTCTGTAGATCTGGGTTCCCTGGCTCAGTACAACAAACAGGCCATCACAAACCTGGGGGTTAAAATGGATCCTGATTTTAAGCTTGACGGGCAGATTAAGGCTGTTGTGAAATCCAGCTTTTTTCATTTGAGGCAGCTGGCTAAAATAAAGCCAATTCTTTCAAATCAGCATTTTGAATTGGTAATCCACGCCTTTGTAACCACTCGGCTGGATTACTGTAATGCTTTGTATGTGGGGGTTAGTGCGTCCTCTATCGCCCGTCTGCAGATGGTACAAAATGCAGCTGCACGTCTTTTAACTGGCACACGTAAATATGAGCACATTACCCCTGTTTTAGCCTCACTTCACTGGTTGCCCGTACAATTTAGGATTCATTTTAAAATTCTTTTATTTGTTTTTAAATCCCTCCATGGTCTTGCCCCGCCCTACCTCTCTGAGCTTCTGCACCCTCACACACCCTCCCGTTGTCTCAGGTCAGCCGACCAGCTTCTCCTGAAGGTCCCTAAGACCAAGCGGAAGCTCCGAGGGGACCGTGCTTTTGCTGTTGCAGCCCCAAAATTTTGGAACGGGCTGCCTCAAAATATTAAACAGGCCTCGTCTCTGCCTGTTTTTAAATCCCTCCTTAAGACCCACCTTTTCTCCCTGGCTTTTGATGCACAGTAGTTGGTGATTTTACTATTGTTTATTTACTTTTTATTTTGATTTTATCTTGATTGCTTCTTCTGCGTTTTTATTTCATTTTAATTGGTTTTATGTCTTTTAACTTGTTCCTTGTCTTTGAAAATTTCTTTTACCTATGTTTTATGTCTATTCTTTTATCTCGTATTTTATTTATTCTCCTGTACAGCACTTTGTTTCAACTATGGTTGATTTTTAAAGCGCTTAACAAATAAAGTTGGATTGGATTGGATTGAACTTTTAGTGCAAGTGATGGATGGTATTACAGATGTGTAAAAGTCACATATAATTGTATTGAACATGAGTTGTTAAATAAATATAAGTTTCGAGGTAGTGCCAAAAAGTAGCAGCAACCGCAGTGGCAGTGATATAAATATTTCACATTTGCATTACGCTAATGACCAGAGTCGTTGTATATCCGAGTTCAGGGTGGTGATGGCTCTCGGGAAGAAGCTGTTTCTCAGTGTGTTTGTCTTTGCTTTGATTTGCTCTGCAAAGTGAAGGTAAAGACATCTTGTGGTCATCTATGGCTCGTCAGTGTGATATCTCGGTCTTACTTTAAACTTGGATTTCATCAAATCCTGCACAATGTCCTCTCTCACTCAAGGATACTAGTGTTATATAAAGGTCTTAAGTCAATGATCTAGTTAGGAGCCTCATGATCCAACCATCTTCTCTCTCTCGTTCTCTTTCTCTTTCTATCCCTCTAAAGGCATGTAAAACCCCAAAAAGCAATAATTTAAAAGATTTGAAAGGCTACATATGTCCAAGTCATGCAACCCCATGATCATCCTTGGCTTTAGAGCTCAATGTTGTGAAGGCCATTTCAAAGATTACTCAAAGAGATTTTCTTGACCTCTACACATATTGATCAAGGACGAAAAATGTATCCAAAACCCTGAAAAGAAATTTGATGATCAAAATTGTCAATCAGCATCATGACTGCAAATGTAACCAGAAAACAAAGACCTCAGACTTGATGCACAATATGACATGAAGTGAATATTGGCAATGTGTCAAAAAATTGTTGAAAAAATTATGGCAAGGATCTGATAACAAATTTCAACCACTGATGTCATCAATACTCAAAATTAAACAAACAACAAAACTGCAGATTATTGCACTAAACTGAAAGAAAACCAAACAATTGGTGTCATGACACAAAATCTGACCAAAAAAAAGAAAAATGAGACAGCACGCTTGGCAAGAACTTTGACCAAAAAATCTCCAACTGGTGCTATGACTTTAAGTTTTACCCACACACACACAAACAATCATTGCAGCCCTTGTCAATCGTATAAAAAAAAGAAAAAGAAAAAACAAAGGCCACAGACAATCACCTAAAAATTTGATGACAAATTACTGATGACCAATAAAATGACCCGATAAGAAAGGTGACAAAAATAGATTTTTACAGGTGTTTTGAAATTTGATTAAAAACTATGAACACAGACTGGAGGCAAAATGTTAAAAAAAAAAAAAAAGGTCAAAATCATTACTAATATTTTGAAAAAATAAACAATGACAGCAAACTTGATACAAAATGTGTCAATATCTTGCATAACTGTGTCATGACTCCAAATTTGAATGAAAAAAAAAACAATGACTTTCGAATCAAGAACCATTATGACTCAAGCTTATACCAAGAACATGATGACTGTAATGCTGATGCAAAATTTCATGAAATGGGAATCACAGTCCTAACTGAAAGTTTAACCACAAAATGTTTTGGGAAAAAGGTTTTCCTCTTTTGCTTCAAAAAGTAAGGCTCTCAGTAACATCTCTTAAAAGTTTGGCACATTGCCTTTCGGTGTGAAACTGTGTCAGTTTGCAGTAACAGTTTTAGTAAAATTGGAGACTATTTTAATTATAAAATGCTATGTCAAAGGTATTGTGAGGAGTTTCTAAGTAATTACAGAAAAGCCTCACTTTTAGATATATGCCTGATCAAAATACACACTTTAAGATGAGTTTTATAGCATCAAAATAGGTTATCTATAGATGCTATTCCTTAGCTTCGCAGTCGGGTCGGACAGGACTGGACTGACCTGGATACTCAACTTCGGGAACAAGACAATTAAAACTAGAGCATATTTATATTACTCAAACACGTCTTAGAGCACCGGGCTGTAAGTAGCGATATATAGCCGGCTACAAAACTACGATACTAAGTTTTCCAAAAATTGCTTGTTGTCACACATCAAAAACTACCGCTACGTCACTAGAAAGAGATACATTACCTCGTTGCTTTGCATCCTGTAAGTTGTTGAAAAAAGAAGTTGTAAAGCAGTGCAGAGTTCTGAGGAAGGTTCGAGCTACATTCATTATAGCATCACAACAAACACACACTTTAGTTTGGGTCACATCTTTTGGTGCGTTCCAGTTATAATCAGAAGTAGGAATTTCCGAGTTCCGAGTAGGAAACTGCAACTGGAAGTCAGAATTTCGTACTGGGCTCTCGGTGAAACCTCGCCACCCCCGAGTTGACAATTGAAGATGGATGCCCCCAGTGTGAACAGTTATTTAGCTCCTGTAATAATCAATTTATTTGTACTTCTGACTGGGGTGTGTTGCGCTAGATCAGCTGTATACATAGTATTGTTAGACTTAGATTTACAAAAATGCTGCCATAGTGATAATCACATTCTTCATGTGATATTTGTGAACAACAACACAGGGCGTGCTAACAACAGCTAACAATAGCCTGGTAGATCGGCATGTTTTTTTCGACTTCAACTGGAACGCTGATAAGTCGGAGATGATGTCACTCCCAGTTCCGAGGTTACTGGAATGTAGCATTACAACAGTTGCCGCGCATGCTCATGGGTAGCAGAGTCTTTATGTTGCCGCAAATAGATTCTCCTCATAGCACCTTTAAAAAAAAATACCCACCTGCTTGTGGACGTTGTTTTGTCCATTCACTCTTTCAGCAAAAAACAAAATGTATACCTCTAAGCAAAGCAACACAAGAAGCTGAAAGAAAATAACTGTTAATGTGTCATTTCAAGTCTACAATGCTTTGTCTGTGAGACTGAACATAACGTGAGAGAAGTGCGAGAGGGATGAAGGAACACACATGGCTGCTGCCTTCACTTCTTAACTCTGTATTGAGGGAAAATGCAGAGTATGGTCTCCCTCTGCTGGATCACCTCAGTATAACCATTGTTTCATAGAGGAATCAAACCACTTCAACTGAACAGAAACTGTATGCATTTCTGTTTTGGTAAAGCTGATGCACACTCATAGATGCCCCCCCTGCAGGGCAAAAACCAGTCCTGTCTGCCTAAAACCACAGAAAAGACTGTTTCATTTGCAAACTAATTTTAATCATGATCTTTTTTGTGTGAAAGAAAATTAATGTTTCAATGTATGTACCAACTGATGAAGAGAAAAGCCTGAATACACTGTAACAGAGCCCAATCTCTGAAAACCCAGAGAGAAAATAATGGATTAATGCTGTCAGAAGTTCCAGTATGCGCATTACCCAGACAGTAACAGTGAATAGACCTCACCCTGCCCTGACATAAGTGTTTGCATTAACTTGATCAGAATGTTGCTATAATGTTACCAAAGATTGACTGAGAGTTGATCTTCAAGGTTCTATGAGGAGAATCTATTACCGGCAACATAAAGACTCTGCTACCCATGAGCAGACTGTCGCGTGGCGACTGTCGTAATGCTGCGTTCCAGTAACGCAAAAAAAACTCTTATCTCCATTTTTTTATTTATTCTTTTTGCAGTACTATTACTCACCTTCCATGTCTGAGTGGTTTGTATTAAAGTTTTTAATCATTTAAAAGTTTTTAAAAAATGTAATTCAACTGAAGAGGGTTTTTTCTTTTCCTGAAAAGTAGCAATTTTGGAGAGAAGAGCAACAATATTTCTCTTCCATGTCAATGACCAAGATCTGACATTTGTTTCATTAAGAATCCAATAAAAATTAATTATTATGCTCCAAAGATAAAAGCAGGCAGAAAACCAAGTCAATCAGGTTAGGTCTCCACTTTCACCACAGGATGGAGTATGTTTTTTCCTGTCTGCAGTATCACCTCATTGTTGCTTAGTTCTGTAAATTGCTCACACTAATGTGCCTTTCTGATTTTGTATATATTTTGGTAAGCAGACTTAAACATACACTATATTGATAAAAGTATTCGCTCATCCATCCAAAGAATCAGAATCATATATTCCAGTCACTTCCATGGCCACAGGTGTATAAAATCAAGCACCTAGGCCTGCAGACTGCTTTTATAAACATTTGAGAAAGAATGGGTTGCTCTCAGGAGCTCAGTGAATTCCAGCGTGGAACTGTGATAGGATGCCACCTGTGCAACAAATCCAGTCGTGAAATTTCCTCGCTCCCAAATATTCCACAGTCAAATGTCAGCTGTATTACAAGAACATGGAGGTGTTTGGGAACGACAGCAACTCAGTCACAAAGTGGTAGGCCACGATAACTGACGGAGTGGGGTCAGCGGATGCTGAGGCACCAAGTGCAAAGAGGTCGACAACTTTCTGCAGAGTCAATCTCTACAGACTTCAAAACTTCATGTGGCCTTCAGATCAGCTCAAAGCAGCGCAGAGAGCTTCATGGATCACCAAGTGCAATGCAAAGCGTCGATGAAGTGGTGTAAAGTACCCCACCACTGGACTCTAGAGCAGTGGAGACGAGTTCTCTGGAGTGACGAATCACGCTTCTCCATTTGGCAATCTGATGGACCAGTCTGGGTTTGGCGGTTGCCAGGAGAACGATACTTGTGGGACTGCATTGTGCTAAGTGTAAAGTTTGGTTGAGGGGGGATTATGGTGTGGGGGTGTTTTTCAGGAGCTGGGCTTGGCCCCTTAGTTCCAGTCAAAGGAACTTCTTTGACCCTTCCTCTTCCAACATGACTGTGCACCAGTGCACAAAGCAGGTCCATAAAGACATGGATGACAGAGTCTGGTGTGGATGAACTTGACTGGCCTGCACAGAGTCCTGACCTCAACCCCATAGAACACCTTTGGGATGAGCGGAGACTGACAGCCAGGCCTTCTCGTCCAACATCAGGGTGTGACCTCACAAATGTGCTTCTGGAAGAATTGTCAAAAATTCCCATAAACACTCCTAAACCTTGTGGACAGCCTTCCCCGAAGAGTTGAAGCTGTTATAGCTGCAAAGGGTAGACAAACACCATATTGAGCCCAATGGATTAGGAATAGGTTGTCACTTTAACTCAAATGTGAGTCAAGGCAACTGAGTAAATACTTTTGCTAATATAGTGTATGAAGGGGACCCAGTTTGTCACAGGTAGAATATAAACATTTGACATTTATTTCCACAAAAAGTACAAACAAGTTTTTTCATTAGTTTTTATACATAATTTAAGTGCTAACTTCTGGGATCTGAAATGTGCAGTATCAAGTCAGTCTCCTTAGAGTGGATTACAGTTCAAGGGAGCCCTTTTCGAATCTGAGCAGTTGTCCTGGTCACTGCTGATACTTGCTGCCCTCTGACCGAATGACCCTGGCCTTTTTTTTCCAGTTAATGATGTGGTTTTCTTTATTTGCAGTGGTCTGATATGGTCATTTTTTGTGTTCATTTTTTTGTTTGATTGTTCTCACATGGTAGATCCAGATGTTTCCACGTCATTTTATTTCTGACGTCCTTTCTTTCCCGTACTACAGAGTTTTTCCGTGTCTATGATGTATGCTTTGGTCAAAACAAACATGGTTTCTCTTATGACCTCACATTTGTTCTTGCGGTTAAGTTTCTCCTCTGTGTTTACATGACAAGATGCCCAAACCTGCATAATACCAAGTGAGAAAAAAGACCACAGCAACGTCACATGACTCATCTGAGAAAGACTGCAAAGTTCAAAGGTCTCTGGTGCAGCCGGCCATAGAAAGAAATGAGTAAGTAAATAAATAATTGCAAATGTTTATCTTACAATAATAAACATGAATAAGTTTCTTGGGGAGACAGCATAAACCTTTCCAAGTTCTTCAGTGTTAAAGCATCCCCAGATTTCACACAGCACATAAAAAAATATAATAAGGGGCAAATTCTCTCCTCATTATTATTACCTCTACCAAGGAGATTTTGGTTTTGCCTGCATTTTTTCATTTTTTGGGTTGTTTGTTTATTTGTCTGTGCGCAAGATAATTTAAAATATGTCATCAGGTTTTGATAAAATTATCTGGAAATGTGATTAGCACAAGGAAGAAGTCAGTAGATGCCAGCATTGATCCAAATCTTGATTCAGGATTATTTGATTTGATTTGATTATAATTTAGCACGTAGCACTTCTAGTTGTATTTGTGTCAGTCTCTTGTACCTATTTTGTCTCTTTTCCATCTTGTGAGATATCTGGCCTGTTTATTGTTTATTGTTATCTTCCTCTTTTTTCCTACACTTTCCTGAGGCATGTTTTCCTTCTCATTCAACATGATTGTAACAATGATTATACATGTTTTGATGATTTATTCATTCATTTCAATGATTTTGCCATTATCAGAATAACTCATATCTTCATTTCACATGAATGATTTTAATGTCACACTCATTACCTTCATTAAAGATGGTATGTTATGGCTGGCATTTGTCTTTATGCTCATGAGCAGGATTATTCAAAAAGTTAACAATGAATTCAGATGACATTTTGGAATGTTGGTTTTGGCATAAGAAAGAAGTGAAAACAATCTGGTGTTAATCCAATCACAGATGTGGATCCAGGAATTTGCTAGCATTATGTTTTTTTTCACATTTTCACTGAGAAACTAGTAAAGAATGTCAGAAATGCCTTGTTGGAGTTGTGTGTTTTCTGAGTACTTCTAGTTATTGTTGTTTTTGACTTGAAATTTAAATTTTTTATTTCTTTTTAGTCGGTAGAAGATTAGATTCTGCATGATAATTCCATACTAGGACAACCAACAAAGGAAACAAAACCCTCTCATTAATGAATCTCAGCAAACCCCAGAGGTTAATGCAACAGGAAGGCTTGTTATGGGATAATAACTATGTTTAGACACATTTAGACAACAGAGATGTAACTCTTAAGAAAAGGACTTGTATAACCTCAGAAGAAAAGTAGTGCTAGAACAATGCAAAGACTCGTTATGACAAGTTCTTCAATACTGTGCTCAAACTACTTATATTTAAAAAAAATCTCTTGAACAATATTACTTTATGAGTGACAGTGAAGGGGATTGCACATTCTGGAATAATATCATTATAGTTACCAATCAGAGAAAGAACTAGAAAGCACTCGGAGAGCGCAGACCTCCGCCAGCGCCACAGTCCCCAGCCATTTTGTCATTTTGACCATAAATATTACTCCTACCTTTATTTCACCTAAATATTAAGATTTCTTGACCATGAAAACATACCATTAGCCATTGGATTCATAATGATATCTATTTTAGTTCAGTAGTTATTCACAGAAATCACATTTTTCACCATGGCAGCCAGACGCTGATCCCGATCAACACGAAAATCAAATCAGTTCTTCCTTTTCCCATGCTTAACATTTCCTGAAAATTTCATCCAAATCCATCCATAACTTTTTGAGTTATTTTGTTCACAGATGGACGGACAGACGGACAGATGGACAGACGGACAGATGGACAGACGGACGGACGGACAAACTCTCCCGAAAACACAACCTCCTTGGCGGAGGTAATAATAAGAAGAAGGCTTAACCTTAATTCACATTTTTTTGGAGCTGAACGTTTGTTTCACTTTCTGCTAAAATCCTAAAAATATCAAAATGTCTATAAAATTCAACATATCGATCTTTTGTATCTCATTTGACACATTAGGTGTTTTTGGCAACTGATAATCCATTTTTATCATTTATCTGATTGTATTCATATATTTTTTTTGGTAACACTTTACTTCATAGGTTCGCAAATTGTAAGTATCACCTTTTTCCAAAGATATAATAGGTCTTCATGGGACAAACTGGTTAAATTGGGGTTGCATGTGATCTCAATTATTATTATTGGGAAATTTAATAATTTCAAGACACTTAACTGCAGATTAAGAACTAAGCAATTATGAACTATCAATTCTCTCTGGAAATAGTAGAAAGACAGGCTGAAACTTATCACCTTTTGATGAAAAAACTAAGAAATGTTAATATCAGTTAAAAACATTTATGTCAAGATACTTTAAAAATAAATTTCTGAAACTTCTTACCTGTGATTTAATTTACTTAAAATCATGATTGAAATTTCACAGTCTTCTACCAATTGTTAGAGTAAACAATAAATTTGAACAAAAAAAGAAAGAAGGGTAAGCACTTTGTGGCCAATTCTCATGAAATTTCATAGGAAATTTCAAAGAAATAAGAAAAAAACTCTCACTAATTATCGGGAAATTTTTCAGACCTCCATAGTGTTACCTTTTTTTTTGTAATTTGTTGATCATATTGAGTAGATAGAGGTATTATAAAAGTGTGTATCAAAAATAAATGTCTGGAGTCATGCTATGCTGCCTCTGAGCAGGCTATTACAACCCTGGTTGTGTTTTTGCTTTGCATTGTGTTACTTTGTATTTGTTTGGCTGTGTTGGTAGGGTCGTCATACTGCAGAAGACGACAGGCCGCGGAGGGGGGAACAGTCTAATTTAAATGGCTCACTGATGTCTCCATGGAGAAGAGGAAATCCTGACTCCAACTGGCCATGTCAGCCTAATGTTTGAGAGTGTGATTTTCCTGTTAGCAGTTGGTTTCAAAGATGGTTAGGTTAAGTAGAGACACATCAGGTGCCTCGAGGTAACATAAGTTCTTATTTCATTGTCTTTCCTAAATTATTTCCAGTGGTAACTGCAGGCTGTGTGTCCAGTGGCTTCTTGGGACTCAGTGGATTTGGGGCTAATCATGTTGTGTCTTGGCCACTCCTAGATGGGGAATAACAAGGGGTGTTTGGGATCTGGTGACTTGCTTGAGAGCACCTTGGCATTAATCAAAAAGTAGTAGAAATCAATCAAGCTATTAGTCCACTTTTTGAATGATTATTTCTGGGACCTCATGACAACAAACCCAAGGCCTTGGCTTTGGACATACTGCTTTCTTAAGAATAGTTTTCTTTTATCTTTCATCTCAGACACGTATACTTTTTACTTACCATGACATGTTTCGGTGGAAATTTCCACCTTCCTCAGAAGTGCCACTTGGTGGTAGGTGTGACATGTCATATCAGCTATGACATGTCATATCGACCGCCAAGCGACACTTTGGGGAAGGTGGAAATTTCCACCGAAACATGTCATGGTACATGAAAAGTACACGTCTGAGATGAAAGATAAAAGAAAACGATTTTTAAGAAACTGAAGACATAATGAACACCCATTCACCTACTGCTTTCTCTATTGGCAACTGTTGCTCCCAAAAAGAATGAAAGTAATACTGAGTAAATAAGTTGCTTTTTGTCTAAATTAAGCTGTGATCATGATCATGTGAATAGGCAGTGACAAGCTGAAAGGTTCAACATGTGTGAAGAACGGTATGGAGAGGAAGTTGCACTTTCAAGGCCTCTTTTTTTATTTTGAGTTTGTCTCTATGACAGAAGTACAGAACATTTACAATTAAATAAAGCTTTACTACTAAAATATATTTGTTGATTAATTTAAATCTGCAGCATAGAATCAAATGCTATGGCAAGGAGTCCAAAAGTTGCTAAAATAGACATGTTAAACAAGGAATGCTCCCAGAGTACAAACTTCTCTGACATTCCTCACCGAGTTAGGCTGCATTTACACGGACACTCCTGACTTAAAGATGCAAAGATTTGTCCTTTGCATTTTAGAATTGTTTTGCATTCAGACGATGACGCCTGGAGACGAATTAATCCACTGTAGTATGCATGCCGGTTCAGTAGATGGCGGTGTAGGTCTGCAGAGAGGCAGCGCTGCTACAACACACGAACGAAGAAGAAAAACTTTCACAAACAACAATGGCGAATAGACGCACAGAGACGCAGGAGTTTCTTTTCTGGACAACAAATCAGTTCAGACAACAAATCTGTCTGGATAGTTTTTTCTGGATAACAAACCGAGCACAGTAAGAGGCTCACACATTACTCTGCAGACGGCCGAAGCTGTTGTTGTTCCTGGTATGTGCGCGCAGCCTTCATGTGAAAGAGTACTGTGCATGCAGTGACGTCACCGTTTCACCCTGAAACGTTTTGATACGGGTTTACACGGAGCTGCATGGAGAGTTTATTCAAAACTTTCCACTCTGGAGCCTGTTTTCAAAAGTTTCAGTTTTCAAATGAAATGCAACACGTTTCCATCTAAACCCAAGGCCAAAACGCAATGAAAACTTATCGGATTTGACCGTTTTCGGGCACCGTGTAAACGCATTCTCGAAAATGTGGAAAACTGCTGTAAGAGGCTACCCTTGTTACCTCCTTGTGTTAATTAAATGGAAGTGTCCAATCAGACAGCAAAGAATATTTCCTCTTTCTCTGCAGTGAATGGCACAATAATCCAGACCAAAGTCAAATCACCAAACAGATAATGCAGCATTTGAGGTCAAAGAAGCACTACCTCTGTCTTAGCAGAGTTTCATAACAGAATTTCTACAACTAGCACCTTACAGCTGCTCGACAGGCCTTAAGTTCTGATCTACGTGACGTGCTTCAAAGAGCTGCTGGCATGAATAACTGTAGGTCATCAGCACTGCAATCGATAAGTCTTTGAGTTACCTTTCACACATACACCTGCAAAACTCCTTGATGGGGGCCACTAAAAAGAAAGGAAGATATGTTAATTTCTGCTCTTTTTCATTGTTTTATGTATGTTAATGCTCATGTACAAGGCCGTCCATAGGGGAAATAAAGGAGAAAGCTTACTGGGGCCCAGCTGAGGGGTACTCATGGAGGTCAGCAATGAAATGTCCCATTATAATAGAGTAAGAGCAATCAATACACATTTTCAATGAAATTACACAAGTGACACACTGGGCCAAATATAGCACGGAGTCTCGCTATATAAATACAACAAAGGACGAAAAAGCAGTTTAGGCAACCAGCACACAATGCCTGCAAAAGAACCAGAGGACAGAGGGGGGCTGATTGGTGAAAGGCATGCCTTAATTTTCATCAGTATAAGAAAATAACGGGGCCTGTTTCTCTCGCCTTTCAGGGGCTGAGTAATTTCACTAGGTATATTTATGTACATTTATGTGAATTGATGCGTCTATGGTTGTGTGTGTTCAGCTTCCACTGGTTTAACTGAAGCCCTCACACACACACTTCTATGCATTTGGTCATAGTTATCTCACATTTTTCATTTCTCACAGTAAACACAGTAAACTGGTGATTTGACTTTGGTCTGGATGATTGTGCCATTCACTGCAGAGAAAGAGTAAATATTCTTTGCTGTTTGATTGGGCACGTCCATTTAATTAACACATTAAGGAGGTAACGAGGGTAGCCTCTCACAGTAAACTTGAGATTTTCTAAGTGTCAGAATTAATGAGTGTGAGCTATTCAGCAACTCCTGCATGACATTCACATGCTCAATTTTTTTGTTGTTGAGCTCTTAGCACAAAGCAAAAATGCAAAGTGTAGCAGAAGTGACATTGTATTAAAGATGCTTTAAGGCTGGAGTTCAAAGTCATATCAAAAAACTGTAATGGCGATTCAGTATCATTAGATTCAAATGAAAACACTGCTCACTCTGCAGCAAAGAGCATTTGGGGTTAAAGTCTTTCCAAATACACTGACTGAATGTTCCTGCAGGAGCTGGGGGATTGAACCCCCTGACCCTCTGGTCGACAATTGCATAATTGTTCTTCTTCTCTTGCTTTCTCTGAAAATGTGAGGATCTCTGCAGAGGACTTGTTTTCTTAAATCCACTGACTTGGCTAAAACTTCCTGCTGCAGAGATAAACAGGGTTTACTGTAAGTGTCTTTCAAATCTATTATTCAACGTCATCAGAAAGGACAAGCCTCTTGATAATATGTTGATGGGAAAAGGCGTTAACAGACTGGACCCTGAGACTTCTGGGACATCACATAACATACCAGCAGAGATGGTCTTTCTGACTTGCTCAGACGTTTAACAGTCACACTTGACTTCTTAACAGGTCACCTCTGTTTATTTTGGTTTCTGTAAAAAACCAATTACTCATCAGACCAGTGTTGCTCAAGACATTGCTTATCTGAGCAGACTTCTGCAGACTCACTGAGGCCCACATACACCCCCGACGCACAGAAAAGCTGAATCAGGACTTTTTAAAACTGTTTTATAGTATTAACGTCACTCAAGTGTCTGGGGATAAAAAACAACACATGGAGCTGGAAGGCAGCGCATGCAGGATCACTCAATGTGAATTCCCATCATTCCTGTGAGTCATAGCAGCAGATCCTGCTGAGTGGAGTTCCTGGTTTCCATGCTACATCTGGATAAGTAATCTGATAGTGTGTAAGGCTCATTAACAGCACATGGCCAGCACTGCCATGAAAACAGGTCGTCAGTGCTTAACCTTAACTATTAGGTCCGTATATGTAAGTACGTCATGAGCTGGTTTGGTAATTATACCTATACATGTGCTCAGAGTGTGCATGAAGTGTTTCTGCGTGCACAAGTGTGTGTACAAGTGGAAACAAGAGGGACACACACTTCTTCAGAAGATGTGACTCATAAGCTCCCAAAAGTCATGTGACACTCAGTCCTCATGAATTAATAATGAGGCTTTGCAGTGTCCCTCGGTCACACTCAAAGAAGTGACTTCTTGTCTTGCAGGGATGCAGTCAGACTGATCAAATTTGATTTCAGGGACAATGAGACATAAAATTCTTGGCTATTAGCTTGTTTGAGCTTTTCTCACAAATGTTGTCTCCAAAGAAAAATATGTATCATTTATATTTAGTTTTAATTTGTGTATGACACGATTTTCTGATCTACTTATGTAACAATAAATAAGATACAGGGCAAGAAATACCTATAATAAAAAAATAGTTAACACATTTTTAATGATTGATAAAGATGAGATGTCACATGGTAGATATTCACTTACATTTCTGAATATAAAAATATAATTAAGTGGTTCAACTTTTCTAACATCTCAGAGAAGCCTGGTGAGCCAGCTCAAGTTTGGGTATAAAAAGGTGAATTCAGTTAGATTTTTCTCATTCCTGAGTAAAAAGTATGCAATGCAATGGCAAAAAAATCAATTTAAACAAGTTTTTGTCTTCTTGTTTTACAAAAGATTGTCTGTTAAATTAGTAAAGCAAAAGAAAACAGCATCACTGTTATTTTTGTTCAGATGTTGCCAGTTCTTGCGCTCATTGTCTAAGATTATGAATTTTCTTATTATTCTCTCTGTTATGGTCATTCCTGATTTGTTTTAATGGTTTGTATTTATTGTGTTTGTTTTGTTGTTGTTTTTTGATGGAAAAAATATTTGTCACTATGATCATAAAAGTTTTATGTATGCAACAAAATCGAATGATCAATTTCTGCACTGCTAATAAAAAATGATCTTGAGAATAATTTAGGCACTTTTTTACATGTGCAGCTTAAAGTCACACCATAATACTTCTGTAATGCGCTAGTTTGAATTGAACTGAATTGATTGATTTATTTCGGTCACGTCAGCACACTTATAGAGCATCACACATTGTCATTAGTTGATCAAATGTACATGTCCGAAAGGGAAGACGGGAGAAGTAGAGCTTATCTAGTCCCATCCCCATTTTCTCAATACTTAGTCTCCTCTTTTCCACATTCAAATTGTTATAAATTTTTATTCCATTTACAGAAGCATGACATAATTCTTGACTGTCCTTTAGTGTCCGTATTTGACATATTATGAACAATCCTTTGTTCCGCGTAAGGCAGAGTCCAATCCTTTGTTCCACGTAAGGCCTAATTCATGACTCTCTTTGTTTTGTTGTTAGTCCCGGTTTGTGATGTTGGGGTGGTGATGTTAGGGTGGTGTGTCCGCGTTCCAGCTAGGAATGTTCCATCGGGGCATTTTGGTTCTCCCGGGCCAGCTTGACGGGTTGAGAAAACCTTATCGATTGCGTTGAGAGCCCAACTTAGTGGATCCATTTTGAGACTGTCTGTCTCTCTGCAGTTAGTTGGATATGTTCTGCTGCCTCACTTGACTCACACCATCAGGTCATTCACTATCATTGTTTTGGTACATTTCGTCTTTCCTGCTGTCTTACAGACCAAACAACCCACGTGTTTTGTTTCACCATCCTTCAGTTCTTTACATGTTTTAGATTATACCCCTTAGATATTATCATATTTAGCTCTCATAGCTCATTTACGCACAGGTAGGAGAAAACAAATCAGCAACACTGCGCAGGAGCACATAGGGCACTGAAAAGAAGACAGCAGTGAGTAAAAGGACAGACTAATACAGAGAAGGAGAATATTACATCCAGAAGCTATAAACACTCACAAGCCTCAAGACTGAAGACAGGAACTAAAATCAAACAAGTTGGAAACAGTAACAATGAAAAGTATTTTATAAAGCTACATTATTAGAGGGTATTTTAGTGCTTTTACTTAAGTATTTCACACAACACAGAAAAAATCATGCAAAAAACTCAAAATTGCTGCTAATCACTGACTGCTAATCTTAGGCTGTGATAATTCAAAACAAGAAAATTACATGTAAGATATAGAAAATAAATCATTTTTTTTCTGCTGAAAATGCTGCAGCATCATGACAAAAACCTGGTATTCAAAGGGTTAAAATCTTTTTAAAATTAATGACAAATGAACCAAACAAGAGGTGAACAGAAATAAAACAAAACTACTGCAACCATGACATTGTTTTTATATCAACAATTAGGTCAGATGTTGGTGAGAAAGTGGGTCAATGTGAGAAGAATATAACATTAATGCATAATATTTTTATGGCTTGCTTTAAAAACCACGTGTTTTGTGATTAGCAGTATGAGTGCTACTAGATTATGCCTGGTGGTTTTAAAGATCCTATGCAAGTTGGCCATAAGCGCTCTGCACATGCATGCTCTTTCATACCCATTCACAAAGCGCTGATGCAGCGGTGCCATTCGGTGATTAATGTCTTCGTACTAAAAAGACCAGAAGGAGCCCACATCAAACTGGTTTTGAAGTCTCTGCATTGGCTTCCTGTATCTTTTAAAATAGATTTCAAGGTTCTGTTATTAGTTTTTAAATCTCTTAATGGTCTTGCTCCTGCCTATTTATCTGATCTGCTTTTACCATATGAGCCCAGTAGGGTCCTGTGGTCTTCAGGTCATGGCCTTTTAACTGTTCCCAGAGTAAGAACTAAAACATTTGTTATTACAGCCCCCATCTGTAGAAAAGTCTACCTAAAGACCTGAGAGAGGCAACAACTGTTCATATTTTTTTATTTCTACACTTCAGTTCAGATTTTTTAAAGAATTTTATTCATTGTTAAATCCTTTTCCTTTTATTATCCTATTTTAGCTAATTTTATTATGCACCTGATGTTACACTTTCTCATTTTACCACATTATTTATCTAACTTTTATTTTATATTATTTTATTTATTTATTTATTAACTTATCTTACCCTCTAGTATTTTTCTAGTACTTTTAACTATCGTTTTAGTTTCCTCATTTTTAATTTAAGATATCATTACCTCAGTCTCCTTATTTAGCTCTAATTTAGCTTTCTGTCGGAGTTTCCTTTTTGTGTCTTTGTATGTTTGAGTAAGTGAGTGTGTATATTGAATGTGGATTGGGGGAGGGGGGGTTGCAGGGGTCTTATGTTTCATTTTATGCCATTATGCAATTTTTTGCTTTTATTTTACTTATTTCATTTTATCTTTTGTCCCATGTAAAGCACTTTCTATTACAAAGTCCTGTATGAAAGGTGCTATACAAATAAAGTTTGATTGATTTATTGATTGTACTAAATTGATTGATTGATTGATTGCTCTCAAACCATTCAGATGTGTTACTCTCTAAACTGTGCCACCAATACCAAATTGTTTCATGTGTGTGTGTGTATATATATATATATATATATATATATATATATATATATATATATATATATATAAATATGGATATATATATATATATAGCTATATATATATATATATATATATATATATATATATTGATTTCAGCCAGAATCAATTCAATTTTCAAATATATATATATATATATATATTATTATTATTTGAAAAAAAATGTGTCATATTGATGTTTTATGAAGAAAACTATTGAGCTACACATTTAATGAGAAAAAAATTAAATACAGACCGTAAAATACCAAAAAAACGCCCGCTCCCAAGTAAACGCCGGGTGTAGCAGTACATTTTGACAAATAGACGCCTGTTCCTAATAAACGCCTGGTGTAATGTATTCGGCGCAGCGTACGAGCTATGGTCAAAGGTTACAGAACACACATACAAATGCTGAGCCCACAACTGACAGCTGACACTTGAAAAGAAACATGATCACACTGTACCTTTACAGTTATTCGTCTCTCTAGACGTCCTATCAGCTTCTCCTCCCTCTGTATGTCAACAAATGCATGTTGGTGTAAGGCGATCTGTTTCATGACAGTGCAGCTACACTCTACGCCCACAGAGGGCACTAGAGAGCAGAAAGCCTGAATCTTACAGACTAGGGCTTTGAGAATACAATGAAGAAGACGTTGCCACTGCCGCTGTTTGTTTTTTGCCCATAACTAACATCAGGAGGCCGGTCACGTCAGTTAGCAGTGCGTCGCTGCTTATCTCCATGTCCCTGGTGCAGCAAAAAAAAAAGAAGACCTTAACTTAACTACCAGTCATTCCGGACCAGTTTTAAGAGTGTTTGGAGAGTGCTGAGTTGAAAGAAGACAAGAGTATAACAACGGTACTGTAATCTTGCCTTGAAAATGTACAGTTATTCAAACTAGTGTAAATAAATAATTTGATTATATTTACCATATTTTTTAATTCTTTGCTAAGTAAAATTTTTGTGCAAAAGGAATTAAACGCCTGTTCCAAATAGTCGCCTGGTCCCAAATAAACTCTTGGTCTGCTCAGTAATTGAAGCAAATAAACACCCCGGCTACTATTTGGTATTTTACGGTATTATAAATTGTAATTCTGCTAGAAAATACTGAAATAAATATTATGTATCATCATTTATATGATACAACAAGAAAAAAATACTAAAATCGGCTCATCAAAGTCAGGACTGAAAATCTATAATTCCCGGCTATACTGAGTCTGTGGGCTGAATCAGCAAACTTTCCTTTAAAGATCGTCTGGTAGAAGGAAATAGGTTTGACTCATCATTTAGGATGAAGGCGGGCTGAATAACATTTAAACGTTTTTATTTCTGGCAAACCGTTAAATTGTCTCTTGTCTGAAAGACATTGGAAAAGGTGTTGAAATTGTGATATAATACTGACGTTAGATTTCACCTACTTGATCACACGTCAAAGGTTATAAACACTGAAGATTCATCCTGGATATGGAGATTAAATATGCAGATAGTGTGTAATCCCAAATGAGCAATAAAGTATGATTAGAGGCTTTTTAAATGTTCAGGGAAATGACAGAATTACATAAACAAAACCATGTACCTTATCTAGTTATAATTCCTGTCTTGTGACACAACACTCTTGCAGGAAAGGCACAGTTTAAAAATAGTTTTGAACACATGCAGATTTAAATCCTCCCAAATGTGAAGAAAATATTTTTAGCCTGCTCAGTTGCTGGAAATGTTCCTAAACCACTGGAGAATAAAGCACTGAAGAAATAACTCTTGAAAATAGTACTTGGGAACAATCCATCCAACAGTGTTTTTCATTCTACTCATTCCTTCATATATTTTGATTCATAACTTCCCAGAAATATGTCCTGAGAGTGTATGTTCCCCAGTAAGGTTCAGCTCCTATTACCCTTAAGATAATCCTAGAAAAATTGTAGGAACAACATCTCAGTAGTTTTAAAACAGATCTGTTCATATTTGTCCTTAACTTGTTTGATCATTTAAATGTAGATGCTAATAAGTTAGAACCTTTACAGTAAGTCCTGTTGATAGAAAAGTACAATTACCATCACACTGCAGACCTCCCCGAAGTACATTTTACTGGCCTCTCTGACCCCCTCAAGCTTCGGAGAAAATGAAACTTTAGCAGCAAAGCCAGTCCCCTCCAGGTCAATGGGGGAAAAAACCTAACTGTACTAGAACTGAGACACTGGTGGAAAAAAACAGGAAAACACAAAGAGAAATTACTGTTACTGCCAGCAAAAGCAATGGGTTTACATTTGAAAACATCTGGCTTCAATCTCAATAACACTGTTGTTTCCCGCTGGAATTCTGTTAATTAGCCATCATCCTGCAAACACTTTGTCAGCATATTTTGACCACATTTTTAGCGTTTATCAAAGTTTTGGTTAAGAAAAAGGCAAAAATCAATAGTCATTTTAATGAACATTGATATTGGAAATGTCATTATGAGCAGTGACAGGATTTCTTTGAACCCTGTTCACACATGCACAAAATTACCAAAAATGTCCTGAATTTTGCTGTGTGTTAAATGTGAAATGGCTTATACCTTTACTCAGACTTGCATCTGATTATTTCCTACCAGCCCCTCAGTATTTTTACCTTCTCCATGTTGCCATTGCTTGAAAAGCAAATAACAGTGTACAGTATGTAGTATCAACTTTAGGCCACACTTCCATGAAAAGAGGTGAATTAATAGTGCTGAAAACATTTATTAAAATATCAAATTAGAATATTTTTGTGGTTTTAATTTGCAGTTTAGATGAGCATCAACACTAAAGATTTATTCTGGATCTGAAGATTAAATATGCAGAGAGTGTATGATCCAAAATGAGCAATAAACCATGATAACATGCTTTTCAAACGTTTAGGAAAATGACTGAATAACATTACCAAAACCATCTACCTTATCTAGATATATCCTGTCTGTAAGACAAAACACTCTCGAGGGAAAAGCACTGTTTTAAAATTATTCTGAACTCATGCTGTGCACATTTTAATCCTTCCAAATGTAATCAAAACACTTTTAGCCTGCTCAGTTGCTGGAAATGTCCCTAAACCACAGGAGAATAGCTTTGAAATATTATTTGTAAACCATTCATCCAACAGTGATTTTCCCATCAATGCATTTCCTTTTTCCTGATTAATGTGAAAACCATTTTTTGGATAAGAACCTGAAATAAGGTTAGTGGGGGAAACATGCAAATGCTTAATGGGAAATGATAAAAAGCATCCGATGTTGCCTGCTTTTGAATTTTAAAGCCTTACTGTGTGTTTATAATAGCAGGTGCCAACTAACTGCTTATGAGGACTACAAAAACAGGAAAGCATCTCTGATTGTTTTAACAATCAATTATTCGTACACTATTACTACAGTCATGAGGATGAATTTGAATCAGGTCTCTTGATTATGAGGAAAATCTCAAACAAGAGGTTACAGTAAGATGTTGCTCCTGCCATGTTGTAGCTCCATCGTATTTTTGTTGTTCCCTTCAGAGCTTATTATCAGCAATAATCCAAAGCACATAAGTCCCATATAAACAGGCTTGCACTAAGGAACCAGCACAATGCTAAATTCTACACCACTCTTGAATGTGTTTTTTCAGTTTTTGTAACCTTGCGACACATTCACAAAGTTCCCTGTGTATACAAGCCATAACAAACCAATATTGTTTATTTACAAGGACAAAAAGCAATTTATGGACAATCTCTTTATGTTTGTTTTGATGCTTAAAATGTTTCCCTGCTTCTGTACAGGTGTGTAGACACTGTGTGTGACAGTGGATCCAAAATCAACACTTGGTAGCTATGGGCATTAGGCAATGTTTAGAAAGAGAGATGAGAGGGACAGGAAGTGACATTCACGTCATTCTGACTGACTGACGCAAAAAGAGGAACATTGTAATCATTATCTAATCCTCTGGTCAGTCAGGAGCATTTCTCTTTAGAGTCTGGATGTTTTCTAGGTGTACATGAGGCATCTCTCCAAGTGCAACAGCTTCCTCATTGTATGTGCCTCTAAATGTAAATGCAAAAATACTTGATAATGTTTGTTGCTGAGGTGCAGTGGCACAGCAGGAAGTACATGTGATTTACAGCAAAGAGGTTGCTGGTTCAGTCCATGTCAGGCAGGGCCTTTCTGTGTGAAGTTTGCATGTTCTCTCCATGCATACGCCAGTTCTCTGGAGCGGTCCAGCTTCCTCCAACAGACCAAAAACAATTGGCAATTGGCTGACAACTGACAACAATTCCAGGGTGTGCCCGGCTTCTCGAAAAATGCCAACAGGGATCATTTCCAGCCCAAAACCACCCAAAAACTGATAGGTGGTACGGATGATGGATAGATTGATGTTAGTGCTTTTTTCTAGTCCTCTAACACTTACTCTGACACTGCTGGTCACTTTTGTCCATTTATGCCTCCTTTACACAGAGATGGAGGAGACTTTAATGTAAGGTGGCCATCAGCATCATATTTATGATGGAGATTCATTTGCTAGTCCCCGCGGTGGATGAGAAGCCTAAAAATAGGCCTGTGGATTTGCTGTAGTGGGTGTGTTGCTTTGCACATAATCAACACACAGGAGCAGGCAAAGGTGCTTCCACATGGCGCTCCTCAGACATTTTGATATTGCTATAGTATGCTCAGAGTGACTTGTCTCAGGCCTGCACTTCCTCAAGTTGTCTTCTTCATCTCTTGGGCAGACAACATGCAGCTATGGTCAAGACAGCACTGGCCAATCGGGTTGTACTGGGAGCACCCTTTGAATCAGGTGGGTCATTGCTTCAGGCGCCCTTATGTGCTGTTCAGCTATTGTTTTGTGTTTCAATGTATATTTACACCAATTTTTATCCACATGCTTGAATGGATATTCAGAGTTGACTAAACTGCCACACCTGCAGGTGTCTTCCATGGAGCCAAAGCAGGACTGTAAAAAAACAAGCTGGCAGCATGGATGAAGATGCATGGACGTTCTTCAAAAACACAAATTCCCTTCAGACAAGGTAGCTTTGCACTATTTGAGGAGGCTTACAGTACAGGCCAAAAGTTTGGACACACCTTCTCATTCAATGCATTTTCTTTATTTTTATCACTAATTACATTGTAGATTGTTACTGAAGTAAAGATGACCACTCGTTTCTCTTAACTTAGCTGATTGGTTCTTGCCATAATATTAATTTTAAAAGTGTCTAATGATGGTCCCAACCCCATTAAAAGGCACGAAATTTCATTGATTAACCCTGGAAAGGCTCACCTGAGAAGAGAAAACCATTTCAGGTGACTGCCTCTTGAAGCTCATAAAGAGAATGCAAAAAGTCTAAAAAGCAGTAATCAGAGCCAAGGGTGGATACTTTGAAGAAACGAGGATACAAGACATGTTTTCATTTATTTCACACTTTTTTGTTAAGTACATAATTCCACACATGTTCATTCATAGTTTTGATACCTTCAGTGAGAATCTAAAATGTAAATAGTGATGAAAATAAAGAAAACACATTGAATGAGAAAGTGTGTCCAAACTTTTGGCCTGTACGGTATGTTACACCTTCACCTCATATAGATACATAATTTGGAAAATGTTTAGATTACAGGCTTACTAGCCCCAGAGGCAGTTTGTGTAGCTATGAAACAGTTACAGAAACTGTATAATTTGAAAATATAATCTGTAGGCAATGGGATATCAGTGTTTAACCTGACAGAGTAATATAAAGTAATGTTAAGTGTTGGAAAAATTAAAGAAAAAACAGAGAGCAACTACTTTTAAAGGAAGTGCCACAATAATTTCAGGCAAAAAAACTGATCTCATTTTTAAAGGTTAGTGTGATTTTTATTTTGTTTCAGCAGAACAAACAGCTCCATCCATAAACATCCTAGTTTTGTCAGATAAACTTTTGTATGTTTTTGTACTATGACTCAATTAAGTCCCATAAAATTTACAAAAACTGCGAATCATGTGCAATTTCCTCCCCATCCCATCCCCTGCAGAACCACCAAGGGACTGAGGGGTGTGAGAAGGAGAGAGGTAGGCGAGGGGGTGGATGAGGGGGAACGGGGGGTCGGGTGGAGAGGTGAGTAAGAGATGAGTCAACAGTCCTCCACTATAAGATACCCTGATGGAGCCTTACAGTGGCATACACTGAGACACCAGCAAAGGTAAGGTCAACTCTTCTCTACATCTCAGTCAGCATCTTTTTATCACTTTTAAAGTGTTTTACTACTCGTGATCAGAGCCCCTCTTACATTGTTTTCCTTTAATAGAGCATCTGATTATGAACAGCTTTTGGGATGCTTGAATGTTGGATTAACTTGTAAATGATGTTAATGAAGGAATTTAAGTTGCCAACAGATTGTGTCATGCACTAACAGTTTGTTTCATGAGTTTATTTTTAGTCTGTGCTCCAAAGAGCATGTGGCATTCAGTTAGCTAAGCTCTGTGATCTTTGTACTTGTGACACGACCATAACTTCCCAGGTGTCTCAAACACAAATATTTGCTGCCTCAAACAAATGTATTGAGTCAATTACTGGAAAGAAGCATGTTTGGGGACAAAATGACAAGCTGATATGAACTCATGCCTGCTGTCTCAGTGACACAATAATGAAACGGCAAGAGTTAGAGATGGATGACTACAATCTTCAAATGACACAACTAATAATGACACATTTTCTTCTTCCAGGAATACCAGGCAGAGCTGTTTACATTTACAGGAAACTACAAAAATGCACAATCATCTGGCAATTCTGTTTTCACTGCTGCACCTCGTAAGCCTGGGTTCAGCTGCTCCAATGGCAACAGAGGTGATGAAGATGAAGTCGAAAGTGAAATGGATGGCTGAGCAGCTGGTGATCAAGCTGAACAAAGACTTCCAGGTATGGATTTTTTGTTTGTGATGATGCAGATTAGTTCGTGTTGACCTTAATGTGATTTTCTTATGTGATCATTCTCATTTTGTCTTTTCCAGGCTCCGTCTGGCTTCACCGTCAGTCCACCCACTGATGAGCTGGATGGGCTTACCTCCATAGTGACCATACTGGAAGGTTATAACAGCGTGATATCTGACACCCTGAACGGGGTGCCCCAGATCAAGGCTGAAATCTCCTCACTGGCAGGTTACCTCAATCAGTGGAAGCAGGGACACTGCAGCGTACAGAAACCGAAACCTTCGCTCCCGAGACAACTGCAAGAGCTGCAGAGCCGCAAGGAGTTTGTTCACACCGTCAGCATGGAGGCTCTCATGAGGTTAAAAGAGTTCCTCAGTCAGCTGCAGAAAAATCTGGATCAACTTGAGACATGCTGAGAGTGGTGCACTTGTGAGTAGCTGACTTGATTTCTTACTTTATTTTGCCAAAGTTATGTTGGGCTTTTTGGGAACCCTAAAACTTGATATTACGTACATATTAGCTAAGCATGAATAAATGCT
Source organism: Scarus forsteni (assembly GCA_036419115.1). Taxonomy (NCBI): domain Eukaryota; kingdom Metazoa; phylum Chordata; class Actinopteri; order Labriformes; family Labridae; genus Scarus; species Scarus forsteni. Next base: position 3,732,230 of record JAZDUH010000537.1, read on the forward strand.
GAATTCATCTTTTATACAAAGATTGAAATGTTTCACTCCATTAATAAGCTCGTCTACAATGTTTGTATTTTCATAGTTTAAATGATGGATTCAGCATTTCTAAACTAACAAGTACCTCACTTACAAACCACAAATGTATGAATGCTTCATGGTTTGCATGTATTTATGGTGCACTCACACTTAGACTTTTATGACATTTACTAGTCGGTGAGTGTCAGTTTAAAAAAAAAACTTACACATTTCTTATACAAAAATGTGTCCCATAATTCAGGCAGCTACAAAGCACATACTACTCATTATTTAAGTATTTTGTCTGAGCTCATCTAAATTGAGCAGTGTATATGCTTGATAAAGCATGGCTTAATAAAAACTAAGCAATGCAACCAGTGGATAAAAGAAGTTTCATGTGGCACAAATAAAATATTTGAGCTAAAAACTTTTCAATATCAAAAAATAAAGTCAAAAGCAAATATTTCAATGTCAAAGTTCAACACAAATCTAAAATCTAACACAAAGACAAGTCTAAAAAATCAGTTGAGGGAGATAGAATAAAAATACTTAACACACGATAAAATAATAAAATTACATCTTTACAAAATCTTTTACAATGTCAAAATTCAACAGAAAGCTTATTTTCTATTATCTTTCAAACTTTTAACAGAGTCAGTGCTGATCTAGCATTATAGCACACCTTGCTTTTAGGGGATGTGCTCTGGACACCCTGTTTTAAAGAAAAAATATCCTCCAGAATCATTACTGGACAAAACACGAAGGTGGTGTCAGAGGGAGGGGAGGGGAGAGTAGGACTAACTTCTGTCAAGTTTTCTGAGGAATAATTTCTTAAAAGCCAAAAAGGAGAACTTATGATGCTGCAGATGAGGCTCCAGTGAGGGAACTATATGATTAAATATTTATCCTGACGTGTTGAGATGTGTTGGATTAGGCCTTATTGATTCAAGTGTGCAGAAGTCATTTGAATTATCACATGTTCTTGGCAGCTCCGACTCACTTCATAATTGCACTGACATAGTGCTATATTTAACATTGGGTACAGCAACTCATGTATTCTTGGCTGAAATGTGTTTACAGATCAGACATGTGTGACTTTGTTTATGTTGAAAGCCTACAAACCTTTTAAGCATGTATAAAGAGGTAACATTCTAACTAGTGCTGTCAGACGATTAAAAAAAATAATCTAATTAATTACCGGATCTATAATTAATTAATCTAATTAATCGCATTTTAATCTCATATCTGCTTAAAGTACCCAAATAAAGAATTTGAATTCTAGGATATTATAAAATTGTTGTGCATGACTAATCAAATGAATACACTAAGAAGTGAAGCTTTGTAAATCTACATTTTTATTGGTGACTAAATAAAACCAAAGTCAGGGCAACTTGTCCAGAAAATTCTAAGCTCAATCAGGCAACTCAAATTACACTTTAAGTGTGTTTCATAAATCAAATTCAAAATAAGAAAAAGGTCGAGGACATCCAGCAAAACAATTAGGCCTGATGCATTATTAAAGAATGTAGTACAAATATAGATAAATAAATTCAAAAACAAAATAAGACTAAGTCTTAAATATGCCATTCCTGTTGTCACCTGGGCTTTGTTTGGTTTGACTAGAGACGCATGTGTGAAGTGACATGTGCTACTGCCATGTACGGGTCCTCCAGCTGGACAATCTCAAAATGTTTGAGTGCTTTGATTAATCTTGCGATTAATTTTTTTAACGCATTAATTTGCGGTGTAATTAATTAATCTAATTAATCCACTAAAGTTACAGCCCTAATTCTAACATGTAAGGCCTTACAAACATGTCATACATGGAAAGTTACTTTTAAAAGGGGATTTAACTTGAATGTTATTACATCTTCAATAAAAAAAACACATTCATACTCGACAAATAAATTTATTGTTATAAAAACTAAAAATAAATTCACAAAACCTTTCATTTAAATTATTTTTCTGTGAATAGCATGTGATAAATCATTGAGATTTGTGCTTTTTAAGGTGACGATGATTGTATTATTGCATACTTTTATAAGCTTAAAAAATAAGCACAAAGTAACAATTCTTTGTTGGTCATATTCTTATGGATTTAATGAAGAATAATTGTAAAGCAGAACTAAGCAAGAACAAACCAAAAACCCATTGAGTTAAAAGGTGGAAAAGTGCATGTAGCATGTTTACCCGTCTTTGTGACTTCTTGGTCTTTTTCTCTTACCCTTCCTCTTCTTTGTCTTTTTGTCCTTCCCAGGATTTATCAGAGATGGAGTTGGACAACGCATCAGAAGAATCCACCTCTAAACTGTCACAAAAGGAAGATGAAGACAAGCAGATTGCCGTGTTAAAACCTGGTTCCTCTTGAAGAGCTGTTCAAATAGCTATATATATACATCATTAGGATAACATGACAGAGAGAGACACAAAAGTCCAAAGATTAACTGATTTGATAAGAGCCAACTGTACCAATACTTGTCTACATTCTGACTAACCTGATGCTAACTGTTCTTTAGATAGTCTCTCTCTGGTAAGCTCTTCAATCTTCTCTTTTTGGAACTTTATTCTCAAATTTTCCAACTCCTGGGATTTTCTTCTGGTTGCCAGCTGTGCAGAAGGGACCATAGACACCAAACAGAAAAAAAACTGTTCACCATAAATACATCTTAACGTTTATAATAATGTTGTATATTTGGAGATGCTGGTGATTTTGGCATGCCTTGATACTCAAGCCACTTTAAAGAGGAGTTCCCAAGTAAAATGTATTTATTTATTATATTCAGTATATGTTCAGATACAATAATATGTCAATATCAAATATCATATATGTATTTTTTTTAACATATATACATGCAAATACTTTCATTTCGTTTGTGTGAAGCACTTGGTTTATGTAACTTATTTTATGTAAGGCCTATGATTTATTTATATTATTGTAATGAACTTAAAAATTCCTACCAAATAAATATTTTGAATATTTTCTAAAATGTTCTTGTTTTTTTAAGTTGCATATAAGTATACTGAACCATAGTAATGGGCTGTGTTGGTATCTTGAGGTGATTCTGTATGGTCTTGTATAGCTATGCAATAAGTAGGTTACAAATGGAGAGGCACCCATCTGCACGGCATACTGGGAGAGCACAGCTGATGTTGGTCTTCTTTGTGCATTTTCTTACTTATTCGCCTCTATGATGAGAACAGTGTGGTCAAGAGGAGGAAGACCTTCCCTTAACACTTGCCCTAATCCTAAGCACTTGAAGCTTCTTACCTAAACCTAACCTTGGGACACCGGCCTGATTTATCCGTCAGTCGTAGAGACTTGATATTGGTGTGCCCTTCTGGCATGCAGTGCTGATATGGCGGTGCCCGTTCCCTGCGTATGGGTACTCTTGTATAAATGCTCTAATCACTACATTTCTATGCATAAATGTAGGAATGTGTTGTAACGTACGTATATGTTGTATTTTAACATGAAGATGCCTATGGGAGGGCTGCTTCCCTTGCACCATGTATATTCAGGGCCGGGATGTAAATACCCCCCTCTTTTACAGCATTTTTAAAGTTTTAATATTACCGGTCACTGAATAAAGCACAGCTAGATGGTTATTTACAGGTTAATACAAATCTACTGTTACTCTGGATGGTGCAGAGATCTTATTAAAATCGATCCAGTTTCTTCTGCATCACTTAAACTGTGGAATTCAATAATAAACAAAACAGGGTATGCACATGACATTCGATCAGCAGAAAAGCACAGATTGACAACAGCAGTCAGAGGGGTAGGCTTCCATAACTTAAATTCATCAGAAATTTATAACCAAGATGAGGAGGTGACAACAGGTGTATCACCAAGTGTACACGCATCCAGACTATGGCAAATATGAACCCTACTTCTTTCTGTCCTCTAGGTTTTCATAAAATTAAACATCATTATCTTAAATAATGATAAACTGAGGAAAATAGATCATGTTTTCATGCTTGGAGCAGACATAAAATCCAGAAGTCCAAATATAACAGCTGGTTTGACAGTAAATTTAATAAAGGTAGGCCCACAGATTAAACATTAAGTGATTAAATAATTACATGAATATGACTTCCATTTTTTGACACTAGTATTCATGGAATGAATTATCTAAACCTACCTGATACGTTTGTGTGTCACAATAAAAAAAAAAAAATCAGTTAATTTAAAAGAATCACATACAGAGTTGACATTGTGTCTACAGAGCTTTATCCTGTTACTCAGGCTTATGAATGCTGCATTTAAATCAAACTGCATGGCTCATGAGTTTTGTCATCTTTAAACATAAACTAGATTAGAACCTACATGCTCAGTCCTATCTGACATATATAAAAATATTGAGGACTACTGAAAATGACAGGCAACACAACACTTTTTAGCAGAATTAGAGTGCATCACTGTTTCTTACTACCAATATCAATTATTTCTACTTTTTACTCTGCCACTCAGTAGGTGGAACCGCCAGCCCATCACACAAACAACTGTGACGCAAACATGAGCCGTTATCACTAATGTGTATTGGCAAAAAAAGAGAAATATACTTACTACCAGTGCAATTGAAGGCCACTGACTTTCCACAGCTGCATCATTATTGAGCTGCCTCCACTGGACTCCTCGCATTAGTCTGAGTTTCTCCGCAATCTTGGCCACTATCCATCAATTTTTGGAGCGGCTCCAAGCATGTGGATGACGTAGTGGAAGTGTTCGTCCAAATTTGATGACGTGTTGAAAATAGGATGGTGGTCTTTTTTTTAGCAGATCATATCATATAAGAATGCTGGATGTCTTCATAAAACCACAGCAGTTTAATGATGATGAGACAATTCACCCAACTAAAGAGGTTCATTAACCTCCAAAAGAAACTAACAAAGTGGCTTCAGAGGAAGAAACTGATGAAAACAAAAGTAAAATGCATTGTGTCTTGATAAAAACTAATTACAATATAGATAGTGCCTGTGAAAATAGTGGTTTACCCTCAGCAGTGATGGGTAAACCACTTGTAGACAGATTGTAGTGAGTTCAGTCACAAATTACTCATGAACAAAATTGCTTCGCTAATCAAAAGCAACTAACCTGGCACACCAGATGGTCCATTCAATGTATTTCATCAGTCCATTTAGGAAAGAGTTCATAGAAAGTGTTTTGGGAGGGCAGAACCTTTTCCAAAATCATACTCAGCTGATGATTGGACTATTGTTACGTCAATTGACATTTATTACTGACCAATCAGATAGTATAGTAGGCAATGCTCTTGCGCTACAGAACATGAGTCACTTCATAAAACAAACTCTTGTCAAAACATATCAAAAGTTGAGCAAAAATGTTCTTATCATAGAGAGGTTTGGAGTGTTGGTATTTGATTTTCATTTGATAAAGAAATGTGGCCATGATCTGATAGAGCTGCTACTGAGGCTGTTCATATCTATGCTAATCCCTGTATGAAGGTGCGTTAACACCTAACACGATTTGTCAACCAAGACAGCGTTGTCCGCTAAAATCACAACACCTGTCCATGTCCATAAAACAGTTCATTTTATCACTGTCGCGTCGCTCAGTGACATCATGCCCACAACTTAATACCATCATATCATATTGAAGATTGTATATTTGCCTGTATTAGCTGATACAGACATTACACACTACATTACACACCCAAGCAAGAGGGTTGCCAGTTTGGTCACCAGGTTGGTCCAAGCCTTTTGCGTGGTGCTTGCATGTTCTCCCCCTGCATGCATGGGTTCTCTTCGGGCACTCCAGCTTCCTCCCACAGACCAAAAACATGCTCATTAGGTTGACTGGTAACTCTAAACATTGCTCTAGGGTAGGGCTGTAAAGTCGACCAAAAATTCTGATTGGTCGACCAAATGTATCAATTTATATTTTCCCCTGCAGTATATGGTTCATTTTATCAGGAGAAATGTATCAAGTGAACCATTTCACAGGTAACAGCCTGTCTTTTAATGTATTTATCATTCATTTTAATATCAATATTATATTAAGAAATTTTCAATATTCTAGTCTAATAATCCTTTATTCGTTTTATAGCTGCATGCCGCCGCTGCATGCACTCTGCCCACTGCAGCGTCGGCAAACCTCACCCAGTCTGTGCTGGATTGTATGTCTCATAGAAATCTCCAAATAAAAAAACATCACAGAAGGAATTGTCAATTTTATTTCTGAGGGTATGAGGCCCATTGGTGTCATGGAAGGCCAAGAAAAACATTGGAACCTGGATATCCAGTGGCAGCGCGCCACACAATTACGCACGCACATACAGCAAAATACGAGGGAGTAAAAAAGAGTTTCTGAGTTAATAGATAAAGATAACAGATGTGTACGTCTCTTCAAATGGAGTCCTATATGACAGTGACTGCCCATTTCATTGATGAAGACTGGAAAGCAAAGAGTCTTCTGCTTGAGAGAGGTAAAAAAGGAGAGGCGGACACGGGAAGAAACATCGCTGCGGATTATATGAACTTGCCGATGCCTCAAAGGTTGAGCAGAAAAAAAAGTGTCTGTTGTAGTGAACAACGTGGCTAATATGGAACTCTGTAAGGAAACACTTAAGGAGTCCCATGAATGTTTTAAGATGCAGGGCATTTGGAGGTGCGCCGGGCACACTCCCGCCGTGGCTGCAGCGCGTCATGTTCTGGCGCATTTTAATAAGGGGCACAAAGCCAAAACTGGGCTAAAACAGAAGCAGAAGCAGGTGCTGATATAAGTTTAATCCAGCAGCATCACGTCATTTTCTGGCACATTTTAAAAAGGGACACAAAGCAGAAAAACTGGGCTAAAACAGAAGCAGGTGCTGATATAAGTTTTACTGAGCCGCGGTCCGTAATTGCTGTGTTTTGGTCGACCAACAATTTCTTTGGTTGATTACAGCCCTACTCTAGGGTATGAGTGCCCTTATCTGCCCTACTTGCTCCTCTTATCTCTGAGCTGCCTCTGTCTGGACTATTGCAGCCTCCCTGCATTTCTCTCTGAAAACCAAAAATCATGGAATTGATCTACTGATCTCTCAATTGACCAAATTTGAAGAGTGGGTTAAGGAGAACAACGTGAATGTTTCCAGCCACTTACACGTTGGACTGCTGGGAGAATTGGTTTGGTTGGTTCTGTCCATTGAGGATGTGAAAGATGCCTATCTAATTGGATTTATTATAACAGGCATCCTGCTGTTTGGAGTTAGCAGTTTCCTGATCCATCACCAAGTTCGGAAGATGCTGGCAGCACTTTCAGCAACTGAGAAGCTGCAAGTCATGACTGAAGTAATGTGCAGGGCTGTTAACAGTCAGACTCAAGTGATTTGTAAACTTAATCACAAGCAGGATGCAATTCTTGTAAGTTGGATAATGCCATGGAGAAGTTGACATCTTGGCTTGGTTGAATGGGCCACACAGATTCGAATATTTGGAAAACGCCATCAGAGAACCAGAGAGACTAAAAATTTAAAGTTGGCCTGACCCCAAACAATTTGTTACCATCACTGGCTCTCCTGTACTGGTTTTGGAGGCTATTATTTCCCCACTCTACTGGATGGTTATGCAGACAGAAGCTCAATCCCCCACCCTCCATCCCAAACCCTCCTCCTCCTGTGAACCTCTGGATCTGAGCTCCCCAAGGCTGTCTTCCTCAACATCACTTTTCAGATAGCAGAGACAATGGGTGGGACTGAAGTAGAGACAATGACACAGGCTTACACATACACTTATGACCCTTTTCCACTAGCACGCCTTGGCCCTACTCTACTCGGCCCTACTCGATTTGCAGCGTGTTTCCACTAGCCCGGTACCTCCTACAACAAGCTAGTTTAAGTACCTACTCTGCTCTGGTTCAAAGCGAGCTGAGTCGATACTAAAAGATGACGTCACCAACTGCCGGCTACTGATTGGTCAGACAATATCGTCATCGATGAGTCATGAGTGTGACGACCTAGCATGCTAGCGGTAGCTACCATTAGCTTACCCTCATACATCTTTTCTTTGCAGCTCGATTGCTCTCGTCCTCGGCTTCACTCTGTTGTATAGCTTCCAAAACTCTCCTGTTCTTCTCAAGGGCTATTTCTTCTTACCACCTGCAGCCTTCTTCTGCTTTCCTTTTTTACTTGGTTTGTGACAAAAAGCCACAGATTGTTGTGTCACGCTCAAATGACGTCACCGCAGAGCCGCTCAGCTGTTTCCAGCGACATTGCACCCCGTTGGGAAGGCAACTGGGGCTACTGGAAAAGCAGCAAGGTGAGTAGAGTAGAGCCTGGTAGAGTAGAGTAGAGTAGGGCTAATGGAAAAGGGCCATTACACACAAAGGTGCACAAACACCCCCTTCAACTCAACACCTTCTTTCAAGAAGACCTTCTTTTAACAGTTTGTTATTACCCCATCTGCAGCAATGTACAGCCAAACTTCTGTTCTGGTTCTCTTTACAGAGGCAAAGTTAATCAGAAATTACAGTGGCTAATTGTATGTACTGCTGAAATCAAGCTTATAAAAACCTCCCTCCAAAAACAAGGAACAATCCCTTTAATTCTTCCCAATAACTATGATTTGAAATGTGAGAATATATTGGCAACTTTCATAATTTAGAAAAAAACACATTTTAAGCAAACAGAATGGATTTAATATAAAACTGCAAAGTTAACAATAAAAAAGATTTCTGGTAGATTTCCACAAGTGGTCAAGCACTCAAAAGACAGAATTACACTTCATTTTTTCTGTTTCATGGTTTCAGGTTATAAAATAAAAAGAAAAAGATTCTGAATTGCTTACAGAGCAGTGGGCAGAAAGAGAAATTCAGGGGACAGTCAGTCAAACAAATGGACAACATATTCTGTACAGTTTGACACAATCACTACTGAGCATTTTCTGCACTTACTTTGAAATCTAAGGATTTTAAATACAAGTGAACTCTTTACTGGTGAACTTAGATGTGTTTTCCTCTCTCTGGCACACATACACACACATACACACACACACACACACACACACACACACACACAGTATTAACTATCAAACCATTTATTTCTTTTCATGTTGGAGCTCTTGTCACTGTTACCCATTAGTTTCCTCTTGTACTGTTCCACCAGACTGTCAAAGCGGTCCCCGTCCCTTCTTTTAAATTGCTTCTTCGCTGGTTTAACATTCTGTAGAACAAGAGAAATCAGTCATGATGTGTAAAAGAACAACTCTGACACAACAGAACCAAATTTTACAAGTTTCCTATTAACAAAGAGTAAAAAAGCAAAACTCCAAGAAATTCTTGGACTGAAATATGCAACCAAAATAAAATGGCACGACTAAAACTTCATAAAAGTGTCATAATTATTTACAAGTACATGCTAACAATTTATCCAAAGATGTCATTTTATGCTAACAGTTATTCAAACATACTATGTTAGGGCAGATCAGTTCAAACATGTTTGTTCAACAAGTCAAATGTGTCATACATCCTACGGGTGCAGTCTCTTTTAGACAGGACTGTGGTTTCAGTTGGAAGGTCTGGGGGGCCAGTTTATCCATTTCGCATCCTGTAGTTGGTCCTGTGGTTTTGTAGAACTTCGAGAACTTTCGTTGAACTCTTGGTTGAACTTCTGCCTTAAGTCTGACCTTTACCTCTACCTTATGTTTATCTTTATTGACAGACATAGCTTATAAAACCAGACATAATCTTAACACGTGACAAGTTGGTACTGCCCAAATTCTGATGTGTATAAGATCTTGTGTATGCTTTTGTTCAATGCTCTTTGTCTGTACATCCCTGGTGAGGTGCAGAACTGAGCCCTCAGCAGCTGAGTATTTTTACTATTTTTGTATTGTCTCACATATTGTCAATAAAAGGTTGGCTAACCGATCTAATCTGGACTTGTGCCTTCTTCCAAACTGAACATGAACTTTCAATAAAAGTATATGACTTCTTTAATCCTTTATCCTTATTCTAACTTGTTTGTAGCTTTTCAGCTCTACTGCTTTTCCTGTTGATTTAAAAACCTTAACAGGAGTTAACTGCACACTTCAGTCAGCATTGAAAGTCAGTCTTGGGATTTGCTTAGCAAGTCATAATAAAGATTTCTGATTGACAGTAACAACTTTTTTTTTTTTTTTTTTAGATTTTTCACATTTCATCATTTCCAAATAGTTTAATATCCAAATATGACTGTAGCCCTTGTCATAGTGCCTTTGTGCTAAAACAACCAAGCTCCATCTGTTAATATGACTCACCCTGAAATGCTGTTGTTATTGGGGCTTGTGAAAAATGACCGAACAGGGATTACTTTAAATCAACTATGTAATTCTAATTCATTTCCAACTGTGTTTTCCAACGTAGAGAAGGGGAGAGTAAAGGAAACAAAATGCAAAGGACATGCACTGATCAGGGATAACATTATGACCACTGATATGTGAAGTATGAGTCTTATAATCTTTACATCATGGTACAAGTTAATGGGTGGGATACATTAGGCAGCAAGGGAGCATTTTGTCCTCAAAAGTGATGTTTAAGGGCGTTTTCACATTAGGTCCACTTGTTTCAAACCGTGCTGCGGCGCGGTTCACCACGGATTCGCCCCCCTCCCCCTCCCCTGCTGGCTTGCATTCACACTGGAAACATTGAACCGTGCCCGGACCCACTTGTGTATTTACTCAATTTGAAACAGCAGGGGGCGATATGCACGTAACTGGTTACCAAAGCTGCTACGGAGGAGAACGAAGAAGAGACTACCATGGTAACCATTTCCTACACCAAACAACCAATGTTTACGTTTCGCTCTCTTCTACATTTTCCTTCAAGTGTGTTTTTTTTATTGTGTTTGAGACGGCATCGGCGACCTTCTGGACCCTCGTAATTCATCGTAATCCTCAACCAGAATAAACAAATCGACAAATTGAGTAAGCAAAAGATTCAACCGAGTGATTAACAGAAAGTAATGCATCAAAAGTAGATCGGTTTGGACCACTTTGATTCACACCAGTGAAACCGAACCAGATGTAGGGAGATGGAGCAGATCGAGACCACCCCTTCATGGAGGTCTCTGACTGGCTGATTTGGTGCGCACCAAAGTGTGGTGGTTGCATTCACATTGACACTAACATACCAAACCCTGGGCCAAAACTTCTTTGGTGCACACTAAATGTGGTTGGTGTGAAAACGCCCTAAAAGCAGAAAAAGTGGGCAAGCATATGGATTTACTCAAGTTTGACAAGATCTAAATTGTGATTGCTAATCAACTTGGGTCAGAGTATCTCTAAAACTGACGCGCTTGTGAAGTGTTCCTGGTCTGTAATGGTCAGTATTAGAGATGCACACTATTGGATTTTTTCTATCCGACATGCCCATATTTCTGAATTCCTTCTCGCTGATACCATTATAGTTCATTGACAGAACCTTAACTGTATTCAATGGACTTGTTTGCAGTATGACAGTATTTCAGTGTGAGGAACATGTGCAAAATAGAAAAATAACATTTAGAAAAAATTGAACTCTTAATTTTAGAATGTACCCATGCACTGATAAAAAGGAGAAGCATCATGGTACAATTGTGTATGCGAAAAGTGGTGAACTGGTGACAGGGTCAAGAGCAGCCAATGGCCAGTGAGGGCTGGCCTGTGTGGTCTGATCCAACAGATGAGCTACTGTTGCTCCAACCACCAAAGAAGTTAACGCTGCTTCTAATAAAAAGGTTCCAGAATACACACATCATCACATTTTGTTGTGAAGAAAGAAAAGAGGGACCCACACAAACTTAGAAAGGTGATCATAATGTTATGCCTGACCAGTGTATCTCTTGCCTTCACCTGTAAAACCATCTCACTGGATGTTGAAACATCTTCACATTTTGGATATTTCATGTAGCTGCATCACTTTTAATTGGAATGTTTTTTAAGAGATGTTTGGGGTCAGTTCTGATAATATACTGAATTTTTGAGCTACAGAACTGACTGGCAGCCTGTTTATTGTTAATTCATCTGTGTTAATGTATTAAAGTGTATGGTGAGCAGTAAGGAAGGGCTTGAAAATAATCTTTTCTGTCTAACGGTGAGCTTGGCTGAAATAATTTGGGAACCACTGGACAGTCCCACTAAAAATGTGTCTCCAGCTAATCTGCTGCTACTTTATTTTACAGTCTTTCCAGTCTTTTTTAAAGGGAATACCGGTAGTAAAATATCTGTATCATTCCATCTTTTCAAAGCAAAAACTTTTTACAGGTTGAATGGCTGTTGGGTGCAGCAGAAAATGAGAACATCTGATCTTAGTTCAAATAAGTTTCCTTTGAATTAGCATCTCTTTTCTTCATAATCACAAAACTGGGGAGGTTTTTTTATTTTAATTTGTGTTTACATTTTTAATGTATTTACCTTCAGCATTTAAATATTAGAACTGATTAATCTGATTTAATAACTTCTTTCAACAGCTTCTCTATGCTTATGTCTGATTCTTAAGAATAATGAAAGTTTATGGATCAACATATGCGGTTAATGTACCTGGACTCTGGGCAGTTTGGACTTCTCCATTTGCCATCTTTGACGTTCTTTTCTGTTGAATCCAGGCCGTCCTTTATTGGGTGGGGGTGCCCTTTGTTTTCCTTTGTCCCGCATTCTGCAGAAAACAACAGTTTTTTAAACAGAAAGTTCAGCTTTTGCCAAGTGGGAATTTTTTAAAGAATATGTTTTTGCACTGTTTTAAATCATTGAGTCAGACCTGCACAGACTCAAAGGGTTATCTGAGTGGGACAGGCCTTCAGGTTGCCTTCTTTAATATCACAGTATGGATCTGTGAAATTTATTCTATGTCATATGTGCCTTATGCCTGGTAATTTTATGGGGCATCCTGGCCAGGAATATAATCCATATGTGCTTGAATAAAGAGGGGAGAAACACTACAGAGCCCTGAAAACTTACTTTAAAAAACTACATGTTCTGCACAGTAATAGTGCGTAAGACAAGTGAATATATCAGAACTCTCATCACTGTGCCATAAGATCAGTCTAATTTGTGTTTACTGTTTGATTGAAAAGACAGCCACTAAAACAAAGTTTTCTCAAAATCATTTAAACGGTGACCTAAATCTATGTTGTTGTTGGAACTGTATAATGTATTTATTAGCATAAACTTATTTACATAGCACCTTTAAAAACAGATGTTTACAAAGTGCTTTAACAGATAGAACCCAGTACTCTGGGTAGAATAAAATCAACAACCCGGTCAAACAGAGACCAAAAGAGTCAGAGGAAAAAGCACAGAGGGTCATGTTAACTAAAGCAGCAAAAGGAAGGAAAATATCAATAAAGTGAGCTGGAGTAATTACAACATGTATGGAAGAAAAACACTGGTGAAGAAGACATTTCTTCTTATGTACAATTACAAGGAGACAGCAAGACAATACCCACATCACAGATTTATAGATACATAGATAAATTAAGAACCTGTTTAAAGGTGCTATAAGGAGAATCTATTACTGGCGACATAAAGACTCTGCTACCCATGAGCACGTGCAGCGACTGTCGTAATGCTGCGTTCCAGTAACCTCGGAAATGGGAGTGACATCATCTCCGACTTATCGGCAGCATTTTTGTAAATATAAGTCTAACAATACTATGTATACAGCTGATCTAGAGCGACACACCCCAGTCAGAAGTGCAAATAAATTGATTATTACAGGAGCTAAATAACTGTTCACACTGGGGGCATCCATCTTCGATTGTCAACTCAGAGGTGGCGAGGTTTCACCGTGTTCCCAGTAGGAAATTCCAACTTCGAGGGACGTTCCAGTTGCAGTTTCCTACTCGGAACTCAAAATGCCTACTTCTGACAACAACTGGAACGCACCAAAAGACGTGTGCAATCCAAAGTGTGTATTTGTTGTGATGCAGCTCGGACCTTCCTCAGAACTCTGCATTGCTTTACAACTTCTTTTTTCAACAACTTACAGGATGCACAGCGACGAGGTAATGTATCTCTTTCTAGTTACGTAGCGGTAGTTTTTGATGTATGACAACAAGCAATTTTTGGAAAACTTGTTATCGTACTTTTGTAGCCGGCTGTATATCTCTACTTACAGCCTGGTGCTCTAAGACGTGTCCGAATAATATAAACTTGCTCTAGTATTAATTGTCTTGTTCCCAAAGTTGAGTATCCAGGCCAGTCCAGCCCTGTCCGACCCGACCGGAAGGCTAAGGAATAGCATTTATAGATAACCTATTTTGATGCTATAAAACTCATCTTAAAGTGTGTATTTTGATCAGGCATATATCTAAAAGTGAGACTTTTTTGTAATTACTTAGAAACTCCTCACAGTCCCTTTAAACACAGATATCCATAGTGAAAAATTAACATCAGCAAAAAACAAACATGTACCTAATCTTCGGTCCACGATGGGAAGGAAAGGGCAGAACTTTTTTCCGTTTCTTTCCATGCTCCAACTCTATGTGCTCAACCTCTGGTTTTGTCTGGAAGCCGGAATACTTTCTGTCATTTCTGTTGTGATGATCAGGGACTGATAGAAGAAGGAGGGGTAGAGAGAACAGCACAAAAGTAATATGATTGTAAATGCTTATGGCAAAGTAAGAAGTGAATCATACAGTTCATCTGATTTATGTTGTTAAACTGTCTTAAATATTTTCTAGAAAATCCTCAGAATTTGAATATAGAAATATGGTTCTGTACCTCTCTGCCTTTCAGTCTGCTCTGATGAGGAGTGGGCTTGGACTACTCTTTGAGGTCCTTTTCCTCCTTTAGCTGCTTGGGACACAGGTTTGGTTCCACCTTTAAAGTGCTGCTTTTTAAACTCCTGCACAAACATCAACACAGTGTTACTCTGGATTTAGAAAAACTGGTCATCTGAGATTCATTCTGGAAAACTGAAGTGTTACTTTCTGGAAGATTGATGCACCTTGTATTTTTGTTCACGAATTTCTTTGATTTTAAGTTTCCTTGAGTCCTCCAGGGAGAATTCAACGATAGGTCTCTGCACGGTGATGTGAAATGCAATTTTGGTTACATAAAATATCTTTTGGACCACGACACAAGATATGAAAATACCTACATTGATTCATGCGGTGTTGGGTCTATAAACATTTATTTTACAACAAAAAAAGACAAGAGATTAAGAACAGTACAGATCAATACTGGCAACAGCATTTCCATGTGAAGATGTACCTTGTTAGGGCCAAAGATGTTTGGGTTGTTGTTGAGATAACGCAGCGTGCTGAGAGCGTGCTCGTGTTCCTTGAACTGAACAAAACCATAACCTAAAGACTGTCCCATCACCTGACCCTTCTCTGGCTTCTTGTCATACATCACTCGGCACTGAAAGAAGAAACAGAAAAGCCAGACACAGACTACATGAATAAAAATGACAACAACTCCCCCTACTGGGCAAAGAGACACTACGTTTTTATTTCACAACAAGCATTTATGAATATTGTTCAAGTAAAACAGCTTAGTGTAATATTTTAGAGAACTGTGATCGATTAAATTGGATCAAAACAACATTAACATGAGCTTAAAAGAGTAAAGTGTCTATCAGTGATGATCTTCCTCACCTCTGAGATGTAAACTCCTTTGCTGTTTTTCACAGCTTGGAGGCAGAGTGCCCTGAGTTTCTTATTGTCCACTGACTTGGGCAGGTTATGGACACACAAGCGAGTCTTTGACACAAACACATTGATATCCTGAAGCTTCGTCCTCTTCATCTCTTCAAACTGAGGAAGACAGAAAATACCAAACAGATGCATCAACATTGGGGAAAAGCGAATAAAACAGACCCATCACTACAGAGAACCTTAGACGGGCAGGTATCTACAGTAGTATGCTTACAAATAAATGTACTCACCCTGGTTCTTTTGATCATGTCTGCTTGTGGGACACCCTCTGCTGCTTTGGTCCCCGCACGAATCACTAGGTGATGCAAATAAAGCAACCAGCAGTCAGCAACAGGAGAGAAGTTATGATGGATTCATTTGAGAGAGAAACAACCAAGCTTTTATTTATGAAAGCTTTATAGCGTTCAGAGGGACTTCACAAGTGTGATCAGGCCTCATGGTAGTTTTAGAAATAGACCTGAGATTCATCAAACATTTCTGTCTTTGAATTTGATCTCAACTTCATACTGAAGCCATCCCTGTATGCATTTAACAAAGGAAAACACGTAACTTTTGCAGGTAATTGACTGATATGACATTAGAGCTGATTGTAAGAATGTTACTCACAGTACAAGATTTGGGTTCATTTTGGAATAAATAAAAAAATGCAAATTTTTCAAAGTCACAAACAGCAACATGTGGAAGAAGAGGGTCACAAAATATCTGTCACACTAGAAAGGGAAGAATGATGGAAGGAATTGGTTGTTTATAACGCAGGAGGAGCTGTGACTCAAGTGTGTTTATCTGAAGCTAATCTGAATGAAAGTGCAGGATGAAGCACACTTTGAATTCTTCGGTGGGCTTTACACGAGTATGAATTTGTAAGACTCTGGTAAAATAAACTATCGATCTGGTGATATTGACACACGGAGACGCGTATTTGTCCATGACTCCGCATCTTTTTTGAAAACGGGTCTGCAGGTGGATATCTGGGTATTCTTCTTCATGCCGTAGTTGGTATAAACAGATAAGTCCGGAAAAGACGGTGACCTCATAGCACCCCTCCTCCTCCTCACCCCCCAACCCACATAGTCACACACAACAACAACAACAATTGAGGCAGCTGGGCTGATTCTGATCTTGTTCCAGCAGCTACAAATATTGCTATGACTTTTATACCAACATTTGCTCACAGAACACCAACAACACCAGCTACGGCAA
Organism: Scarus forsteni; assembly: GCA_036419115.1. Lineage (NCBI taxonomy): Eukaryota > Metazoa > Chordata > Actinopteri > Labriformes > Labridae > Scarus > Scarus forsteni. The sequence continues at coordinate 3,749,053 of JAZDUH010000537.1, forward strand.
CAACAGCAACAAGTGCTCATGCAGAGACGCAGCATGTTACGTGTGCATGAGCACTTGTTGACGTGGAATCCACCTCGGAGCAGAACCAGACGGGCAACCCGACAACAGTTTTGGGTGGAACCTGGGAGAACGAGCATGGATTTTGCATTGTCATGTAAATGCACAAGCCTATGTACAATACGATGTGTAAACAGCGATACATGTTTTGATGCCGACGCCGAGACAATACGGGGCCGTCCTCGTGTGAGGAGGGCCTGAGTCTGTAACAGGCTGCATTTATAGAAATATGTACATAACTTGCTGCACTTTTTAAGTTCATATCATTGGCTGCTGCCACTATCCACAGACTTAATGAGCTGATATTAACCAAAATAAATTATCTCTGAGCAGTAATAGTGTTTTCCAAGTATGATATATAGGAACAGCTGTTTCTTCTGCAGTTTGTAACATTAGACTTTGGACATAGTTCCACTTTTGCCTAATTGCTTTTGTTCTGATTAAAGATGCTATGACAGAACAAGTCAATGGTAAATATTAAATCTGAAACTCCAAATCAGAATGACATTAATCAGGTTGACAAAAATGTGCTAATGCAGATATAGCTGATGTCTTTATGTCACATTTTACTACTAGCTCAGCTCATTTGGAACCCTTCTAAAGAGTATCAAGAACAACACTCAATAGATAGGAAGGTTAGGTCAGCAGTGAATCAGAAGTCTCTATTTTTCATGGCTAGACCTGAAACAATAAAGATATTATAATCTCAGAATTCAAATGGAAAACACTAGTTTTATAGTATTGTTAGATGTGCTGACAGAGAAATGACTCTGTATGTGCCTTATTGTATAGCTTATTGAGAATAAAGCTAATCCTCAACCTGAGCTGTTCTGGCCATCTCAATCTGTGTCAGTTTCTTTCAGCCAAGTGCTGTATAACAGGTAAGGCTTTGGATCTCCTACTTAAAAAATATGATTACTGTATACATGGCCGAAATTTTGATTTCAAAAGTGGGGGGGGCATGTGGTTGAACACTGATGTGAGTGCATATGTTTGCGTGTGTGTATGGGTGTGTCTGTGTGTGTGGAGGGGGGAGTATAAAACTACATTTGATTTTTTTTTTTTTTACTGTTGCTGCTGTTTTAAAACAGGTTTAATACATGAAAATAATAACTAAATCAAAAGTGTATCTCTTTGGCATTAAATGGAAGCTTTTTGAAACATACAAATGTGCATTGTTTAGGCTCTACAGCTGTTAAGGTTAATAAAAATAATAAAATCTGAATGAGAAGAAGAGGAAGAAAGAGGAGAAGAGGAAAGGAGGGGATGGAGAAGAAGGAGGAGGTGGAGAAGAAGGAGGAGGAATGAAAGAAGGAAGAGAAGAAAGGAGGGGAAGAAGAAAAAAGAAGAAAGGAGGAGGAGGAGTGGGAGAAGGAGGAGAAGAAAGGAGGGGGAGAAGGAGAAGAAAAGAGGAGAGGAAAGGTAGAGGAGAAGAAAGGAGGACATGAAAGGATGAGGAGAAGGAAGAAGGAGGAGTAGTGGGAGAAAGGGGAGAAGAAATGAGGGGGAGAAGAAGGAGGAGAGGAAACGAAGAGGAAAAGAAGGAGGGGGAGAGGGGAGGAGGAGGAGAGGAAGAAAAAAAGGAGAAGAAAAAGAAAATTTACAAGATTTTTGAGAATATTGTATTTAATGAGGAGGATCTTGAAGTGCACTAGGAGCCAGGCAAGGTGTTGCAAGATGGTGCGATGCATGCCTGACACTCTGACTTCTAATGAAGTCTATTTTGTAGACTTTTTTTTCCACATCTTGGCTTTGCTGATTACCAAACAAAAAGCCACGCGGATTCAAAGGTCAGTGTGGGCTAAATAAAACCTCTGATATATCACAACATGACGTGACCGGGGCAGAATGAATGTCACCCCCCTAAAAACTTTGTGAACGGTGCTGTGCACGGACTCTGATTAGCAAACATCAGCCCGATGGGCGATGGAGTGACTGACAGCAGGGATAATCACACAGGAACCGCCAGAGCCAATCACAGAGCTTGTGGGCGGTCCAGACTGAGGGAAGTCTTCAGCTTGAGCTGCTGTTTGGCCCTAGTGCTAGACATGTATCGGGCTATAGCGTAACGGAACACTGTTTTCAGACGGTTAAACCTGCAGGGGACTGAAACGGGCTTTTGAAAAAGTGGGGGGGGACATGTCCCCTGTGCCCCCCCCTAAAATTACGTCCTTGACTGTATACAAAAATATCTTGAGGTATTTATCCGGTATAACTCACTTCATAAAACAAAATAAATACCAATGAAATGTTATTCCTATTCTGATCTGATTTAGTGACCAGACCGTCATAACAAAAGAAGAAATAAAGGATGTAGAGTTCACTCACATCCCTCTCTGGCGAGATACAGGTTCCTGCTCCCTGTCTCGACTTTCGTTTTGTTCACTTTGAGCTTGGAAGCATCTTCTCTGGTCACTGCTGGAACAATAAACAGCTTTCTGCCATCCACACGAATGCCACCACTCTGCAACAAATGAGATGTTACACCGAGCATGCAACATCAGCTTCTCACTTAAAGAATGTTAGAGAAGATGTCGTGTTATAAAAATACATAAGATGTGAAATTACCTCCTCTTCATCCTGGGCTGCTGCTATGCATTTATCTGCAGCCTCTTTAGTCTTAAACTGAGCGAACGCACAGCCTGCAAACAAACCAAAATTAAGTTGTAATCTTCACAAACACCAGGAAAAGTAGTTGCAGAAAAGTTTTGCCTCCTGACCTTTGGAATGCTCAGTGTCTGGATGGAGAACTATCTTTATGTAGTTAAGCTCCCCGTAACGGAGAAGAACTTCCTCAAGACCCTCCTCTTCTGTGTCAAAGGACAGGTTCCTAATCAAACAGGAAAGTCAACAAAATAATAAATATACTGGGGAAAAAATTAATGATGCCAAAGGAAACAGGAAGCAATTAGACGTATTAAACTGGTTTAAGAACAACAGCGTGAAGGAGAATAACAGACCTGATAAAAACGGTTCTGCCTTCCTGCACATCAGATGGAAGATTATCTCTGCGTTTCTTCTTTTTTGCTGAAGATATAACAGAAAAGCAGTAAAACCTGTTTGGGATTTTATTCACTCATTAGAAAATTACAAAACTAGATGAAAGTATCTACCTGTTTGGTCATCATCATCATCATCAAGATCGGCGTCATCGTCATCATCATCATCATCATCAATATCTTGACTGTCTCTTTCATCATCACTTGAATCAAGGTTACTCTTATCGTCATCATCTTCTTCATCACCGTTTTCTTCTTCTCCCTCTTGTGACACATCATCATCATCGTCATCATCTTCTTCACTGTCCTTGTTCTCACTGTCATCTTCTGATTGAGATTCCTCTTTTTGCTGCACAGCTGGTTTTGCATTGACTCTAAGGATTAATTTTACACAACAACAAGAAATAGCTTAAAGGAACTGTGAAAATAAGTGGTACATGAGTGAAATATATTTATTAAGCTCATACTTTTTCTTTTGAGGAGCCGATTGTGTCTTCTCTTCCTCCTCGTCTTCAGAGTCGCTCTCTGTGTCTGATTGTTTTGTGGTTGTTTCCTCTGTGTTCTTTTCTGTTGGATGGTAAAAAAAAAATAATGCAAATGAATATCACTACCACAGGTGCAGGACAGCATTTGGGCAGTCATCCCTCTCAGTGCAAGGCATACACCTACGGAATTCCTTACCATCTGAAATTAAATCTCAAACAGAACTTAAAACGTTCAGTGCAAAAGTTAAACAGTGGCTTATACAGCAGCAGAAATGTGAACATTCATTTCTCACAAGTAATTATCAGTATACTATTTTAACAGTCTTTAATGTTAAATGTAACTCTAATTTACTACAACTGTCTATTTATTCATGAAACTTATTGATTGTATTCACTGTATTACTTTATTTGTAAAATTGTATCTGTATTCTATATATTTTATTGTTCTGTAAATCCTGACCAGGGACAAAGACTGAAAATTAGCTGAAGCTACACGTCTTATATACGTTCACATTTTCCCATTGTGGCAATGTTGTATGTATCGTCCTTGTCAAATAAACATTAAATAAAATAAAACAAACAGCCTTGTTCACAAGGTTAAAATTTACCTGTTTCCTCATTATTTGAGTTACTGTATTCATGTGAAAGTGCTGGAAGCTAGGGCTGGACAGTTAACCAGATTTTGATTCTGATTTCAATTTTGCCATTTGCTGGTTCTTTAAAGTTGTGTTTAAATCAATACTGAAGTTTTTAAATGAATTAATAATTGTGTATATTTATTGTGATTTCAATATCACTTAAAATAATCGGGATTCTTATTTTTACCATAATCGTCCAGCCCTACTGGAAGCTACAGCCTTCTCTCTCAGTCACAAAACTTACTTTTGCTATCTGTCCAGCTTGGAATGGGTAAAAGAGGAATGAGACAAGCTGGAATTTGCAGCATAAAAAATAGGTCTTGGAGAGCTGCTCCACTTTAATCTTTTATAAGTAGGTTAAAGTTATTGGAGGAAAATGCTGCAGGTTCTACATGTTTTGACTGATGATCTTATTCTTCTCTGTTTCTCCGAATTGACCTGCTTATGTGTACTGATCTGTTTATTATTGATTCATGTCTGTAACTCAGTAAATGTGCTGCTGCTTGCCTTGGCCAGGACACTCATGAATGAGATTCAAAATCTTCTGGCACTAATCAACAACCAGCAGCTCACTTCTGAGATAATAAAAAAGGGCTCTTACTCTCAGTTGAGCTTGACTGTGTGGCAGTATACTTGTCTTTGGGCACAGCCCAGTCGATTGCTACTTGTCGACCTGTGAATAAAAAAGTACTATTATAGAAAGAGCTACAATGTGAAATACCAATATTAGTTGAGTTAAAACATCAAGATTTGAAAAGTGCTTCTCACTGACCTTTGATCTCCTTCAGGTTCATAGCATAAATGGCTCTTGCAGCTTCACATTTATTTTTAAAAAGGATGAATGCAAAACCTCGCATCTTACCATCTGTTCAAAAAAAAAGTACAGAAACATATGAATTTGATGGCCAACCAAAGATTGACAGAAAAGAATAATGCTTTTAAAATGATGATCAAGTCAGGCTGGAAATATAGCAAGGTTTAAGTTGTATTCAATAGAGCAGAACAGAGTAAGTCAAGAACATACGTATCTCTTTAGTTAATATTGTACATGTGGCAGGCCAGCAACTCGGCAAAAATATTTTATACAATAAGAACCATTCAGAGTTATATGATTGTTGGCACCTCAAAATCTATTTCAGGTGTGTCCACACTACATCTATTAGGCTAATTGTGGCCAATAATTCGTTTTTTAAAGACCTACAGCTGAGTCCAAATGGTTAAATGAAATACAGTATGTGCGGTTGCTTATGCTTGGCCACTTAATACCGACAAAAATCATAGAAGCAAATGATTAAAAACACAAGAGATAGATGCTCCATATCAGAGTGTGATTAACACAACATTCACTGTAAATCAATGACCAAGGATAGTTCCCATTAGACTGGCCTGCTTGATATCTGATTAGTTTGATATATTTTAGGTGACATATTTCAAAGTGACCCAGTCTTACTTTTATGTATCTGACTGCAGACATCACTGAACTATTTTAAATGTTTCATCAAATATGAGAAATCATCTAATTTCTGTTATCTTTATTCTTGAAACTTTTCTATTTGGAATCTATTTGGATTTTTTACCAAGACTCTTTACTTTAGGTTTATTTTTCGTGAACATGTTGGTCTTTTATTTATAGTTTTTCTATGTCTTGATTAGGGATGTAACGGTTACCGGTAAAATGGTGTCCGTGTCCTGTTAAAATTACCGTTATATTGTGTTTGATTACCACACTGTTTCAACAACTCACAGTGTTGCTGCTCTTTACCTGGAAAAGTCTGAACTATGTGTGTCTGCTCTTCGGTGAAGCAGCCGTCTCCCACAGACAGAGGAGCAGTTTGCATTGTTTGGCCTCTGAAAGTCCAGGACCTGGAGCCTCGCTCAGACTCTTACAAGTTTTCACACACCCCAACTAAAATATGGGAGTGTTTGTAAAACAGATTAAAATTTTTTTGGCCATCTCAAAACTTTGAACATGTTCATTTACAATTGTTTATAAAGAGAAACCTGTTTAAAGTACAAATCTGTTTCTTCTTCTTGTAATTACACACAGTTTAAGCATTTATAACATAATAATGACAAATACTTGCCAGAACTTTTTTTTCTAATAAAAAAAGTTTAAAAAAATTTACTTATAGGACATTTCCTGACAATTATTGACTGAAAAAGACAAAAGAACTGTTAAAATTATAATATTAAAGGGGTTAAATGATTTCAAGACTGTGTCAAAGTACTTTTTGAACATTTTGAGCGCACTGCAACAATATCATGATAATAATGATAACCGTGATAATTTTGGTCACAATAACCGTGGTATGAAATTTTCACACCGTTACATCCCTAGTCTTGATAGAAGCAAATCAATGGGATTTGACCCAGGAGGATTAAAGTAAAAAAAAGGCTTTGCCTCTCTGGCTATCTCAAACAAAAGAAAAAGAACATGAAGGTGTAGAAATGACAAAGTGCAATGCCAGTCAGTTTAAAATACACATCTACCATTCCCAGGTTTTAACAGGAAAATAGGGCTTCATTTTACCTGATTTGAGGGGAATTTTTGACTCGAGAACAGTTCCAAACTTGGCAAAAACTTGCTTCAGCTCATCTTCAGAGCACTGTAAAACAACATCAAATCCAGAAGTTAGTACAACAAAACAATTAAAAAAGAAATTCAATTACAATTAAGTAGAGGGACAAAGTTGGCTTGTTTGTTGCCCTGATTTAGGAAAAGTGCAACATACTTTACCTTAAAGCTCAAGTTCCTAATTATGATTTTGGACTTGAGGTCCATTTTCCTGAAGCGTTTTTCAGTCTGCTCGCTGCCTTTAGGTGGCGCTGTCTGTTCTTTAGGTGCTAAAAAGCATTGACAAGGTTAGAAGATAGTATGAGAAGTGTTCCATTCAGTATCATTCTTCGACAAAGATAATCTACACACCATCTTTTCTCTTATCTGTTAATTTCTTCTTGGCTATGGAGAGAGAAAGCGGCTTTCCGTCGTAATCTTTGATTTCTTTCAAAGCTCGCTGAGCATCTTCCTCCATGGCATATGTGACATAGCCAAACCCCCGACATTTTTCTGCACCTATACACAGAAGAACACAGGGTCTGGATATGAATAACTTAATTAAGATGTCCTGAAACACCAGGGTGGACATGTGTTGAATGTGTCGACAAAAGCTGAACACAACTGTAAAGCAGTCAATTATCTGAGAGGGTCTTATATTTGTGTAGTTTGTGATCGAAGACAGTGGATACAATACCTTTCTCTCTAACCACGAAACACTGCTTAACCGGCCCGATTTCAGAGAAGATCTCCTCCAGTCGTTCATTTGAGGCAGAATCTGGTAAGAGTTTCACGAAAAGGGTCTGCGGAGGCATGGCTGCCTGCTGCTAGCTGCTAAAGTTAGCAGTGTAGTATTAGCTCTCCTGGTTTAGGAACGACTTAATAATGCAGTAAGAGTGCTCTAAATAAGGTCGCTTTATATAACTATCCGGCTATGAAATATCAAACGTCTCTGTCTTGCTAAAACAAATCATTAAAGAGTTTAGATTTCCACCCGTAGCTAGTGGATTAGATCGCATGTTTACAAACGTGGGCAGCCATCTTGAAAACCAACCGGAAATGACGTCCACTATTTTCTACAGGAAGTCGCTTAGTGGCGTAACATTGATATTTGTTTCGTAAATATACGTGCTGTTTAATTATTAACTTGAAAATTACCTGTATTATATAACTATAAACCATTTTAGGAGAGGAGTAATATTTCAAACTAGTAAAAAAGAAATTGAATTATGCAATTTACTTTGATCGATCTTATATATTTTTATTTTGTTAATCCCCCACTTCTGTACATCACTGTTCAAGAATTACTTTGATTTTTTTTTATATCTTTTAGTGGATAAATACATTGCTTCATGCACATACATCTGATGGGTCATGTTGCCCAGTCCATGCTTATATGCCTCTGTGCCTATATTCATCATTTTATGAATATTCAGATTTTACATTCAATTTTTATGTCTGGTGGTTCTCCAACTTGGACTGCCAGGCCCCCACCGTTAAAGTTAACAGTACTTCCAAGCCTCCAACACTTCCAACACAACGCATAATCATACACCAACAAACACTTCATCATAATCTTTGCTTATAAATCCATATATTTTCAGAATTTGTCTACATTATCTTCAGAAAAAGCAACTAAAGAGTCATATGTAGATATATGTTTAGGTACATATATCTTGTATTCCTTTCACAGAATCTGCCTTGCAAATAAATGATGTATTTTTTTTAAAATAAGAATTAATGTGCCCTTCTGACATCCCTTTTGGTGTCCACCGCGTAAGTCCATGCATTAGTTACCTCAAATAGGGAAACTGGGGCATTCCCAACAGCCAGACTTGGGGGTGAGGGGACTCAATGGTGGGCATCCAGTGGCCAGGTTTCACTCAATGAGGATCCAGTTGTGCTCGGGGGTGGCATCCAGAGGGAATTTAAAGTAGAGCAACTGCTTCTTTGCATTGAAGGTTGTTCGGCATCTTATCAGGATACTTCCTGGTTGCCTTCCTGTGGAGATTTTTCAGGCATGCTTATAAGATGAATTTTAACTCTTGGGTCTATATTTTAAGTTTCCCATCTGTATTCATGGAGCAGAATAAAATAAGTTTGGCCCCAGAAGTATATTTAAGCTAGACAGAGATCCACTGATGCTGACCAATGAACACACACTTGAACACAAACACACTAAAGGTCTAAAAGTGAGGAATTTGCTGTCCATACAAAACCTGTAAGCATGTCCGAACTGATGTAAGTGAGAGAAGAACAGTGAACTCTTTGACAGTCATTGTTTTGTCTGAACTGGCAAAAATAAGCAAGTGACCCCAGGGCAGACCCAGAACCCACTGGAGGGATTATATATCCCAACTGGCTAGGGAACTCCTTTGAATCCCTGCAAGGAACTGGAAACTGTGGCAGGGTAGAAGGATATCAATAAAGTATCTACCCACCTATCTATGCTAAATTTGAAGACTTTAATATTACACACAAAAAAGGAATCAATTTAATTTTTACTGAGAGCACCCAATAGGATAAGAAGGTCATATTTTATAGTTCCTGGAGAACAGCGATCTCTGATACATAAAGTCTATGACGTTCATTTCACCTTAAATGTGAAAACAAATCAACATGACTCTCAAACAAGATAATCAAAGGCAAACCGTCACAATTATGAAAGGCATCAGAAAAATGATGGGCGTCGTCTTCTCACAATCCATTAATGAAAACCATGTGGTTGAATAAGCTGGCAAACAGTAAGTAAACTACTACTTCTACTTTAAATCCCACTAGGTGGGGCTATACCAAAAGTTGAAAAATACCTCCAGCTCTCTCTGCTGCTGATGAACAGTCAACACAAAAAGTAATTCAAAGTTCTGTTTGACAGTGCCATAACAATTCACTGTGTTGATCATATAGAAGGACAAAGCAAAGAGATGTTTCAGGATTGAAGAAAGTGAGTCTTAAAGCAAATAACATCCAGTAAAATAAGAAGTAAGATTTTGTTTAACCTGTAGCATGGCAGCACTGAGTAGCACTTTTCAACATAAATTGTAAATTATGTCCTACTTTCTGTAAATTGCAAGCATTTTCAATTATTCTTGTCAATATCTGCTGCTAAGGATTCTGTCCCGAGTAGGCGGCAGGCTTGAGAGGAGATTTTAGGCAGAATGCAGTCCGGGCCAGTCTGCTTTGGCAGGCCTCACCTGCAGCCACCACAAGCCTAAGCAGAAGGTTTCTCCACAATAACTGGAAACACACACAGAGAAAGGAGCAGAGTGAAGGTACAGCAATAACAATGGACATGGCTGCCTTTGGGGAGATGAAACGTCATGTTGGATGAGCTTCCCACCATCAACAAACAACAGAAAAGTGATGGAGTTGCTATGAGAGGTGCCAGAACTGAAAAACACAGGTTGGTATGTCAAGACAAGACAAAGAAGCCTACTGATTTGCTTTGTGAGTTGGAAAGGTAAAAAGGCTCTTCTGAGGCAGAGTATAAATCTAAAAGATAGATAGATAGATAGATAGATAGATAGATAGATAGATAGATAGATAGATAGATAGATAGATAGATAGATAGATAGATAGATAGATAGATAGATAGATAGATAGATAGATAGATAGATAGATAAAATTGCCTCAAATCTCTATCAAAGTTGTGTGGCAGGACACCAGAAGAAGCCAAAGTATTGATGATAAAGAACTTAAACATTTAGACAATTACCTATAAGATGTGCAGATAATGAGTAACATTGGACAGTTGATGACAAAGACATTTGCAGAGTAGCACCTTAACATCTTACAATGACTTTTAACCAACAAAGAAAAGGTATAATCCTTGCTCACCAAAATGCATGAAACTTAAGGAACAAGATTAGATGTATTTCTTTATTGCTTCATAACAACAAACACAGATTTTAACAATCATTGAAATTCTGATTCGTCAGTGACTCTGAAATCAACAATGTAGGTTACAATGTGTTTAGGTGTGAAATAAACAAAAGAGAAGGGAGTTTTGCTTTATATTTACAAAACCATCATCAGTTAAAACTACTGACCACTTTAGTGATGCATCTATAAAGGGTGCAATTGCTCCTTCCACATGTTCAGCCATTTCTAGTAGGCTGCTGCTATACAGTAGACCTCTAATGTTCAATATGTCGAAACTATCTGCTTATTAAGGTGGAAGATGAGTTTAGAATTTTATCCTTTTGGTGTCTTGATCGATTGGCTCTCCAACACGTTCTTAAAAGAAAAATATTATTCACCACCTGAATGCATGTAACATTAATCAGATTGTAAATCATGTGTGTATATTTTAGAAGAATATCATTCAGGGTTTAGGAAAAACAAAGCACAACCACAGCTGCTCTTAAACTGGTCAGTGATTGTATTAAGTATATATATTAATACAAGAGTTATATGTCAATAGTAATTTCTATCTCAGTATGTTTAAGTGATCATAATATTGTTGCCACTGTTAGGAAAGGGAAAGTTTATAAATCCAGGCCAAAGACCCTATACCAGAGGGACTATAAATCTTTCAATGAAAGGCTTTCTAAAGTAACATTAAGAGACTGTTTGTGCCATTCAAGATGCCAATGTTCAACTTAAATTATGGACTGAAAAATTATCAACTCAGAAAATTTACAGAGAGGAAACTTCGCTCCAAGGATTGATGAAGAAATAAAAGCATCTGTGTATCAAAGAGATACCTTAAAACATTGCATCTAAATCTAATGACCCATTAGACTGGTGTAAACGTATAGAATAATGAGAAATAAAGCCATTAAACCGAACATGTCATAGGAAAGAGAACATTTTTAACAAATTTGCAGAGCGTATAAAATAGGGAAAAACTCTGGAACATATCTGATAAGCTGTTGAGCAGGTCTCATGTAAATCTCCCTCCTTTCACAGAGGATGCTGTTTTCTTCACCAAACCATGTGAAATTGCTAATTATATTGATTGTTTCACCTAGCTTTCTTCTGACCTAAAAGACTATGAAAATGAAAACTGCAGATTTGTTTTGCACCCAATTTCACTTGAGGAAGTTACAAAGCTTTTGAGATTTGTTAACAACACTCAGTATGGACTGGATCATGTTGATGGGAAACTTGTCTGATTAATGGCAGATTCTATTGCTGTACCTTCATATCATATCCTTAATTTTAACCTAGGAGACGGAGTTTTTTCCCGCATGAATGGAAAGTAGTCAAAATTATCCCTGTAATAAAAAACAAAAGGAAAAACTTCAGGACTGACATCTGCAGGTCTATCAGTGTTCTTTATGTCTTCAGCAAGTTATTAGAAAATATTGTTTTTGATCAAATGCTTAAATATTTCTCAAGATGGATTAGACTCTATTAGCCAGCATGCTTTAAAGAAGGGCACTCTTCAGGAGCTGCACTGACGCTTTTGACTGATGAATGGGGCAGTCAGATTGATGGTAGAAAAATGTTCTACTGGGTTTTAGTGCTGAATTTGATATGGTTTCTGCGATAATGCTTTTACTTGTTTCAGGAGTTACCTATAGACTTGTACTTAGCTTTCAATGGATTATTAGTTTGTAACTTTATGTATTATGGACCCCTGGAGGAATAGTTGTGATCAAGTGCCAAAGCTAACGGGAATGTTAGTAAACAATAGACAGTACTTATTTGATATAAAGTTGAGACATCTTTTTCATGAGTTATTTGTTTAAACTTGCACATGGATGCTACGCATAATGTAGCTTTAGCACAATAATTTATAACATTTGAATATCAAAATCACTGATTTCTTAACAGTTAATAAATACCCAAGTACACAAAGATATTAACATTACTGGCTACTTATCCCCGTGTTCACATTCTTTTGAAGCAAAAAAAAAAAGACAATCACAACAGCAACATTACTCCTTCATATTTATTCCCAGATAACACATTTTTTGAGGAAATGTCAACAAATGCTTCAAGTACACAGTATTTAGGTAATGTTTACATTTGGGTTTAAAAGTTTAACACGTAGACAGATGGGACATAATGTTCTGCATTGTTTGAAGACTCATTAAGAGATTAAGTCTACCTTGCCACAACCGGTCTGACTGTTATGCTGCTTTAGGTTCTTTTTCTCTGCTTTTAAAGAACAGCAGCTATTGTGGGGATAAGTGGTCTCTGTGGTAGAATGTCACAGTTGAATTAAGTAGCTCAAGCAATCTCTACATGTATGTTAAATAGAGGTTGAAAAAACAGAAGTAAGGCAGTCCAGAGCATATTATGCTATGATTGATTTAAGTTTCTGAGATTAGGCTTTGTAAATCTCTTTTCTGTCTGTACATAAAAAATAACCACAGAAATGTAAAGTTATTGACTAAAAAGTCAATGATTATTTCAGAAATGTAAACGTATGTAACTTTAACTACAGCTTAATATATGCAGGTTCACCTCTGAACACTGAAGCAGAATAAAGCCACTGTACAAAGACAGTCATTAAACAAACAAAACTTTGTTTGTTGACATGTTGGTCTAAAGAGTGAAGTGCTCTCTAACCCCTTTACCCAAACATTCCTTCATGATGGTCGTCTATAATGTCAACATTACCAACCAAAGTTTGAGCTTCCACATTCGTGTGATCTAAAGGAAAAATAAAAGCCAAACATTTGATGAGGACGTTTCAATCGATGATGGTAAGTCTCAGTGTGATGAGATCTGAGAGTGTTACTCATGGTACAAAGACTGGGTGTGAGGAACATTGAAAATCATGCAAGAACCGTTCGTACGCGCAAATATGTTTGTAAGTGTTGTGTATGAATGATTTAGGAGAATTTGTCACATTCAGCATTTTTTCTGTATTTAGAATTTTCTTTCAAGTACGAACACAAATCACGAGTGGTCCAGACTTGTCTTAAAAATCACAACAAATTAGTCTGCTCTTTTCAAATCAAGTGCCTTACATACTGATTATACATTTAACTAATTTCAAGCGTTTTTAATAAAATATAGCATAAGACGAAATAAATCTGAGCATCTCAAACCAGAGAATACATTAAAATCTGTTAATTGAAGGTTTATTAGACTGGCCTATATAAAACGTTAAATGAGAGAGTTACCAGCTGCTTCATGGCTCAGCTTCTTCTTTTGGATGCCCTGGCACGCCAGGCACTTGGAAGAGAGCGTGTGCTTGGCACCATCTTTATGAATGAACACTCCTGTTTTATGGTGTGGGAAACTTATCCTTATATGGTATTCTTGGGGTGTTACTTATGCAAATATACTATCCTCTACATGCGCGCTTGAGTATGCACAGGTGGCATTCATCATGTTTCCGCGGGTCATTTAGACACTTTTCTAAAGATAGAAGTGTTTGTTGAATCTGACGGAGCACGTTTGTTCAAACGCAACATAAGAAAAAAGGTAAGAAAAATTTAGGATGAGAATATGAAAATGTTCTTGCATGAGGCCCATTGCAGATCATTTTTTCCCTAACCTGGTTAGGATCACTCAGTCAAAGAGAGCTCATGAAATCTAAATGCTGCATGACACCAGACCTTCAAACTTCAATATGAAGCCAGTAAGAACCAAACTATCTCAATAGAAGTTTTCATAAAATAGAAATAGAAAGAGAGGTCTTATGTTCCCAAGCTGGTTAATGTCTCTTCTTCAAGTAACAAAGGTTGCAGATAAACTCCTGCAGAATGTCAAAATTGATTGGAAAAAAATGGCGTTTTTTGAATACCAACATTCTATGAAGCAAGTTAAGCCCTTTAAACCCAGCACTGATACAGACACTGCAAAGTTCTACCATCTATATGCTGTAGACATTCCCATTTCTTCTGTAAGGATGGAATATTTAAGTCAATTTACAGTGTGATAAGGCTTTGAGGACGTGTGACAGAGTGTGAAGGAGTGCATGTTTCACATACACAAAAGGAGAAACACTCATGTTCATAGGGCTCAGCTTCCACACTGGTTTCCTGTGCTTCCCTCTCTTTTTTACTACAGCTGTGATAACACCTGTCTGGACTGTTGCCCCATTCTTCCTCTTTTATGTTGACAGTAAAGGGAAAATTTGGGGATTTATCGTACCTAACATAACTGTCTCAAGTTCCTATACTCTGCAAAACTATCTGGTTATTACAATGATAAATAGTTGAATTAATACACTGATTTTACAACCTCGTCATGAAACACTGAAGTGTAAAACTTTTTAGAGCGTTCTTTCTTCTTTTTGCTTAGTAGTATGGCATAGCGGTACATGCAGAGCTTTGCACAGTCATGATATATAACTAAGAACATAAGCTAAAACAAAAGCATTCTAGTTTGTCACTTTGACACAATTGGTTAAATAAATAAAACTGCATATCTCTGCAAGGTTCCAACTCTTTTCTAATGATTGTATTCTGGGTCTTTTCCAGGTCAATTTCAGAGAAAATTAGGCAGGTATGAAAAGAATGAGTCATGCCTGTGCACCACATGTTCGTTTTTGTAAGTCTTATTCAAAGGATTAGCTTAGTTTGTCTATCATCAGTGACACTATTCAACAGTTATCCGGGATGTGTAGAAATCCTGTCTTCAGTTTGAACCCTGTCTTTGGTGTCTTGCATTGTTGTGCACAGAAGGACACTTGTGAATATCACTGACTGCATATGTGTGACTTAACTATAACTCTAGAGTCAGTCATAAAACATTCAAGTATGACATTAACCCAGAGTTGGTATTTGCTGCTCCAGTGACATAACACACGATAAAATAACATTTATTACTGTAGCATTTTGCATTAAAGTAATTCTCTCACAATTTGGCCTTCAGTGGGGCAAAATTGAGCGAGTATAAAAACGTGTTGAGGGTGGTCAGATACTCCTGTGGGTGCCTCTTCAGGTGACCTGCATGTAGCGAACTCTCCCATTTTTTTGCTGTAACGTTCATACCACGCTTACGCAGGTAGGCGATCACTTCATCCACAGCCTGTGGGTCACTCAGTATATCATTCTCACAAAAGTAAAACAGTGCTGGAGCAGTGACAGGGGTATTATAAAATACTTCAATCCCTGCATTGAAGTAGTCTATGGTCTGATGTTTAAATAGTCCAAAGTATAACAGACTTGCTCGTTTTACCAGAGACTCCAAACGAGGCACCAACATTTTGCCCAAACCTGCGTGAAGAGGATAAGAAGACATTTCACGATTATTCACTGAAAAAAACTTAACTCTAAATCATGTTGTCTTTTGATTAGTGCCCATTAAGCATACACATGAACATTATAATACAGAACTACTGGGAAGAGTGATGAAATGAAAACACTGACATAAATGGCAGAATCATATATTGTCACACAATAACCACTTATCAGAACATACAATGTTTGGTTAAAGCATATCATGCTGACATTTATTTTTTGTTTCATGGGTAGAAACACCAAGTCTAGGCCTGTCGCGATAATCAATAAATCAATTAACCGAACGATAAATAAAAACGCCCTCGGTAAGTTTGCTGGCCTCGATAAATTGGCGTGCATGCGTGTTTGTTTCCATCCTCTCTTTCTACCAAACAGGCTGGATGAGAAGATGGTTCACTCCGTCCATCTTTCTCAACACTTGGGCTATAGCGGAATGAGCGGGGTTAGGGTTAGTGATCCATCTGTCATTCATTCAATCTTTGTGGGGGGAGGCAGGGCCACTCTTTGTACAGAGAGAGAGAGCTAAAGCGAGCACCCCGAGGAGTAACGAGGAAACAAACACTAATATGAATGATGGCATGAAAGCTACAGTTCCTCAGCCAATGCCACAGCCCAAGTGCGGTAATATTTTGCTTTTAAACAGAATGAACAAGGTGTGAGCTAATGAACACAGACGAGCCGATATGTCGTATTTGTTTGATAGTAGTGGTGATGGAGAAGGGGAGGTGCAGTGGAGACTTTGTCCTTGACAGTCAACGCTTACTGAGGTGTTTGGTCGGCAAAGTAAATACAAATAAAACAGCAAAAAATGGTACATGCTCCCAGATAGTGTTGTTTTTTTACACTGAAAAAGAAATGCAGGGTCTATTTTTGTTGTTGTTTTTGATTATTATAATTTTTTACATGCAGTTTTTCCCAAAAGAGAGTCCATTTCATTTTACTAGTTTTTTTTCTCTCTTTTTTGGTTTGTTTAATTTATTTTGTTGTTTAATTTATTTTATTTAAAAGCTCTTGACCTTCCAATTAAAGTTAAATACTCTTAAGAAATTAAAGGTAATTGTTTTTGATATGGTGTAATCATTTTTTTAGGACATATCATTACTAATATGTAAAAATGATGTTTAAAAATAATATTGACAATAATATTGTTTATCGGTAATAATGTTTTGGACAATTATCATTCAGCAACTTTTGTTATCGTGACAGGCCGAGACAAGTCTTTCAGATATCACCATCGGTGGAAAAACTAATGACTGTGAAAGGGTCTGGGTGCCCTCTCGTTCACACATTCAAGCTGCAGCTGATGGCCATGGCGGAGCTCAACTACATGTGACTGATTTTCAATAAGTGTTGTCCTGCCATCAGCAGCACCTTCTCATGCTGCTTTTCAAAGGTCTGACCAGATCAATTTTCAGTTAGTGGCACAAGCATGCTGCTGTGATTGTTTATTTTTTGCTGTTAATGGGCGCTGATGTGAAAGAGTCATGGGCAGTAACTCGAAACTCAGTGATTGTTTATTGTGTTTAAGTGTCAATATAACAAGCAACAAGCTAATCATTTTTACAGAAATAAACTACAATACATATCTCAAAAGAAATAGGTAGCTACTGCAATCGGCTCGACAGTGCGAGGAGGTCCTCGCATTTGCTACTAAAAATATTACAGTGCGAGTTGTGATTTGCATTTGGTAGCATCCGTGCGACCATGAAAAATGACCGTTCAAAACATGTTTTATCTTGTGTTGAATAAGTTGGAAGTTGTGGCCGGTGGTATTCCTGAACGCAGCCTCAGCTAGGACACGTCCCTACCAATATTATGCCACTACGCACAGCGCCGTCCCTCTCGGGCCCTATTTTACGCACGAGGATGCATTCTCCTCCGTCTGATGTAGCCACGATGTGGACTACTGGCCTGATATTTTCCATTTAAAGTGTGGCTGTTACTGTTGTTGTCTGTCATTAATGTCTTTTCGCGGTGCAGCCAATGCACGTGAACATTTGATCTAAATGCCTCCTGAATCGCTCGCCGTCTTTGGGCACACGCTCTTCCATGTGCCGGTGAGCGTAAAGACGCAGACAGACGCGCTTTTTTGGGACAGTGAGGGATCATCGGTCACTTTGTGTGATTTTATGATTCAAACGGTGTCTGGATAGCTCATGCGTGCTGTTTAATGTGAACACAAAGACGAGAATGAAGAGTCAGCCTTTGGATGAATCAAACTGAACATTCTTCATCAGTCCAGCTCTCATTCACTCACTAACTGTCTTCTAAATTATAAATTCATCCTGAGGTCTCCTCCATCACATATTGTCCATGATATAAAAACATTTTTTAAGCATCAAGCACCAAATACAATGTACTAGTGCAGCGGTTCTCAACCTGTGGGTGGAGGCCCATAAGTGGGTCTCAGAGCTGTTTTCAGTGGATGGTGTATAAATCATGTGAAAATGTGCCAAACATGTCTTCAGTGTATGAGACGGAAGAGAAGATAATTCTGTCTAGATGTGGACTGGAGATCAAATTTCCCTACGGTCCTGATTATTTTTTTTAATGTCTAGTTAACTGCATATACAGTCATCCCTGTTGAAAAAGGAGTGGTTCGTAATTGACCAGTTGATTCTGGATTCAGGAGAACTTTTATGTCCCCACCAATGTCAAAATCAAACCTACGCCCTTGACTGCATGGCGCAGAAGAAAACAGCTGGAAAGTCTGGAAAGACCGCATATCTTTGTATTAAAGAAAAACACATTACTTGGTAACTTTTCATCGTGCTACTAAAAATATTTGTGTGCTACTAGATTTTTCAACTTGGTAGCACCCGTGCTACTTGGGGAAAATGCTAAGTGTCAAGCCCTGACGGCAATGCCAGTTTCCTCCAATATCAGCCATAAAGTAATAATGTACATAGATGTACCCACCTGTAGCCATTCTGTCGACGGATCCCACCACCAAACTGTCAAAAACTTGGCCCTTGATCCTCTGTGTGAGGGCCTGATATTTCTGTGTGTCTTGGGACACCGTTACCAGCAGCTGAGCAAATGTGTAGCCACCAATTGAGAATGCATGAATCAGAAGTGGGCGGGACACAAAGCGTTCACTGTGGAGCAGATCCAGGATTCTCTTTCCATGGTCCAGACCCCAGCGGGGCCACAGGAACTGTTTTGCCTGATGTAAAACAAGCAGAAACTTCTTGTTGCAAAATGTTTATAGAAGCACAATGTACATACATAAAATGTGTTGAGAAATATTGCATTTTGTACACTGCTCCTGTTGCTAGATCGACATACAGCTGTTCCAGTCATCAAAATGCCATAAGCAAATTGGAGTAATAAAACTCAAAAATGATTTAAAGTAAACTGATGCTGTGCTCTCTGGTGGAGCTGGATTTGATGGTGTAAAATAGCTAGAAAACAATCAGGCGATAAAGAACCTACAATGGATTAGAGAAATAACAAGATAAAAGTTCTTTGTATACAACTTTGTATACAGCTTCAAACAAATAACATTTATAGGACAAGGGCTATTTAATAAGTGCTGATAGAGAGAACAGCATTAGAACTTCTAACAGTACATTCATCAGTCAGCTTCAGACGCTCTAATACTATGAGCTAACATCCCCTGAGTGACAGAATGATTTTTATAGTCTACATTTGTCTGCTGGTGTCTCATAAATACAAACCGCTCCAACACAATGAAAAAAAATGTATTTCAATGGTTTCTTTGTTTCAGTTTTCTATTTTCTATGGTTTGTTTGCAAGCCATCCTTTAATTTGCTGCACTTTGCATGTAATAATGGCTAATTAAATGGCAAATTGCTGAAGAGTTACTGAAGACTTTATCTGATGACTGTAGGCAAAGACAGGCTAACAATACCCATTGACTCCTACTGTTTGAGCTAAGCTAACTAGCAGTGGGCAAACTTTGTCTTGTTTATTTCTTGTTACTCGATGCACAGTCTATCTGCTTGTCATGGACTTGGGAGTGAAGCAAGATACAAAAACAAAGACAATGTTGGTGTGTCCATTTCTACACTTGTAAGATCCTTCAAACCTCATGTTTGTGATTTGGTTTCTTCAAATAAAAGGAAAAAATTTTCAGGAATTCTATTAAAAGTGTAGTCAGTGTCTACAATATAAGTTTAACATGTTCACTTGTTTGCTTTTGACAACCCAGTTGACAAAGTTAAGTGTTACATCAAATGTGGTGCTTTTGCATTGAATATGAGCACCAGCTAATATTTAGTGCAAAAGCACACACTTGGATGTGATACTGTTCAGATATGGCACACTGTGGTTGTAAACAGTTGTAAGACAAACATTCTGAACAGTTGTAATCAAATGCATAATGATTTAATTTTTTTGTTAATCATTACACTTACCTCACTCTCAACGACAAGCACATCAAAGCCAGTGTTGAAGTAGATTTCACAATACTTGGCCAAAGCCTGAGGGCGAAATCCCAACCATGGAAACATCACCATAAGAGGTTTATGTTCTTCAGGGGCCTGGATCTGACATCCGGAGACTGGGGTTGCTAACTCATTCATGTACAGGGTTGCACTCTTGCTGAGTCGGTGGGCAGTGACGCCCCTACTCAGAGCTATCCTGCCCAGCATGGTGAAGTTTGCTGCTTTCAGACAACTCACAGTGATGATGGGAGTGTCTGCACAGAAAAAAAAAAGGTCAGGGATTAAAAAAAGTCACAGTGACATTAATCACATAGCCAATTGGCAATGCAACCAAGCACTTATGATTATTCTTTAATGGGGAATATGGTCAATTTTACCTGTCTTTGGAGTCTTATTGACACTGATTTGAAGTCATAGTTTTATTTGTAGCCTCCCTGAGAATAGGCAGTCTCAGTCCCTCTTCTATTATAGAGGTCACTTTGACCTTAAATCAGGTTTAGATATTCATTCTTGTTAACTGCTTGGGTATTTTCACAATCACTATCACTAATAAAAACCCTTCTAGTTTTCATATACAGATACTCACAATGGAGGTGACTTCTTTCCATTGGAGCTCCGTTCCCTTTTCAACATGGTTAACAGGTCAACTCTTTGGTGATTGGTCAGTTTAGGGCAGCTGGCTGCCATACTGTCAACAACTCCGTATTCACTCTAATGTCTACTAGGGCTGAACGATTTGAGAGAACAATCTAATTGCGATATTTTTCCCTAATATTGCAATTAATAATAATAATAATAATACATTTTATTTAAAAGCGCCTTTCTAAGCACCCAAGGACACTTTACAAAGCATTTACAGTACATAATAAAAACACAGTGCATTAAAATCTCAATTAAAATAAATAAAACAACATCCAAGAGTGACACAGTTAAATGAGGGTGGAAAGTTAAAGAGAATATGCAGTTTGGAACAGATGGGTTTTGAGTTTTGATTTGAAGTGGGGAAGGGAGTCGATGTTTCTGAGGTCCGGGGGGAGAGAGTTCCAGAGTTTGGGAGCAGAGCGGCTGAAAGCTCTGCTACCCATGGTGCTGAGCCGGGCGGAGGGCACAGAGAGATGGAGGGATTTACTCTGCGATTGTTTTAATGTTCCTCATCTTATGTATTCTTAAACAAACATAAGCAGTAGATTGTTTTATAGTATAACCAATATGACATTAAATCAATCTAAGGATAAAAGATTTGAGAAAAAGTGGAGAAGTGAAGAACAGAAGCAAAATAGGTATGAAATTATAAAAACTGGGTAAAAAAAAATGGTATGAAAGCTGAAAAAAGTTAATAGGTGCAAAATAGGTATGAAATTGCAAAAAAATGGCAAAAAAATTCAAAAGTGACTAAGGAAAATTGATTATAGCAGCAAAATTGGGATTAAATTTCAAAAACTATGTAAAAATTCCAAACATGGTCTGACAGTGGCCAAAAAAAAGATGAATGGGAGCAAGATAGGCATAAAGTTGTAAAAACTGGGTTAAAAAAGGTTAAAATAGGCATGAAATTTCAAGAAACTACATCACAATGCCAAAATGTTCAACACATTTTGGGTTAAAAATATTGCACTGTCTGCAATTTGAAAATTGCAACAAGCCAGATTGTGATTTAATCTATTTTGCAATTAATTGTTCAGCCCTAATGTCTACACTCTGCAATGATCTTGCCACAGAAGGCTAACAGGTTAAAACTGA
The DNA here is from genome assembly GCA_036419115.1 of Scarus forsteni. Classification (NCBI taxonomy): domain Eukaryota; kingdom Metazoa; phylum Chordata; class Actinopteri; order Labriformes; family Labridae; genus Scarus; species Scarus forsteni. Next base: position 3,771,084 of record JAZDUH010000537.1, read on the forward strand.
CAATAAACAAGGGTATGATGTCACACTGGTATGATGTCACATTGGTAGATATATTCAGAGGGCCAGGGGCACAAAGCATTTTAGGCAGCACCTCAGAGAGGGGGAGGACTTGATGCCACAGTTTTGCTGATGGTTTTGTTTTGTTCACAGAGTTGTTCTGTCACGTCAGATTGGGTCCGATCTCATAAACAGCAGCTCTGGAGAGTCTCTCAAAACAAGCATCTACAAAGCAAATTCATCTATAGCATGGCAATATAAATTTTCTAATAGACCCTTCTTAAATGTTTCTACCACTATATTATGTTTAAAGTTAAAATTAGCTCCAGACAGAGAAGAAAATCCCCCTCAGATGAGACAAAAAAATAAATGGTGAATTAAAATATACGATGGAGGACTTTCTTTAAACCCTGTAAAAGATGAGCAGATTTTACATTTGTTTTGCTCTGTACCATGGAGAAAAAAAAACCCAAATGAATAAACTAAACAAATCTTCAAATACATGTTCAAATGGGCCTCTTTGTTGTTTCAATAGTATTTCATTGGAATTATTATATTTTGACTTTTTTTTGTCTTTTCTTTTTTGGATTTTTTTTTATTGATATTGCTCTATATAGCCACATACTTTTTATGCTATTTATTTGTCATTATATTTCCACTTTAATTAGCTTTTTTATATATTTATTTTTGTAATTTTGCACTTTCACTTCTCCATAGTCTTAGGTTTTTAGCAAGTATAAATACCAAAAGCTTGTTGTTTTTTTATGCTAGGAGAAAAAAAATCGTTTTAAATCTATGGGAGAAAAAAAGTCAGTACATCCCTATGTGAAAAATACTGATGTTGTAACATTTTGTAGGGGTCACTATCAGTTAAGGGCACTAATGGCCCTTTTCCACTAGCACGCCTTGGCCCTACTCTACTCGGCCCTACTCGATATGCAGCGTGTTTCCACTAGCCTGGTACTTCCTGAAACAAGCTAGTTTTAGTACCTACTCCGCTCTGGTTGCAGGCGAGCAGAGTCGATACTAAAAGATGGCGTCACCTACTGCCGGCTACTGATTGGCCAGACAATGTTGTCATCGATGAGTCATGAGCGCGAAGACCTAGCATGCTAGCGGTAGCTACCGTTAGCTTACCCTCATACGTCTTTTCTTTGCAGCTCGATTGCTCTCGTCCTCGGCTTCATTCTGTTGTATAGCTTCCAAAACTCTCCTGTGCTTCTCAAGGGGTATTTCTTCTTACCACCTGCAGCCTTCTTCTGCTTTCCTTTTTTACTCGGTTTGTGACAAATAGCCACAGACTGTTGTGTCGCGCTCAAAATGACGTCACCGCAGAGCCGCTCAGCGACACTGCACCCCGTTGGGCAGGTGACTGGGGCTAATGGAAAAGCAGCACAAGGCGAGTAGAGTAGAGTAGGGCTAATGGAAAAGGGCCATAAGTTTCCTGTCCCTTTTTAAAGATAAGTTCGGTTTCTGCAGCTTTCACATTGTTTATAGAATGAAGTAGAACAATATACTCACCCAGAAGGCTTTCCTGATCCAAACAGTGCTTCAGGAGATATTTAGATCCAAAATCGAGCGGCGGACATCCGTATAATGGTAGCACATAGGGCATACAGCGCCGCTCCTAAAACTGCATTAATCGTCCAAAAACTCATTAGTTTCATCAATATTTCATCATGGTCCCTTCGGGCTCCTCCTCCACGACAGTCTGTGTACCACCAGATATGTTTTTGTGACTGTACTGACCTCTGAACTGAAGAAGAGCACCTGCTTCTGCACATGCGCAGTACGGCTCATTGTTTCAGGGGAAGACAGTCGGCTACACAACGACTTTCTTCTTCCAGTTTTGTGCAAAATGGGCGAATATCTATCAGATGAAGATGTTGTGGAGGAGAACTTTGAATATGATGGGTGTCCTTACAGTTTTGAGCCAGAGTATACAGATGAGGAGCTCATCGAAAGGAGGACGCGGAGGCAGCGCTCCAGAGAGTACTGTGCATGTGCGGAGGCAAGCACTCTTGTTCTTCAGTTCAGAGGTTGGCACAGTTACAAAAACATGTCTGGGGTGACACAGACAGTAATGGAGGAGTAGCCCGAACGGACCATGATGGAATATTCCCAAATATCCCCAAAGCACTGTTTGGATCGGGAAAAGCCTTCTGGGTGAGTATATTGTTCTACTTCAGTGGTTCCCAAACTGGGGTACGTGTACCCCCAGGGGAACGCAAAGTGATGTAGGGGGTACGTGAAAAACTGTCAGGTCTAAACATTTGTTTCAGTAGTTCAAGTTCAAACTGATAAATGTTTGTATTGTGAGCTTTGATAATGCCTGAAGTGTTGGCAGAGAGGCTGACGCATCTTGGAGAGGGAAATCTGTCCTAAATTATCTAAGATTCTTAAAATAACATACAGTAAGTTCAGTCAGACAGCCTTTTAATTAAAGCTTTAAATTCATTAATGAAAATGTTTCAGAAATGTACATTTCTTTTTCAAAAGTGGACTGGTGTTGCCCACTGACATTGCTGGTAAATCAATCTATTTAGTTAGAAATAATTCACTTTAATAGGTTTTATTTGTATGTTATGCATGTGAAATGTGGGAGGTCGCAGTGCGGCAGGCTTAAACATTTATTTTTCTCGGTGTTATAAGTGCATGAGAGTTGGGGTACATGGCTGGAGGTCAAGGGGTACAGGCTGTAAAAAGTTTGGGAACCACTGTTCTACCTCATATTATAAACAATGTGACAGCTGTAGAAACCAAACTTTTCCTTTAACCCCCGTGTCTATCACACAGAGAAGGCATTTAACTCAATGAGGAGCATATAAAAACCATGTTATAACCTCAAAAATGTACAAATTCAACAATTACCTATCATGGTTTTGCATAAACATCAAATTCAAATTATTTTTTCATTAAACTAGCAACCCAAACACACTTCAATACTTAGTATTCCGACTTTGGAAGTTACTTCATATTATAAATGTGTGTATTTGATATAAAAAACAGTGCCACCATGGCCCTGTGTTTAATACCTGGGTGACATAAAAAAGCAGAGGCAGCAGTGGCATCAATCAAAATACAGTATTCACCTGAGGCTGAGTGGTAAATAAGGTGAGGGATCCCAGCTATGTTGTGTCCGAACAAACTGTACAGATGTCATCACACTGGTGTATTCAGAGCTCCAACAGTTTGTAACTAAATGGCAGTATAGATATATAAAATACGTGTACCTTCTGATATGTGTACTTGCCCATCCCTTACCTCATCTAACCCTAAACGGCCGTATAACGTTTCTCTTTTTTATCGACAGCGGTAAGACTCAGTAACAAACAAGCCTCTCATCGCTCAGACTTACGTGGATAATAAATAAATAATTCATTTCTGGCTTGTTCAAAACTGACAGGGTGGATCTGGTTTACGACAACACTAATTAGGATGAACTGGAAAAACAGAAAGCTAGCTATTTAGCATAGTTTTAAGCGTTAACCGGGGTATCCAGCCATCTAAACCACGTCTTGTTGGAAGGACGTTTGTTTTAACATGTTAAATAAACCGATAAAACTGTTTTATAACTGGATAACTCACCCCCTCAGCGAGGCTCCTCTCCCCCACAGAGCACATGGAGCTCAGCAGAGTAAGGGTTAGCAGCACACGAGCTAAGGACAAATCCTCTGTCAACAAAGTAGAGTCTTTCTCCGCTGTGAGAACATATATGCCGACCAGTCACTCCTCTGTTTCCTCATCTGAGCACTCTGTTATCCTCAGCCGACTGTCGAGGCTATTTCAGGCGAACTGCCGCCCCCCTTCGGAAAACATGGCGACACGCTTCATAAACAACTCAAACCTGAAGATAACCCGAGCCAAGGGCACATGGAGGGAACAGATATGGGAATCTTTATCACGCAGAACTTTGATACAGCAACCAAAACAGTGATTAAATCCTGTTAAAACTGTTCTGGAACACTGCCTAACAATCATTTGGCGCAGGAATGACCGAAATGTAGGGATGGGAAACTGGGCCTCATAAATGACCAATCTTTATTTGTATAGCGCCAATTCATAACAAGTGTTATCTCAAGACACTTTACAATAGAGCATAAAGCTCTTCATTTTATTGATACACATATGCATAGATACATAGGCCTACATATAAAAATACACATATAGGGTGATGTCAGCTAAATTGGGCCACTTTTTGGTAAATAGCTTCAGGCACTTACAAAATATAACTTATTCTACTAAAATGTGGTTTTATGGCTAATAATGGTTGTTTTCTTTACATATTGTGTTGGAATTGTGCAGTAAATATATTTTTTTAGGCCCTACAGGTCTTGATAGGTCAGCTGAGCCAACTTTTTTACACAAGCAGAGTTCAGGTAAAATGGGCCAGCCGATCAGGTAAAATGGGACGCTTATCAGGTAAGTTGGGCCAGTCCAGCTGCAACTGGATAGTCATTAATTTTTATTGTAAAACAACTGTCAATATGGCAACATACTTTGTTAATTACACAGTAAATGATGAATGACTAAATGAACACCAACTGATTTGCTCATCAGGCCACATACAGGCCCCATTCCCTCCAAACATGTGCATGTGTGCGTTTGTTGCTGATAAAAAGGGTGGCCCATTTTAGCTGAACCTGGGGGCCCAACTTAACTGAATAGGTTAAGCTAAAATGGGCCACTAACAAAAGCATCAATATTCCAAAAAATATGTCCAAATACCACATTTTAAGCATTATTTCTAATAGGTGTCATCAAGACAGATATTATGCATCAAAAATTTTATATATGCATGTTTTTTAAATTGAGTTATCATCCTTCTCATTTTTATCAGAAATCCCTATGCAACTGATAAAAAGGGTGGCCCATTTTAGCTGAAACCGGGGGCCCAACTTAACTGAATAGGTTAAGCTAAAATGGGCCACTAACAAAAGCATCAATATTCCAAAAAATATGTCCAAATACCACACTTTAAGCATTATTTCTAATAGGTGTCATCAAGACAGATATTATGCATCAAACATTTTATATATACACGTTTTTTAAATTGAGTTATCATCCTTATCATTTTTATCAGAAATCCCTATGCCAGTCAACTCACCATGCAGTTTTCTGGTGCAGTGTGGATTTGAATCTTAGATCCTCCCACAATAACAACTACAGACCAAACAAATCTGTTGTTTCTTGTCAAGTACAGTTGTGTCAACCATTTTAAACCATTTGCTGTCATTGGCTCTTAAAATCAAAGGGGCTGGGACATCTAAAGCTTAAATGGCCCATTTTACCTGATGGCCCAATTTACCTGATGTCACCCTACATATATACAAAAATATACATCCAACACCCAACATGAATCCATATAGCCAATCATGAATCCCTCCATCATGGCGGCAAGAAAAAACCTTCTGTTAAGCAGCAGGAAATCTTGAATGTGGATCCCAGTCTCATGATGAACAGCAAATCCACACGATGCTGTGTTGGGTGTGAGGGCAAAGAAGGGAGGTAGGAGGACAAGTGGACTAAAGTAAGAACTAAAGTTAGTGACAAATCCATGAACCATGGATACCATAAATGTATTAAAGGCCTCTTGAGATGTGACATCCCATTTTCAAGAGGGACCCACGACTATGTGGTGCTGAATATAGATACTATAAATGCATCAACCATGGAAATGAAGATCATGCTAATATCTACTTAACAGCTATAATGATAATGGGAATGAAATGTTCCTAATGAAATATGTGTCATGATGACTTACCTGCCACAAGGGATATTCTTACAAAATGTAGATAGATAGATAGATAGATAGATAGATAGATAGATAGATAGATAGATAGATAGATAGATAGATAGATAGATAGATAGATAGATAGATAGATAGATAGATAGACAGACGGACGGACGGATGGACAGACAGACAGATACTGCTTTACAAAATTAACAGGGCTTCTCTAAGAAGCCTCAATCATACTAAGCATGATTAACCACTAAAACTCTCTTTTTTATATTTAAAAATGCAAGCAAATGAGTGTTACCTGGCATATTCGTCAAGAATATACTTTTTTTCTGGTTTTTTTTTCGAAAAATAAATTTGAAAATTCACAGCTTACAGTAACAAGTATACAGTATTTGTGCATCAAACACATGATTTGGGTTAAAGAGCTTCTACATAGCTATTGTATTGTGTATTTACCATTACAGCAAAATAAAAAATGCTCCTTGTAATTACCAATACTGTGATAGATAGATAGATAGATAGATAGATAGATAGATAGATAGATAGATAGATAGATAGATAGATAGATAGATAGATAGATAGATAGATAGATAGATAGATAGATAGATAGATAGATAGATAGATAGACAGACGGACGGACGGATGGACAGACAGACAGATACTGCTTTACAAAATTAACAGGGCTTCTCTAAGAAGCCTCAATCATACTAAGCATGATTAACCACTAAAACTCTCTTTTTTATATTTAAAAATGCAAGCAAATGAGTGTTACCTGGCATATTCGTCAAGAATATACTTTTTTTCTGGTTTTTTTTTCGAAAAATAAATTTGAAAATTCACAGCTTACAGTAACAAGTATACAGTATTTGTGCATCAAACACATGATTTGGGTTAAAGAGCTTCTACATAGCTATTGTATTGTGTATTTACCATTACAGCAAAATAAAAAATGCTCCTTGTAATTACCAATACTGTGATAGATAGATAGATAGATAGATAGATAGATAGATAGATAGATAGATAGATAGATAGATAGATAGATAGATAGATAGATAGATAGATAGATAGATAGATAGATAGATAGATAGGTGCCTTGTTGATGTCAGAGGTCTGATGATAATGGCAAGAGTGGTTTGAGATGGCACAAAGGCAATTGTAACTCAAACAATCATTCATTACAACAGGGGTGTGGAGAAGACCTTTTGTGAATGCACAACACATTGTAGAAGATAGGGTACAGCAGCAGAGGACCATCACTGGTGCCACCCCTGTCAGGTAAGAACAGGAAGCTGAGGCTACAGCGCAGTAGATTTCCTAGTAGGAATTAGAGCTGGGCGATCCCCCCCCAACCAAAAAAAAAAAAAATCTTTGATTTGATTCACAAGCCCCGGCCCATTTAAAATGAAATAACTACTCACTTTAAATTTATTTCCAAAATATACATTTATTGATACTTAAAATATATTTGCAATTTCACTGTACTTGTTACGATGACAAATCAATTTCTATTCTATTCTAAAATATACATTTGAAGTGCCTCCAGCTCAAAAAATCAACACAGAAATCAATACAAAGTGCCTGTGCACTGTAGTTTTATACACTTGTTTGAATTTACTATGAAGATAACAAAATGCCTGAGGTAATGCTCAAATCTTAATAGAAAACTCAACTCTTGTTGTAAAAAATGTAAAAGTGTACAAAGTAATGAGAAAAGTGCCTCAAAGAGCAAATGTGAAATGAACGGGTTGAATTTAAAAAAAAAAAAAAAACGTTAAACTCGAGTTTCAGGAAAAACAAATCGATTTGACTTGCCAACTCGATTTTTAAATCTTATTGATTTTTTTCCCAGGCCTAGTAGGAATTGCAGTTTTATTGTATTTCTTCAGCTTCATCTTCCAAAGTTTCATCACAAAACCTTGTGTAAATATGAATTCAATGTTTATGTGTGATTCATAGAATAATTTTCCAGCATTCAACACTGTGGTGAGAAATCCAGAGCTTTGTTGTAAATGACTTTCCATGCGAACATGAACAGGACCCAGTATGAATTCAATTTATTCTTATCTAACCCTGGCCCTGCCTAGTTTCCACCCTCTTCTTTGCTTGTGCAGCTTTGTTTCTGTATCTTGTCCTGACTTCGCATTCCCAGCTGGACCCCTGTCCCCATGCTGATTTTGTCTTGTTTAGAGGATGACTTGTCTAAACAGAAACCACTCGCTCATTGAACCATAATAGCCAGTGTGAGGCGGCAATAATTTGGCCATGTACCACTCTGAGCTCATATGTTTGGCCTGTCATTGTCTCCATCCAGTCCCTTTAGTTACGGCTGGGTTGGTGCTTTCCTGTGTCCTCATCAGACGGCGGGTTAACCACACCCCCGGGGTAGTTCTTATCTTCAACTCTGTCTTTCAATCTTCGCTGAAAGGATCACAGTCTTATGGGCAAAGGAATTTCTCTTCCTGCAGTCAAAGGCCTGTGTAAAGGCAGAAAAATTAGGATACATCTGTTGGACTGGTCTCTGATAGCTGTGTTATTTGCTTTTACAGCCCAGATTTTATTGATGTAGAGAGCTCTTCTCAAGGTCTCCATATTTTGTACTAAGAAAAGTTGTTTTAGATCAAGTTAGACCTTTTTGGGGGGCATGGGGACTACAAAATATTGTTCTCAAATACTGTGCAGTTTCTTTAATGTGTGAAAAACTCCACTTAAAAGTGAATCAAAATACTGAGTATGCTGAGCACACTTTTCTGTACCGCATAAAAAGACAACACCTGTAATGTGCTCTTTCAACCAGTTAGCAGTTCTGGGGTGTATAATAGTACAGCATGACTGTGCATTAAGGAGGGAAAAAGGCAAGATCTTACAGGAAGGAGTTCATGGTCCATTGTAAAGCTAAGCTCTGAAAACCACTTATCTGATTGACGACAATCTTTCCGGAAGCAACAAAAAGATGTCTTGTATAGACTTTGTTGCCTTAGTAAAATGCCATCTGTTTTAAAATGTTAACTCCCTTTTGGTAATGCTAGCAAAGTGTATGAGTGCATTGCACCACAGCATTTGGAGAATAATGACAGGCTAGTTAGCCAGCTACAACATGCACAAAACTTGTAGTGCCAGAAAAGAAGAGAGGAAGCTTTTAGACTACTGTTTGAGCACATTAACTTTGACAAGTAGGCTAGCTGTACAGAGGCTCTTTGGGAGCCTAACCATTTCACAGGCTGTGTTGTAGATAAACTATGACACAGTGTACAAATTTTCACTGATACCCTTTGCATCTAATTTAATTATGTTCAGCTTAACTGGTAGTTGTTACATCCTTTTATTTGGAAAAACTGTTATTAATATTGTGTCATAGTTTTGCATTACAGCTCTTTGTTTTACCAAATCAGCACATAATACCAAATGTGAATATGAATGCACATTTTGCCCTGAAAGTCTAATCGCCAAAACTTGATTGTAAATTTATTTTTAACACAAAATTCTTATTAATGTGTAAATTCTACAATGTGACCAATCGTTGGGGACATCTTTTTGCAGATCTAATGTATCATCTTAAGCATCAAAGCAGTATTGATTCACGTTCAGAAATGAGTATTTATATACTGTAAAATACGAAATAGTAGCCGGGGCATTTATTTGCTTCTATTACTGAGCAGACCAGGCGACTATTTGGGACAGGCGTGTAATTCCTTTTGCACAAAAATTGTACTTAGCAAAACATGAAAAATATGTTAAAAATATAATAAAATTATTTATTTACAGTAGTATGAATAACACCTGTACATTTTCAAGGCAAGATTACAGTACCATTGTTACACTCTTGTCTGGTCATACTGGTCATGAACGACTGGTAGTGAAGTTAAGGTCTTCCTTTTTTTTTTTCCCGCTGCACCAGGGCCATGGAAATAAGCAGCAATGTACCACTAACTGATGTGACCAGCCTCCTAACGTTAGTGAAGGGCAAAAAACAAACAGCGGCAGTGGCAACGTCTTCTTCGTTGAATTTTCAAAGCCCTACTCTGTAGGATTCAGGCTTTCTGCTCTCTAGTGCCCTCTGTGGGCGTAGAGTGTAGCTGCACTGTTGTGGAACAGAGTGCCTCACACCAACATGCATTTGTTGACATACAGAGGGAGGAGAAGCGAGCCGACAGGACGTCCAGAGAGACAAAATAACTGTAAAGGTACAGTCTGATCATGTTTCTTTTCAAGTGTCAGCTGTCAGTTGTGAGCTAAGCATTTGCATTTGTGTTCTGTAAACTTTGACCGTAGCTCGTACGCTGTGCCGAATAAATTACACCAGGCGTTTATTTGGAACGGGTGTCTATTTGTCAAATGGACTGCTACACCAGGCATTTATTTGGGACCGGGCGTTTATTTGGTATTTTACGGTACTACATTTAGTGTCTTTTTAAGGTCCATCTTTAGCATTGTGACGACACTATATTTCACTTCTTTGTGAAATGTTTACACTAGGCCCAGGTGTTCCAATAACATATTTTAGGAAGCTCTTGCCCAAAATTAGATTTTGTCATGACTACAAATCCATGTTTGTGCTTTGCTCGGAGCAGGACGTTAAAGTGTAAATCTTTATGACCTATATCTGACCACACCTCTCCCAAGAAAAGGATGTGGCTTCCACCTTCCAGGTCTGTGCTCTAATGCTTACTGTTTGCATCATGCTGTTTCCTTTGACTGACAGCTTTTTCAGCTATCATGATAACTTTCATGAATAAACAGAGCTCATGTATTTTAAGCATAAAAGTCGCTGGGTGGAAAAAAATAATATTGAGCTCCAGATATTGAGTTCAACTTTGAAGCTGTTACCATTTTGTTAAAAAAAAAAATGACACGCTGTAACCTCTTGTTTGAGAATTTCCTCCAAATCAAATGACCCTTTAAAAGTTATTAGTAACAATTGTGGCTATAATGCATGTTTTAATGTTTCTTTTTTTTTATCAGGGTCTCTGACCATTTCTGTTGCCCTTGGTGGAAGACAGTTTGTTAGCAATCATCCTGAAAGACACTATACTCCTTTAAATTCAGTAGTGGGACCATTTCTGATGCATTTTATGTTGCCAGCAGGTTCCTTCAAATCTTGTTAGCATGTGTTCACCACAGGCCTTATTTCAGGCATTAATCCAGTAAACCATACTCTGAAATCTTGGAGACTTCAGGACAAAGAAACCAGAGGTGCTAAAATGTTAACTCACTCCTGCAATTAAGGATTCATTTCTGCATTACACTATTTATACCTCTTAAAGGGACTGTGAGGAGTTTCTAAGTAATTTAAAAAAAGTCTCACTTTTAGATGTATGTTTTATAGCATCAAAATAGGTTATCCATAAATGCTATTCCTTAGCCTTCCGGTCACACAGGGCTGGACTGGCCTGGATACTCAACGTCGGGAACAAGACAATTAAAACCAGAGCAAATTTATATTATTCGGACACGTCTTAGAGCACCAGGCTGTAAGTACCAATATATAGCCGGCTACAAAACTACGATACTAAGTTTTCCAAAAATTGCTTGTTGTCACACATCAAAAACTACCGCTACGTAATTAGAAAGAGATACATTACCTCGTCGCTTTGCATCCTGTAAGTTGTTGAAAAAAGAAGTTGTAAAGCGATGCAGAGTTCTGAGGAAGGTCCAAGCTGCATTCATTCGCATCACAACAAACACACACTTTGGCTTGGGTCTTTTGGTGCATTCCAGTTGTAGTCAGAAGTAGGAGTTTCCGGGTTCCGAGTAGGAAACTGCAACTGGAACGTCCCCCAAAGTCAGAATTTCCTACTGGGAACTCGGTGAAACCTTGCCACCCCCGAGTTGACAACAGCTAACAATAGCCTGGTAGATTGGCATGTTTTTTTTCCGACTTCAACTGGAACGCCAGTAAGTCGGAAATGATGTCACTCCCAGTTACGAGGTTACTGGATTACGACAGTCGCCGCGTGTGCTCATGGGTAGCAGAGTCTTAAAGTCGCCGCTAACAGATTATCCTCATAGCACCTTTTAGAAAAGTTAAAATATTTTTTTAAACCACTCAAATCTTCCAAATTATAGTACCATGAGTAAATTACTTCCTACCTCTGCCAAAATGAAAAACGTGTCTTCTAAATAAAGGAAAACCAATCAGCCTTTGTCTACATAAATCAGGCTTAAAAAATCCTCTGCACTGCTAATTCATCTATTGTCATTAAGATTCTGTTGAACACAATCTTAACTCTCTTATGTCAGTTGAACACAGACAGCAAACAAGAGTGACTGCGCTTTCTCTTCGCCTCTATATGCATCCAAAGGTATGTGGATCAGTGTCTATTTTAGAACCATCCTTGGGAATTGAATTAGGCCACGAGGCTACTGGATTTCCCCCATTGGGCTGAAACAGCACTCGTGAACTTGTCAGATTCTGTTTGGAAAAAAAGAGAGTTAATCAGCAGAGAAAGTGAGATATTTGACATCAGAGATTTACACTTCAATAAAAGTCACACAGTATAAAAATGCCATGAGCTGTGCTTTTATAATATGTGGAGACATTTGTGTTTAGTTGAGAGGAATCATAGTTTTGTGCAAATGATGTCTCACACAAATTCCTCCATTATTCATGAAGAAGGGTTATCTTCATCCTTGTTTGTGGCAGTTTCAAACAGGGTTCTTGCTGTACTGGCTGCTTTAAGAGAGAGAGCATAGCATCAGTTGTAAATAAAACTCAATGGCAGGTATTGATCTGTGACACGAGCTGTATGAGAGCAGAGCACTGCCTGTTTGTGTGGTTCTTTGAAAAGCCATGTAAACATCTACTTTCCTCAGCTTTTAAATTTATCTAAACATCATTCACTGTAAATAACACAGCTGAGGAATGAGCGTGAGAGTATGTGGCGAACAGAGGCAGCTGAAATCTTCCTATGCATTATACAACAGAGGATACTGAGTGCGGTGCGAATGCAGCCTCAGATTTAAGAGACTGGGACTGAGCAAACAGATAAATCCATGGTCAGAGCAATGCAGCGGCAGTGTGCTGGACGGCAGGGGTTGTGATGAGGAGGTGGGGTCTGTCCCGTGTGTCGACTGTCTGATTGAGAGGAGAGAGGAGGTGCACAGAGAATATGAAAGGACTCAGTAAGCTGCGCGCAGTGAGAGGGAAAGAGAGAGAGACAGACTGCAGGCATGCAGCGACACAGAGCAGCATGTATGTTTAAAGAGCCTGCTGCAGAGTGGAGGACTGATGAGGTAAGAAGCTGAAACAGGACATGCTAAGAGAGAGCTTTGTGTCTTTTTTCTGCTCTTATTATGAATGACTGATGGTGCTATTCATGAAAGGGATAGTATGTTAGACAGTCTTATTAGGACACTTTGCATACAGTGAATGAGATCTGCATATTAGTTGAGCTGCTGCAATGTTTGGTTGTATCTGAATATCTATCTTTCTTTTTCTCTAGGTGTATGTGGCATGTCACCCAAGGGGACCTGCACTGTTTATTTTGTGACTGACAACACCCCTAAAAACCTGTCATGTGACGTGGTGGACTTTTTAGACCCTAACCATGCTCTCCCACTGGAGTCTGTGTCTTCTACTCTTCCTACCCTCACCTCTGCCACTTCATGTCATCGCTGTTACTGAGGAGATTATTACTGAAGCAGAGCAGCTTGACACTGGCACAGTGGTTCATGACCTCATACAGCCCTCACAGAGACCTCATGCACCAGGGGAGCCCCTGTTTGGAAACGTTGACTTCCTGGGTCGAACTTTGAGTTGGTCCTTGTCATCATCTGAGGAAGTGGATAGACAAGGAGTGATTGGTGAATATGCAGATACACAAGACAGCACTGAAATGGCTTTCGATGACAAAGGGCTTATCATATCCAAACCAACAGATAGCGCTCAGGAGGATGCTTTTAATATGGAGAATTATCAATCAGTCAAGTCTACATTAAGGTATCTCTCAGCGGAGACAAGTACTGGATCTGTGATACACCCTATAGAGACAGGAGAGAATCAGCCAACACAACCATCCCCCCCAAAAAAGAAGTCAAACAGCCAGTTGCCTTCTCTCTTGTCTGGCTTATTTCCATCAAACCAGAACTTCACTCCCCCTCCAGCTGCTGGATCTGAGCCCGGCCCTGAGCGAACGTCTCCACAGGTTGCCACTGGAATAAAGGAATGGACCGCAGGCCCTTCTGTTGTCACAGCAGAACAGACCCAGGAGGGGCCTGTTCTAGGGAACGACGAGGCTGGAGCTGGGTTTAGTGATATTACCGAATATAATTTACCAAAAGAGGATGTCACAGCAGAAGCAGACAAAGGTAAAAGCCTTTCCTTCAGGAAAATTGAATCAAAATTTCTCTGAATATTCAACAGTGGTTTCTTTGTTACGATTCTAAAAGCTAGGAAGTGTAGTTCCCCCTTAATAAGTCCTTACACAAAATCATTAGATTCATTGTCTTTGCCTGACGAAAGAGTTGTGATATGTATTCCACTCGCAGACTTACTTGTTTTACATTCAGACTGGCATACTCAGGCTTCACTCCCAGAAGTGTTTGCCTCTTTTCAAACACACTTTTTCTTACCACACTACCATCCAGGGGGCCTTATGAGGTAGGAAAGGTAGGACAAGTTTAAGAGCTATGACTGACAGGGTCTGCAAAAAAAAAACAAAAAAAAAAAAACCATAAAAGTCAAAAATGTATATATTTCCACATTATTCATTTGTCTATAACCATAAATGTTGACCCACTTCACTGTACACTTAAAGAAAAATACCTGATATTTTTCACCTTGTGTGTTCATTACAAAAGAATCCCATTCAGGCACTAATATTAAGCTTTAAGCATGCACCACAGATGTTAATACGCTATATAGAAAACTCTGGATGTTGTGTTGTGCATAGTCCTTGCCAACTAAACTAAACTAAATAACATTTAACAAAGAGTAACAAAGATAACAAAGAGTGCCCTTATTTATGGGAGCGATGTCTCAACTAACTCAGTCTTAGATACCACCACCTCTTTCTCAGAAGACTTAGCTGACTCTTGCTTAGCAGTTGCTTTAAGACACAATCACACATACACAAGATGCCACTTACTTGTCAAAGTAAATGATGTGTTGTGCTCACTGGGGGAAGAATGTTTTGACAGAACTGTGTCAAATAAGCCTTCATCAAGTTAGCTTTGCTGCCAGGGACACAGTTCTTAATCAGTGTTTGAGGGTAACTGGATCAGATATAACCAAATTGTATAGATTGGTGGAGTTTTATAAGCCCTAAAAAGTGATAAAGCATTGGGATTTTAGCACTTTTGGTTCCCTTTTCCTAAAGGCTAGGGGAATATTGAATGAAATCTCAGTTGAGGGTGTGTGGTAACCAAATATCAAGAGGTTTTGATGTTTCCCACAACATAAAATACATCTAAAACTGCCCTCTTGGGAATTTTAGAGGGTTACCGGTCTTATTAAGGTAGTTGCTAACAATTGAAATTGGACAACAAAGTTTGTGATAGAGCTAAAAGAGAATTTCCACATGCAATCACATAGTCCTGAAACACTCTCCCAGTGGACTACAATCAATTTCTCTTGACAAATAAAGAATTTGAAAGACACTACGTGTTTTAACCTGGGTTTCTTTGGGGCAGGTGGAGTTGATAGAACATTACTTCACAATCAGATACAGTAACCAATGAGGAGCAATCCCAGACTGTACTTCTACTGAGCCCCATCTCAGAAAAAAAGTCCTACATGGAAACAAATAATGAATTGATGTTGCCAGAAGCTTTATCCAGTCTGTGTATTACAATAGAGTAGACAGCAGCAGAGGAAAGACTTCTCCTAAGCCTGACATAAAAGACATATGTGCTATAGGTCCAAAGTGCCTAAAACCAACCTTGTAGTTTACATTATGTTTCCATTCCTGTGGTTTCCACCAATGTTATCACGTCATTTTGCAGAGATGAATATGAAAAAGCCTGTGCCACAGCTCCATAGTGTCAATGTTAGCTGCTGCTGTTTGCTCTATAGTCCTCTTCCTTGGTTATGTGAGTGACAGCTATAAGTTGATATAGCCATAAGCACTGACTTAACGTTGTTACACCAAAAGGAAAGTCTTTTAGCAAAGGAATGAAGGTGTTGAACAAAAGTTGGAAGTGCAGTAATGTTGACAATGCAGTCAGTCAATAAACAATTTTTTAGATTTATAATATCCTTACCGCTACCTCTATCAACTAAACAGTATTAAGTAGGGGTGTAAAGAAATAGTCAACTCACGAAATGATACGAAATACGAAACAGGGCTCACGATACGAAATAAAGATTAAGGAAAATCTCCAACGGTAGGAAGTTGTGTAAAAATCGCATTTTCTTTAATTTCTTCCTAATGTAGACATACAAAAAATATTGCTGCATCACTGCAAAATAAATGTTCTTTGAAAAAAAAAAGTAAGTTTTTCACCTTGTTTAGACTACAGTGCAAATACAAACATCAAATCTCAATAAAAAGTGCTGTGTTGTTGTAACAATCCGGATAAGTACATTCTTGAATGAAAAGGAAAACAAACAGCAGTCCTCAGAGCTGCAGTTTAGACCTATACATGTCTGAACTGTGAACTATAATATTTAGCCTAGAACAGTGCATATACTTCTGATCTTCAAGTATGATCAAATTCTGTCAACTCAACAGTAGATGCAAAAATCAAATATTGTTTTTTATGCAGACTTACACAAACATAGTGCAGCAGTTCTACTGTTTGTTATGTGATCAATGTGGATTTTAATGTTTCCTATAAATTGACGGTCAGTGAAGGGGCCAGGTAGGCGGGGCGGGGCGAGCGGGTCAGAGTTCAGAACAGGAGAGTTAGTGTGTGTTAGCGAGGAGGGAGAGAGCCGATAGCAGGAGGTCTAGAGATTACTACTCACTGTTTTGTTCCTGAATTAAAATTGTAGTTGGCGTGGGCACTGCCCACCGTGACTGTTAATTAAAAGCAGGTATTCGCGAGTCGGAGTCACCTTATTTAACGTCTGACGGACGTCACAATACAGCCGCTGCCTGTCAGCAGTTCAGTTCTAGTTGTACTCGCTGCAGTATACGGCGAACTGTGGCGGCATATTTTGCACACGGTTGTTGTTTTGTCCACAATCTTCTCACTGTTCTCTCGTCTTTTACATGAGAATCTAAAATAGGTCCACACAACCGATTTATTTGATGAAGGAGCGTCGCTAAGTCCTCCTCCATATTGCAGCGAGTGCTTTGCTACGGGAGGCGAGGGGGGTTTATTTCGTACTTTTATTTCGAGTGTCTCTGAATTTTATTTTGTCATTTTTTATTTCGCGAAATTTCGTGGCACGAAATTTTGTTTCACCCCTAGTATTAAGTGTATACTAATGTATTGTACAAATTAGTTTATTTTCCACAATAATCCTAAAATCCATGGAAAAACCCATGAGCTGTTCATCAAAGCTAACTTTCACAGTTGCTAGCAAAAAAAACGTAAAGCCTGCTATTGATATTTGTGTTGAAGACAAACTGCACAAACTAAACTATAACATATTGATGTTCTGTGTTTAGAAAGTAACTGGCTGTTTGTTTTCTAAATCTGCATTGATAGCATGAAGTCAATACCAGTGTGAGAACAGAAATTGGACTTAAAAAACACCAGGTTCCCTGATTCTATTGGCTCAAAGCAGCTGGATCTAATTGTATTTTCCATGAGAGTGGGATGCCTTCATTATTTACTGGTTATACAATCTCTATATGAACATCCGCCACCTCTGCATGTCTTTATTGGAACAACACAACATTAATGATATCACAACACCTCTGCACCATGCATAATAATAGTCACCCAAATAAGAGCAGCAACGAGGTCAATACAGGCTAGTTGTCACACATCTCTCTTTTTAACCAGCACACATGCTCCTGCTCTCTCTGTATCTCTCTCTCTCTGACCCAGTTAGACGTCCCCAGTAACATGCTTGCTCTGTTTTATTATGGATTACCTTCATACACAGCTCATTCACTCACTCTCCTTTGCTCTCTTTAGACAATTAAGTCTGGTTATTGCATTGGTTTCAACCTAAAAGGCATGCTATTGTAGAGTTCTTCATTTTAAGTTAAGTGAAAAAAAAAGCAGAAAAACAATGTATCAACAATATAGAGCTGCATGTACAGCAGAGTGAGGTTGTAATATAAGCTAAATGCTAATGTCTACAACTCACTCATAGTATTGCTGGCTGAATTTCTAAGGTTCTGAAGCTTATATTCAGGAAGTCCCTTTTTCGATATCTTGATCAGTGTTGAAAAGTTTGGTTATTTAAAATGAATTTGAACTTGTTTTTGATGAATCTTGAATATGCTCATAGCTGTGAGTTGCTGGGGTATTTTGACTTGTTACTAAAGAGAAGTTGCCTTTTTAAACTCACCTTGCTCTCTGTGCAAACCTCTATTCTTTCTTCTGATCAGTGGGAAACAATATAGTCTGTCCCTGCTCAGGCCTGTAAAAGACTGAAAAGCTTACAATAGGACAATGTCTTTTTGGTAGCAGACTTTTTTTTTTTCGAAAGGGTGCATTATTCTGGACGACTTTGGACATATTAAACAACCTCCTACGAGCTTTTGGGCTCGTTACCGCCATCCAAGATTGGAGTCAGAAATCACCTTCTTTTCTTTTCTTTTTCTTTTTTTACTTAGCCTTCTCATGTATTTGTCGTGTGATTGTGTGTACCAACCCGTGACCCCCGTACCGTGAAGATACGGGACACATACAAATACCGTTACACTTCTAACGTATACCTATCTCAGATCCACATACAGTTTGGATTTTTAAGAGCAAAGTTGAAGCTAGGACTATCTTTGATCTGTTATCCTTTGGTTTAACCTCACACAACAAATAAGCGACTAATATGCAATCTTTTTTTCTATACATTTTTTCAGATGACCCAAAAAGTATCAACTCGAAGACATCTAGCACACTCTTCCTTGATGGCAACATGATTACAACTGTTACACCATGCAGAACATCCAATCAGTCCATGACAACAACCTACCCTGAAGATTTTATCCCCAATGAGTCCCTTCGCCAATCCCTGGCTCTCACCTCTACCCTTTTTGTCCCTCTGTACACGGACTGGAACTCTGCTCTGGCCACATGGGGATTTGCATGGGAAGCACATATCTATGGCCTTGGGGCTGTGTTTACTGTATTTGGCCTGATCTCTGCGGTCTGCTTATTGGGCCTGCCCTTGCGATGTCCACCTGGAAGCCCCTACTTCACGTTGCTGCACTTGTTTCTCCTTTCCTTTTCAGGAATCCAAGCTTTCTGTTTGCTTTATGACGCTTACAACCACCAAGATCGCCTTCCTCCTCTGGTCTCTCTCCTGCTGTCTGAGCTGCTCTTTCCCTGTTTAATCTCAGCCTTCACTCTGGCTTTCTTCCTCCTTTCCTTTTGTTCGCGCAAGCATCTTTCACTACCACTTGCTAATTCCACCTCATTCTCAATCCTGCCCAAACCTTGCCTGCTACTGTGTGTTACAATGGTGCACATTGGAGTTTCCATTGGGTGTGTTGGCCTGCTTCAGCTCTTCAACAGTCTCCCCTCTGTGCTGCTGCTATGTCCTCAGGGCATTTTTGTCTGTCTCTCCATCTTCCTCTCATGCTACTACCTCATCTTTTTCTGCCTGATACAAGTCAACACGAAGCACATCTATAGGCTAAATGACAATATAGAGAGTGGAGGATCTCCTGAAGTGGTACGGCCTGCAAGCTGCCCCTTCACCAAAGAGGAGGACTGGGGAAGGGCTGCAGGAGCAGGGCTAGGGGCCTCTTTGTGTTTGTTGGGCTGTGGAGGCTTCCATCTCTATGGGATCTTACACTTCCTTGGTTTAGGAGGGGTTGATGGGTATGGGTTCCAGCCTTGGCCTTGGTGGGGCTTCCAGGTGGGCTGTAGAATCTTTGAGATCGGGGTGTGCCTAAGTTTGTCTCTCATTGGTTCACACCCTCTGTTCTGCCAGAATAACCCCTCTCTCAAGAGCATTACTCACCCTCGGCCTGGGCATTGGTCTCGCCTCTCCTGCAGCTCCCCCTCACGTAGACTCACCCTACCCTCTGAGGGAGGCACAAACTCATCTGTCCTATCACCCACTGAATCCTGGTCCCAGGGTAAGCAGGAGAACCTGGTGGTCTGTGATGTCATCACTAAGGGGCAATCAGAAGCTCTTCCACTTTTCTCAATGGTGGATCCTCCTGAGAACGGATTGGACTGTGCCCCCAAGGTCGGCTTAATCCGTAACACCGTATTACCTCTACCTACACCCCCAAGCCCACCACAAGAGCTCAAACCTACTGCTGACTCTCAGATATCCTCACTGGATAGCCTTAGACTGGAGACAGACTCTACTGGGGATCTACGGCCACCATCTCCCATAAACTTGTCCCGCAGCATCGACCAGGCGCTGTTCAGTGAATCGCTGTTTTCACACAGCATTTTTGGAATGCCAAGACTATTCCAGACCTCTTCAAGCCTCTCCTTGAGTGCTCCCAGCCAAGGTACATCAAAGCAAGGGCCAAACTCAGTGGAAAATTCCCTGTACCGGACATCTTCCTGTGGCGATGTTGATCAAGAAAATGTATCCCTTTCCAGACCTTCCCAACCACAAGGCTCTCATAGCAAGTCACCAGAGCAATGGGACTGGAAAGGAAGTATCTCAGGCTCAACCCAGGGCCTGTGCAACAACCTCAAAGAGACTGGGAAGTTGCGCTCAAACTCCTGGGCCAACAGAGGTCAAAACTTTGCACAGAGTAGCCTCCCTAGGGCAATCCCCCACCTCTCTTACCACAGGCGGTACAGAACCCTGAGCCTCGCATCCCAGGACAGTCGTGGGTCGGGGAGACTCGCAGGGACTAAACAGCTGAGTGAGAGCAAACAGCTAGAATGGGACATGGCTGTTCAGGCAGAGTTTGTCAATGTGTGCAGACAAATTGATGCCCTGAGTGTGTGCAGTGACACTATCGAACTGTAAGACAAGTTGTGCAACATGTTCAAATTAATGTAGCTTAGATAGAGAAATAAGATTCATGGAGTTTAAGATTACACAACCTGGATTAATAAAAGGTAGATAGACATTATTAATCAAAATTAAATAGATCTAAATTATTTTCTATAAGAACTCTATCATTGTATATATTCCCTCATCTTCTACCTTTTTTAGACCTCATTTAAATATTGTCTGTACATAGAAATTGCAAAGAAGGCCAATGGTGTCACAAAATTAACTTAAGCAGCAGTTTTGATGATTGGTTAACTTCCTTTTTGTACATTTTCAAGCAATTGTTGTGAACAAAAGTTGAATATGTTTGATGTTACACTGTTGTGATTTTTGTTGTTGGGGAGTAGCAAGAATTAAAAAGACTGGTTTTAATGACAAATTATGTCTAGTGATGCAAAGACTTAGAAAAAAATGATAATTTTGCCGTGATGAAAGGATAAGTGCTCAGTGAGAAGATGCTAAAACTTAAAGGTGTAGTCAGCGATCTTCTAATCTTCTAATATAATGCAGTATTTGTTAAATTCACCATATTTCTCCTCTCCATCCACAAGATGTCCCCACTGACAGCATGTTGAAAAAAAAGCCCAGTTTCAATGCACAGCCTTGACTCTAAATTTCAGCAGGTAAATACTGTGGCTCGGGCCGAGTCACCAAAACAGAGTACACCCCCCCACATCCAGGGGGCGATCATACTCATGTGCAGATCAGACAGGGGGGAGTAGTGGTTATGTGAGGCGCCAAGAAGCGTAAGAGAGAGATACAATATGTGCAGTAGCTATGGCTGAAAAACAGCCCAAAAGAAAAAAGTCGGAGAAGTGAAAAGTGAAAAAGAAGGGCTATGACCATGAAAGAGCAAAGACCCGGGTCAACATTGGTGTTGCTTTCCGACGATGGAGGGAACTCCGTGAATTGAAAGACCTGAAAACGGACGCGGATGTCGCCGTCTTTCTGCTGGATAGGTAAGCAACATTAGCTTTGTGGTGCTTCACATAACAGTAACAGCCGTTGGGCATTCATCTTATTGTCTAATCTGCCAGAATGTACTGTTGTTGTGATGTTATCAATATTGTCAGTCGAGTTGTCTGACGAGTCGGGGTTACCATAGCTACGTTGGTCAGCTACGCAGTTTCTACAGCTTTTTCCATGACGATGCACGTCCATCAGCTTTCAGGGGTGGAGCCAGGGGTGAGGTTTGAAGGGAGAGGCGGGTATAAACAACGGGTTTATAAACAACCTCTCCACTTGTTTTCTCCAACATTGCTGACTACACCTTTAACTTATGTTCTAATGCAACTCTAAAAAGTTGCATAACCTACAGCATGGCCTAGTTCTCACAGCATTACCATCTTCTACAGACCCAGACTCTGTACATGCAAGCTACAGGTTGTGAGAATGTCAGTGCTATCTACCTAACCACAAAGAGTCTCAGCCCCCCAACTCAACTATGTAAAATGATAGGCAGGACTCAATAGAATCTGCAGTCTTAGTGATTTATCGAATTAGACCAACCCCAAAGCCACTGTCCTTCATGTAGCCCACTGCCCACTCTGTCAATAGAAAGTCTCCACCTTTAACAGATTCAGGCTCCCTATGTGTAAGATCAAGGTACTGACGATGCCAACACTACTATTGTTAAGATTACACAATAAAGAGACTGTAAAAGTCTTGACAGTACAAAAAATGGCAGGGAAGGCAGTGCCTAAGATAGTATTGAGCCAACATCCACCTTTGCCTGGTGATCCTCTGCTTTGCCCTTTCTCTACATAATAATGGAAATTAGTGGTTTTGCCACTTCATTTTTTGGCTCCCAGTTGGCTTAATTCCTATTCATCCATGTCCTCTGACTGGTTTGAAGAGCAAAATCTTGCATTTTTCTTACTATCATTTAAAAACTCTGTCTATGCATGCCCGGCTCTTAAAATAACTTAATAGCTGATCAAACTACAAACCCTCTATTTACTTCTACTAGACAAATTCAACTTTTTATTATTGTCCAGCTTCTGCCCTTATAATTGCATATTGTCAATGTCAGGCACAACCTTCTAATCTCCAACATTGCTACTTTTCAGAAAATTAAAATAAACCACTCTGCTATTGACTGAATAAATGTTGTATTGCACTGATTGCATATTCTATTTTTGTACTTTTAAAAAAAGACAATCATAAAAAAGATGATGAAAGGCTGTGGCCCAACAGTGACAATATCTGACCTTTTTCATATGCTTCCTCGACTTGAGTCTTGCCAGGGAACTAACAGTTGTATAAAATGAAAACCAAAACCCAATTTGATGGAGGGGTGCCGAAAATTTCCACAAACATTAACTGCAACAGATATTTTTTTGCACATAGAAGGCTACTTCACTGTCAAGATTATTTAATGTAATGCAAAAAGTAAAAGCAAGATGTGTGTGTCAAAATATGATATTCACTAACTTACACCAGTTGGTTGCAAAAATGTGTCTTTATGTAGTAATGAGGTAAAATCTATGAGTATATTCAAGTGAATTTCTATTATTTCTGGCAAAATAATCCATTAGAATAATCCATTCGAAGGAGTCCTATGTCACTTTCTGCTCACCAGAGTGACCTAAGCCCAAAGCCAAATCCAGAGAGTGCATTGGGGTATGCGAAACAACACTGGTACTTATACCATTAAACACTGTGTCATCGCATTTTGTGCTTTGTTTTTAATTGACCACAGGGTGTCAAAACAGCTTTGTGGCTTTGGGCTAAAACTAGAAAAGGGGTAAGGGGTTAAAATGTGGGACCAGTGCTATGCCCCTTTAGACAGATGGCTGTTTTCTGTCTATTTGTTTGCAGATTCCTAACAAACTCAAAAAAAGATAAAGGAAATGTTGAGAGCTTCACTTCAGGTAACAAGGATAAAACAAACACATCCAGTATGGCCAATGGGGTTGTTACCAAGTCAAGCCAAGTTGGGGACTGCATAGCCCTTCATATACATCCTACCAGTCAGGTGCTGTTTTAAAATGTTATGATGCTGATCTATTATCTGTTGAGCAGTAATGTCTTTGTATGTCTCTCTAGCTATTTGATTTGGGCTCTTCATAGCTGTTAAAATGCAAGGTTTTCTTATTTTAAGCTTGTGAGTTTCCAGAGATCCCTTCTTCCTCATGTACTGCCATTCATTTAGATGAAATTTTTTCATCTGGAGAGGGACAGGGCATTATTCTGCTAAAGTACCTCCTGTCAGTTTACTAGCTTATTTATACTGCTTTATTATACTGCCCTCTAATGGTGTTGAGTAAAAAGTGCCACTGTGTGATTGAGATAATCAGTGTAAATGTTTTCCTCCCTTGACTTCTAGGTTTTTACAAATTTACAGAACGATACCAAAAGGATTCTGATAAAATTATCTTTATTAATGCAACACTATTTACAGTATATGACTCATGGGAAGGGAGACAGACATTGACATTGAATGTCATTCATTTACAGTTACCCTTGAGAAAATAAACTTTAAAACAAGCTTCTCAGCCAACAACATTGCTCCGTGAATTGGTGTCAAGTTTTTACTAACTTAATGTTAAAGCCAAGATTCATTATAGAGCTACATGCTGTTCATGTCGTCAAAAACATCAAGAAAAAGCAATCACATTACAAACATTGTGTCTACACCTCTGTAAGGAAATGTATTGACATTGGGACTCTTTGAATCATCAGTCCTATTTCATCGGCTCACCTTAAAAAATATTGAGTCTGGAAAATAGACAAATACTTTAATCTAAATGTACATTCAATAGTCATGTATTTAAATTTGATTTTGCAAAGTTATGTAATGGATTACATTGTGTGCAGCTGTTGTGACTTATTTGTATTATTTGTATAAATGTAGGGTGATGTAAAAAATAAAAAGCCCTGATATTCGAAGTGTTGTGAAATGCCTGTCTTCACACATATAGGTCACCTATAAGATAAAACAGTTTTTAAGAGTTTTATACAAAAATATGTGTCTGGCTTTATTATTTCCTCTGATGGCGGCTTTACCTTTCAGTGAACACGTGCCAACAACAAAAGTCTATTTGAATAATTTCTCCTTGTGATATGTTCCCCAAATGATTTTAAATGGGTCAAGATCTCTGAGTCCTGCATTTGCTGCCTTTACAATAGGACCATGTCTGGGTATGTGTGCAGCCACAGAAAACATTAGAGCACAGTGCTGGAAAACCACTTCCAGTTCCATTTCTTCAGATGGATGTGGTCAGATGGTGTAAAGGAGGATTTAAACTAAAACAGAGGTGTCCAAACTGTGGCCCGGTGCCCATTTTGAATTGGCCTCTGAAACAGTTGAGGAATCAAGACATTCTAATTACAGCAGCAAATATCACAAATCATGCACATTTTCTGCTGTATTTACTTTGCCACAAAGGATACTGCAATATTCATCTTCAAGCAACAACATTCTTGCAGTTTACTCTTGTTTTGTGTCTGAAAGTGAAGATAAGATGTCAGTGTCTCCCATCTTCACTGCTCAAAAGGTCTCGTCCATACTAGGTGAGAATCTAGTAATAGCCCTGGGTTACAAAGGCCCCTTGACAGATGATAACCCACTCATAAACCTTGAAACTTTAACTTCAATACACTGAAAGTGAAGCGCGGAAAGTGGCTCAGTCGTCCATGTATTCCTCTTTATGTGGCCCTCGACGTTAAAAGTTTGGACACCCCTGAACTAAAACAGTCTGCTCTGAGTAGGGCTAAAACAAAGCGGTTTATAGGTGCACCAAAATCAAATATCTCTGCAGACTATTCTGCAAGAAACTTCAAAAATATAATCATTGGACATCTCGGCCCTGTATGACCTTATTGAGTGGGAGCAACTGATCATTTTTTAGCCTGTAATGATCACAAAGATGATGAAGAAGAGGAATTCAAAGTAATGTTTTATGAAGATTAATCCATTAAGGCTCCCCTTGTAACTAACATGCAGAAGTGCAACAAATTCAAAAGGTCATTGGCTTAGTGTGAGATGGATGTTTTGCAATGTTCTCAACTGTGAATGATATGACATTGAATGTGCTTTGCCAGGACTGAACTGGTGCAGTGAGAGGATACAGACAACATTTAAGTGTATTTACTACACTGTTACTTTCCCATGGTTCAGTGAGCTTTATACACAAGGCTGCAGGCAAGGAGCAGTATATCTGTATGATATAAGACAATTAAATGCTTTTAACATCTTTTATTTTAAAAGATGGCTTTAAAGGTTTAGAAGTCAAATTGCCTACTCTTGTCAAACATGTATTACTCTGAGGGGTTCGGCAGGTTATTTGAGTGGTGGGTGAGTAAATTTTGTTCTAAAATACCGTAAAATACCAAATAAACGCCTGGTTCCAATTAATCGCCCGGTCCCAAATAAACGCCCGGTGTAGCAGTGCATTTTGACAAATAGATGCCCGTTCCAAATAAACGTCTGGTGTAATTTATTCGGCACAGCCTAGGACAGGGATCATCAACTACATTTATACAAGGGCCAGTTTTTCCCCTGGCATATGCTTTGGGGGCAAGAAAACACAAATAATAATTAAAAACAATTACAATGTGGTGTTTTTTTTACTTTGCACATTTTCTCATGTTTAGTACTACATAAGACCAAAAGGTTGGGTTGGAGTTGTTTTCAAGTCTGTAAAAAGTCAGAACTCTGGAAGGAGGTTTTTTTTTTATTCTAAGATTAGTTTTAGCATTGTGGGGGATACTCTGAAATTTAAGCAGAAATTATGAGGAGAGAAGAAAGAATTTTGAGAATTAATCCATACTTAACACTGCATTTATTGTTAATTTTTCACAGTCAAAGAAAAAACTAAATCTCCTCAAAAACGTCCTTTGCAGTGACCCAAACTACTTCTGTATAATAATAGTCAGAGGGGCCGGATGGAAAGCTCTGAGGGGCCTGATGTGGCCCCCGGGCCGCCAGTTGGTGATCAGTGGCCCAGGAGCTACAGTCGAAGTTTACAGAACACACATGCATTTGCTGAGCTCACAACTGACAGCTGACACTTGAAAAAGATCATGATCAGACTGTGCACATGGTTTATTTGTCTCTCTGGACGTCCTGTCGGCTTCTCCTCCCTCTGTATGTCAGCAAATGCACGTTGGTCTGAGGCGCTCTGTTTCATGACAGTACAGCTACACTTAATGTCCACAAAGGGCACTAGACAGAATCTTACAGACTAGGGCTTTGAAAATTCAAAGAAGACGTTGCCACTGCCGTTGATTTTTTTGTGCCCTTAACTAACGTCAGGAGGCCGGTCATGTCAGTTAGCGGTACATTGCTTCTTATCTCCATGGTCCTGGTGCAGTGGAAAAAAAAGAAGTACAACCTTAACTTAACTACCAGTCATTCCTTACCAGTATTAAGAGTGTTTAGAGAGTGTTGAGTTGAAGGAAGAAGACAAAAGTATAACAACCGTACTGTAATCTTGCCTTGACAATATACAGGTGTTATTCACACTTGCG
The DNA here is from genome assembly GCA_036419115.1 of Scarus forsteni. NCBI lineage: Eukaryota > Metazoa > Chordata > Actinopteri > Labriformes > Labridae > Scarus > Scarus forsteni. The sequence continues at coordinate 3,798,326 of JAZDUH010000537.1, forward strand.
CAAATAAATAATTTGATTGTATTTACCATATTTTTTCATTTTTTGCTAAGGAAGATTTTTTGCAAAAGGAATTAACCGCCTGTCCCAAATAGTCGCCTGGTCCCAAATAAATGCCTGGTCTGCTCAGTGATTGAAGCAAATAAATGCCCCGGCTTTTATTTGGTATTTTACGGTAGTCACATTTAGCACATAACACTCAAATGGGGAAAATAGAGTTGTTATTTATATGACATTTGCTTTTCTGTTGGTGATCCAATCCATGATTTACATCTTCAATCTGACATGAAGGAAAATAAGACATTGAAATAAGTATTGAAACACATCGATGTGTTGCACAAAAATGCAGCAATTACTTTGGAAAATAAAATTACATTTTGGCTAGTGAATTATGTTTGATTCAAAAACTTTATTTTAACCTTACTGCAGAGTTTGCTGTGCACTCTTTTGTAGGGGGCTGTAATCAGGCTGGTGAGGCTAAAAAGCACCTGTGTCTTTCTTCAGAATGAGCTTCATCCTCCTATTAAAGAAATGTGTTGCCCAGTGGTTAATTACATTAACCTTGTGACACCTTTGCTACCAAATAGTAGCAGGACAGCGGAAGGAGGTCATGAGCATTCATAGTCTGTTAATTCACATGTCCTCTCATGAGAATAAGACTCTGGGTAAAGTGTGTTATTCTTTTTCTGAAGAGGTCAGTAGTAACACAGACCATGACAAAAGGTAAAATATGTTAAGTTCTGTTTTTTCTACACAAATGACAGCTTTGTTTTTTTGTGTTTGATCACACATGCCCACTGCATTGCTGTAGAGCTGCTGGAGCTGGGACGTTGGGTCCCGAGCGAGGGTTTCCTCTTCCTCCAGCCTCAGTAAAGCCGCTTCTCATAACTGTGTAGGGGACAACAGAGGAAAGTGTAAGAATACCCAGTGTTGTGATGAAATGTTATAGTTGAGAGGGAAAGCTTAGGGTGAATATGACTGAAGGAAAGGAGAAGATGGAGATGTAACAGCGACATTGATGTACTTACATGGCACAAAAGAATATCTAATGTGATAGCATGGGTAAGAAAAGAGTGAGAGAGAAGACAGTTTTGATGCTACTGACCATTCCATTAGACGGTTTTAAAAGTTTATAACAGAAAGACTGAATCAAGAAAAGCTCTGACACACAATAACGATGTATTTGCTGTTATGTGGTGGTCAAAGGTCAGACTTACGAGTGGAGGCCGTGGACTCCCCCCTCCATCTGAGCAGACATGGTTCTTTTCTCAAACTTCAGTTCTCCAGAGTACATCATCGACCTGGTTAACACAAAATAAAATCTGCTGAGTCCCACAGGCACACTTGTACATTTAATGGACAAGAGTATGCACAAAATATCTGGGGTTACATTTAATATGTTTTGAGACTTTTCAAACCATCTCCCTGTTTCATCTTTAACTAATAATGGTTAAAAATCACCACATTTACTGATTTGTTATTTATATTTACCTCTTACTTTTCATTGGATTTTGAACATTACAACTATTGCATTATTACAGTTATTGCCTTCTTAGAAATATGTAATGTTTATTTTTGTAGAGAAAGAAAAATGCAGCCGACATTTATTTAAGTAAAGATTATCATTAAGAACAAACAAAAAATAGGTTTGCGTTTACATTTTAAATCTTGTTGATTGCCTTTCTGTCAGCTTAATGCCTCATTGGCAGCGTGTATCAGCAGTGAAACTAATAGTTATACTTGTGCAAATCCATTCATCAATCCATTATTTAAACAACTTATCCAATTCAGGGTCACAGAGATGGACTCAATCCCAGCTGTCATTGAAGCTGGATACACCCTGGGCCAGACGGACAACCTTTCATGCTCATAGTCATGTCAAACGGGAAAATGGATACCTAATTGACCAGTGAGCATGTTTTTGGTCTGTGGGATCAAGCCTTAGAGGAGAACTCACACATGCACAGGGAGAAAATGCAAGTTCAAGAAAGAAAGGCAGTGACCAGCATGGAGTTTGCACCAGCAACCTTCTTGCAATGAGGCAAGCCCACTACCTGTGCCACCATACCATTCTAAATCCTAAACTTCCCAGTTGTGGGATACTTGTTTTACTACATTTCTTGTTTTGCAAGTGGAGTTCAAAGCAAAAGGACACGTAAAGGCTCTTTTCAAAAGTTTACTTCAAATTTGAAGAACTAAAGTGATAAGAGAGATTTCTATGTTTTTTATCATCATGATGTTTAGTAGTAAAATTATCTTGCCCTCTTACATGGTGCATTTTGTGATAAAGGAAACCAGAAAAAAACAACGTGGGGTCAAATATGACCTGTAACACAACCAATATGTATGTATATAATTTCATTGACATTGTTCACTTTTTTAATTGTATTGTGATATTTTGTTAACCTGACATGCCAGATGGACAAGGCTAATATTTTGTCTACATTAGAAAATTTCTTGTTTGAATAATTGTTATTTTAGGCCTTTTAGCAGTTGGAATTAAATTAAAAAGTACAAATCACAATGAAAGAAATCCATTGATTACCATTATTACAAATAAAAACATCAACCTATTCTTGTAATTCTTTGTTATTTTTTTCATTAGGAGGAAACATTTTATAATTTCTCAGGAAAATGTACCTGGGCCTCCATACATTTAAAATAACTTTTTGCCAAAGCATTTTGGTATGAAAATCTATATTTTACTCAATCATGCGTCCTAAATCACTAGAATATATATATATATGTCATTTTTTGTTTTGTAACAACAGCGTTAGTTAACTAATATCGCTTTAAGTCACATGTGCTAAGAATAAAAGGATCATATGATTATCCCAAGGAAACACATGTGTGTAAAGTTCGACCCATGCATGGAAGCTCAGGGTAGTCAAAACACACAATTCCAACTCATTCATAAAAGACGAGTTTACATCAAAGGCTTAAGCTGTCTTTACCCCTTGTGATTTTTGTTGTTATGTTGTTATTCCACATGATGGCTGACTATAAAACTACAACTATTACTTCCACAACTAAATTACCTCAAAATGGACAAACTTTTGGCTCCTATATCCTGGCAGCCATGTTGTATACCAGCGATTAGATAAGGAACAAACTTATGGATGGAGCCTTTATCTTGAACTGATCCTGAGACACCTTGGGCCACCTTCACCTTATCTCCCTCACTGGAAACAAAAAAAAACACACAAAGTAAGAGAAATAATTCAGTAGAACACTCTATGGGTGTACATGTTAAGGAATAGATGTACCACACAGCAGAGGACCTTCAAACCACACTTCCTCACCTAAAGTAACGTTTTTGGCTGTTGTTTTTCTCCATGGCATCCAAAGAGCCCATTCCTCTATATTTTTTCAAACGAACACCATCTGAAAAGAAATACTCTCCCGGAGCTTCGGTGGTTGCAGCAAGCAAAGAGCCCATCATCACTACAGGAAGACAAAAAAATCAAAAGGACAAGTGAAAAGGGAGTAGGGGGATGGAATTGGTTATAAAGGACAAATAAAATTTTGAAATAAAACCGCCCATCAACATTAACATCAAATATTCTGCCCTCAGTTGGCTCATTTACACAAAGTTAAATTACTGTGTATGCTTGAATAAACATGAACATTCAAATACATTAAAAATGTTCCCTGAAGTTGCACCAACAGGCTTAGATAATGTGGTTGAAGAAACAGTCATGATTATATGTGTGCACCTCAGTGGGACCGTACTGTCTTACAGTCACCACGCCAGGAACTGACCCTAAAGTTAAGGGACATAAAGGCTAAGTGAAGAATAAGTTGTGCAGTTAAGATATCACCATGAGCTGGAAGGATAGGGTTTGTCTTATTTCCATCAAAAGTGCAACAGATCAGGGGTGCTGGTTTGGCGGAGTGGTTAGCACCCCATGTACTTGCTTCTGCCGGTCCAGGTTCGAATCCCGCCTGTGACCAGTTTGCAGAGTGTCTTCCCCTACTCTCTCACCCCCTTTCACAAGCCTATCCACTATCTCTCTACTATCATTAAAGGCACAACAATGCCCAAAAATATACATAAAAAAAAAGAAAAAAAAGTGCAACAGATCAGACTTTCAGGCTCTAGGCTGCCACTCGCCAAATTTAAGCCCTAAGCAGAATCCCGCCTGTGACCAGTTTGCAGAGTGTCTTCCCCTACTCTCTCACCCCCTTTCACAAGCCTATCCACTATCTCTCTACTATCATTAAAGGCACAACAATGCCCAAAAATATACATAAAAAAAAAAAAAGAAAAAAAAGTGCAACAGATCAGACTTTCAGGCTCTAGGCTGCCACTCGCCAAATTTAAGCCCTAAGCAGAATTTCAATTTGATGAGTGGGGTGCGAGTCCCCAGAACAGCTGGACCAGTCTGATTCAATATCTGTAATCAGGCAGATCCATCTTGCCAAGCTTCAACCTTTAACGATTGTGAGCAGCCCAAAGCAGCACGGCCCAATCAGCGTCCTACACTGCAGAAAAGGTGGGAGCTTTGGGTGAGACGACAGCAGGAAGTGACTGCCTGTGCATCGGTGCTAACAGCTTCAGAAGCAGTTTTGTCCAATCTGTTTTTTTTCTTCATCAAATTAAGAACAAGCAACTGTGAAGCACTTCTCCATAAAAAGATACTATCACTTCACTTCTGGCATATTTTGGTGCGAGTTTGTTTGACACAGCATATATTTTGTATTTTCCACCCCAGCAGTATCATTCATCCACTACATTATCTAATTGATCTGTAATATATGTGATTGATGATACTATTGTCCAGTGATCTGCTGGTTGACTTTGAAAGGTTCTGCCCATTCCCAAACACTGTATTTGGACTGTTTATTTATTTAAACATATTGAACTGTTCATCTGGTGTGTGAGGTTATGTCTGTTAAAATATTCATACATCTCTAAATTTATTTGACACTGCATACTGTATGTTAGTAACAAATATCAAAACATATTTATGAGCTTGGGATATTGGTTATATTAATACTATCTGAATAAGAAATGATAACTCAGACTTTTGGCTGATGGACAGAAAGACCACTTAAGCATTTTTTGGACAACATCTAGGCGATAAAGTTTAATCAGTTATTGTGTCAACTGGTGATTTTAATCAACAGCATACAGCAGCTGTTGAAAATGGACAGGGTCCTTATGAATGTCTTTATATTTGTTCAATGAAACGGCTTAATATTCTCATCCGACTTCAGCATCAGAACAGACACTCAGCAGCATTTCATAAAAAAAAATCAAGCCATACTCTCAGATGAAAGTCCTCAAATTTGGTTCAGGAGATCCACCAAACATGATCCATGACATTTTTCAGGCAAAGAAGCTGATAGCCTACACTGACTAGTGAGTTTTGTTCGTTAAGTAAATTGTTTGCTTGAGACAGCTGGTCCATGAAATACTGTCATGAATAAGACCGAGTCATATTACAGAAAAGATTGGGGACCACTGCCATAGAGAATCAGAAATTTACGGAAATTAAAGTTTGCTCATATCTTGCCATTCTGCATCTTTTTAACTTATAAGAAAGCTGATGAGTGTGTTGTCAGTGACTTTAATAGAGGATGACATACTGTATCTCCTAAATCAGGCATGTCCAAAGTCAGGCCTGGGGCCAAATGCGGCCCGTGTTCAAATTTTCACTGGCACACAGTCTCTGTTATAAAATCAATTACATGTGGCCCTCTTGCACCGTTGACTGCTGTATAAAATACTCGAGTACAAAAAACCTATTTTACATTTCACCAGAAGATGGCAGTAGCGCTGTGGCCACATCCTTGTGGCACTTGACACCTGACCTTTTGTCATCATTTCAGCCCATCCCATTTCAAACATGGCGGCTGTAGCTAAAAAAAGAAAAGTTGACAGCGAGTGCAGCCGATTCCAGAACAAGTGGAAATTGGAGTATTTTTTCGCCGAAATACGAAACAACTGTGTCTGCCTAATTTGCCACGAGACTGTAGCTGTTTTCAAGGAATTCAGTGTAAAGCGGCACTACCAGACAAAACATGCTATACGACAAGCTAACTGGGGCTGAACGCGGCCAAACATTGAAACAACTGGAAGCTTTTTTAAAGGCACCTTAGCGCTTTTTCACAAGAGCCGTGAGTCAAATGAAAATGCCACAAGGGCTAGCTACAAGGTGGCAACGCTGATTGCCAAGCACTGCAAACCTTTCACTGAGGGTGAATTTATTAAAAACTGTGTGCTGAAAATAGTTGAGAAAATTTGTCCTGAGAAGAAGCAACATTTTGCCAATGTTTGCCTGGCTCGTAACACTGTGGTACAGAGAATTAAAGACATTTCATTAGATATTAAGAGGCAATTAGAGTTAAAAGCTAAATGGTTGGCACCCGCACATTTTCACCTTACCAAATCTGGCCCTCATGGCAAAAAGTTTGGACACCCCTGTCCTAAATAAACTGAATGTCTTCAATTGCATAATATGTATTGGGACATGCTGTAGTCCACTTCAACTGACTGATAAAGCCATAACCATTCTTGTACATGCACTCATACTAAACATGTTTGTAGATAAAAATGTCCAGTTAAAATCATGTTAAAATAATGTGGAAGGGAGCAGAACATTTGCAGTTTGATACCTGTAGAAGCTCCCAGGGCCAAAGCCTTCACCACATGTCCAACAGTCTGAATGCCCCCATCTGCGATCACTGGCACCCCAAAACGCCGGGCGTACTCTGCAACCTTATACACTGACGTCCCTTGGGGCCGTCCACACGCCATCACTGACCAACAAGAGAGTAATATGTTGTATTGGCAGCTGAAAATCTCAATGTGAAGCAACTATCTCTGATATTTTGCTGTTTTTACATTTGCAATGTTTGAAATAAAGTTCACATTTAATTTAACCCTGTACCTTCTTGGGTGATGCAGATGGAGCCACAGCCCATGCCCACCCTCAGTGCATCCACACCAGCGTCAATGAGGTTTTTTGCTTGAGCAGCTGTCACCACTAGAGAGTGACAAAGGCAAAGAAAAAGAGCTCAACACAGAGGATAAAGGGTAAAGTCAGTTATAGAAGAGAAACAGGAAGCTCTCGGACAGAAGATAAGTTACCATTTCCTCCAACCACCTGAAGTTCAGGGTGTTTCTGTTTGATGTAGTTTATCATGTTGATTTGATACACTGAGTTTCCCTGCGAGGAATCCTGTAAGATATCAAAACAAACAAGCAACAAAACATTATTAAAACAATATAAAAAGTTTCAGCCAGTAATGAAAAACTGTGTGAAATTCACACGTATCAGCCTCTGAAATGGCACTTTGAAGTACAAACTCATTAGGCACATAAAATAAAATAAAACAGTTAACTCACCAGTATGACAGTGGACAGTTTTGTCCAAAAGGATTCATTTTTCAGGCGTACTTTCATAAGAATAGTAAAAAACAGACTGGACACTGCTGTCTAATGCTTTCACTTATGTATGATTAAAATACTGTAGCTGCCGCTATCATTGCCGTTATTTCAGGCTTAAGCAATGTTTTCACAGTGTTTGCTCACACTACAGTAATAGTTTGGTGGTGATCTAAATAAAGATGCAGATCCAGGAATTTTTAACATCACAAGGTAGGGCAAAATACAGCATTTAATTTAATAACTTTCAAAAGTTCTTGACTTTCAAGCAGAAATTATGAAATCCAGACATTGGTCCTGGATTTTTTAAAAGGAATTCTTAACAGGGAAAGGGCAGTTTTCCACATTTTTTATAATAACTCTAACCTTGCAGTGTAAATGGATCACCCTGATTAATTGACTGTAATCACACTGATCCATATTGCCAGGCTCCAATCCATGACTGAAGGCTCAATCTGTACCCTTTAGAGCTGAAAGATGTGGAAGCTTCAATCAAGATGACAGCAGGAGGTGATCTCTCATACAGAGATAGGCATAAATGCTAACAGCTTCAGTAGAAGTTTTATCAGACCTGGACCGCATTTTTGATCAAATGAAAAACAAATCACAACAGTACAAACTTTTCTTTAGAAAGGATATTTTCGCTCCACTTCTAATATGTTTTGCCAGTGGTTTGTTTTACAAAGTGGCTCAAGTTATGTCCTTTATGCCTACATTATCTGATTCACTTGTAATGACTGTGACTGATGGAAACGATCATCCAATCACCTCTAGTTTCCACGTGGGTCCTTGCTGAGCTCGACCCTCCTCACACAAGGACGGCCCCGTATTGTCTTGGTGTCGGCATCAAAACATGTATCGCTGTTTACACATCGTATTGTACATAGGCTTGTGCATTTACATGAAAACGCAAAATCCACGCAAAATCCTGTCGGGTTGCCCGTCTGGTTCTGCTCCGAGGTGGATTCCACGTCAACAAGTGCTCATGCACGCATAACATGCTGCGTCTCTGCATGAGCACTTGTTGCTGTTGTTGCCGTAGCTGGTGTTGTTGGTGTTGTGAGCAAATGTTGGTATAAAAGTCGTACCAATATTTCTATAGCTGCTGGAACAAGATCAGAATCAGCCCGGCTGCTGCCATTGTTGTTGTTGTTGTTGTGTGTGACAACGTGAGTTGGGGGGGCGGGGAGGAGGAGGGGTGCTATGAGGTCACCGTCTTTTCCGGACTTATCTGTTTATACCAACAATGGCATGAAGACAAATACCCAGATACCCACCTGCAGACCCATTTTCAAAAAAGATGCGGAGTCATGGACAAATACGCGTGTGTCAATATCACCAGATCCGTGTGTCAATATCACCAGATCGATAGTTTATTTTACTGGAGTCTTGCAAATTCGTACTCGTGTAAAACCCACCTTAAATACAAGAGGGGATCTTCAAGGAAAAGGGCTAGACACCCCAGTTTTAAGGTAATTTTTAAATTAATCCAGAGCCTTTAAATTAATCCTACCAAATCTCGTTATGGAGAAACTGTAATCGTACCAGAGTCCACACTTACCAGGACCACTACATCCACCCCAGCTTGCATTAGCAGGTCCAGTCTGTATTTGTCATCTTCCCTCGTGCCGATGGCAGCTCCACATAACAGCTGTTTACGAGAATCTTTGGATGCCAGAGGATAATCTCTGTTCTTCTTCAAGTCAGTCCGAGCAATGATGGCAACCAGCTCATCACTGTCATTCACTATGGGAAGTTTACCTGAAGGAGTCACAGTGTGAGGTGAGCACAGAGAAGAATGAAAATGCTTAATAACAGTATAAGCCTAAGTGCTTCTTTAGCTCTACAGGTGGGCGACTTTGTTCACAGATTTACCTTTTTTGCTACGTTGCAGAATGTCGTTAGCTTCTTTTAGAGTTACTCCAGCAGGTGCCACAACTAAATCCTCTCTTTTTGTCATTGCCTGCATCCAAAACACAGGTGTAAACATAACAGTTATTTACAGTAGGAGGCAAAGTGCACAACTAACCTGAGTCAAAGAAAGATGTTACTGATCAACTTTAATACAATTGAAAAGTTACCATTCAAGCTACCATGTGGAAAATGGATAGAACTCCTGCTTTTAAATAATTCTGCAGTACATTACCAACTTTATTCCTGTCTAGAAGTAATAAAAAACTGTGATTCTAGGTCTCTCCCAGCATATGCCAGTTTGAGTAAATAATGGGCCACCAATATTTATGGAGAAACAACGACAATGTCCCAGAGTATAATTAATTTCTTAATTCTAAAACAGTGCAACGGAAAACCTTTTTTTTCTGTTTACACATCATTCTGGTGTTTTTTTTTAATCTTTTTGAGTGCTGTCTTCTTAAAGGTGCTATGACGAGAATCTATTTCTGGCGACATAAAGACTCTGCTACCCATGAGCGTGCGCGGCGACTGTCGTAAAGACGTGACCCAAGCCAAAGCGTACGTTTGTTGTGATGCTAATGAATGCAGTTCGGACCTTCCTCAGAACTCTGCATTGCTTTACAACTTCTTTTTTCAACAACTTACAGGATGCAAAGTGATGAGGTAATGTATCTCTTTCTAGTTACGTAGCGGTAGTTTTTGATGTGTGACAACAAGCAATTTTTGGAAAACTTAGTATTGTAGTTTTGTAGCCGGCTATATATCGCTACTTACAGCCTGGTGCTCTTAAGATGTGTCCAAATAATATAAATTAGCCAGTCCAGCCCTGTCCGACCCGACCGGAAAGCTAAGGAATAGCATTTATAGATAATCTATTTTGATGCTATAAAACTCATCTTAAAGTGTGTATTTCGTCAGGCATATATCTAAAACTGAGACTTTTGGTAATTACTTAAAAACTCCTCAGAGCATCTTTAAGAAAATCAGTTACATATATCACTTTGAGTCCAAAGTGTGGAGATAATAATAAAGTGCCATGAAATTATGATAATTAATGTACATAACATTAATTAAACATTTTTACCAGCTTGGTCATGGGTATATGTATAACAAAAGCTATTTGTTTCCAGATCTTTAACCATTTGCACACCAGTTTGTGTACTCAAAATTACTGATTTTTATGAGGAAAAACAAACACAAAGTATATTTTCCATTATTCTTCATTGAAATATCAATATAAAGTTATCATTTCAATTGATTAGTTAAATTTGTGTTTTTCAAGCTGTGTATCAAAAGAAAATTATGTGTATACATTTCTGATATCTCACTGAGAGAGTAGTGTTCTTGTGTTGCTGTAGTGCCAAAAAAGAGAGTTCATTTGCTGGGCGTTTACAAGTTAAAGGAATATTTTTGACAGATTATATGTTTTTATACGACAGAGGCCATTTTATTAGAATCATAGTTATAATGGGTTTGAATTAGGGATGGGACGATACACGATACGCTGCACCTCAATATGCCCGGGTCACGATTCGTCACGATACAATATCAAAAAGGTAAAAAAAGAAAAAATATTACTGTGTAATTACAACTAATTTATTTTTGTTTGAGTTGCACACAGGAAAACACAAGGCCTAACAGGCCAAACACAAACAAAAACACTCTCTCTAACCCCAGAGAGGTTAGAGAGAGTGTATGCTAATGAGCGGTAGGCTCGTTTTCGCCGTCTTTGTCTTTTTTAATGAGAAAGCCAAAATACTGCCAGACAGATGATTTGTATCCAGACAGAGCGTCCTCAGTTGGGATCTTATTTGACTCCATCATTCAGCTTTTGGAGACAGGGTAGTTGGTGCTAATGTTTGTTGCTGTCACTTCTGGTCTCATGCGCCATTACCGGGTGTGACGTCTTTATTTCTCAATCCATTTTTTTCAAACTTGATGCGTTTCATCACGTACTGTATCAGGATATATTGCCAAATGATATTTCATCCCATCCCTAGTTTGAATGATGTTTTTTTCTGTCTGAGTTGTCCAAGTGAGATTACTTTGATTACACAGGGAACCAAAGGCTTCTAATCAAAACTGAGTAAGTCCAAACTTTGCAAGAAAGCAAACATCTCAGTCAATTTTTATTTCATGTTGATTATCTTTGACAATACCCAATACAAAAAATTCCATGTGTCCAAAAGGGACCAATATGACCAAAGGCTTGAAAAGCCCCTCAGACATAGTTGTACTTTTCTAATTTATGGACAATTGATGAAGTACAATAAACTGCTACTTGGGACTCAAGATATGTCGACAAATGCCATGCTGAAAATTGTGTCCATAACTTTATTAATGGCCTGATATGATTCACAATTGCTCAGTATTAATCTATGGTGATCTGCTTTGTACCAGAATAGCAACACCACTCAGACAAATTACACAGAGACCCAAGAGGAGATTGTTTGCTGTTTCCCACATTAGAATTTAAGAAATTACTTTAGTTTATTAACTTCAGGACAAAAGTAACATGTTTCTGAACATTTACTGAAATGTTCTCGAGTATACTGAGGATATATAGGTGTGGTGTTTAAGTATATATAGATATGAGTAGGTAATCAGATAGGTAAAGAGGTATGTATTGATATGTCTATGCCAAAATTGGTTGGTGAATGTTTAAATATACTTCATAAGTCCATGTAATTTACTTTCATATATGGCTAATGGAGTGCATATGTGGAACATAAGTCAAATATGTGGCAGGGAATAAGAGGAAGGACCAGATAAGTTTTATTTCTTCCTACTCCTTTTTGAGCATGTACATTGTAACTTCCGATGAATATTATAAATTAGTTATCTGCTTTCTTATTATTTCCTCTTTTTTTGGTTTTGTATATATTTTTGTTGTTAATATGTTCGAATAATAAATACATATTTGTCTGCTAAACAAAGTGGAGTAAAAAAAAAAAAAAACTGAATTCAAGTTCAGAAACTAAAAAAATGAACCTCAGTACTACCCTTGAGTATGTTTACTAATTAACTGGGCATTAATATTTAGGCCTATCTGTTACAGTCATATGTCATATGTGTTATCATAAAGATAAACATATCAGTTATACACTCACCTCCTCTAGCGGTCTATCATGGTCCTTCTCAGACAGGAAGTCGATGTCTCTGGAGGTCACTATCCCCACTAGTTTGCTACCCATCTTGCCCGTCTCTGTGATGGGAATCCCAGAGAAGCCATGTCGAATCTTTGCCTCGAACACATCTCCTACAGTGTGTCGAGGGCTCATAACAACAGGGTCTGTGATGAATCCCTGCTCAAATTTCTGCCAAGGACAGAGAAACACGAGTTTGAAGTTACAAGATAGCATCCAACTTTTAAATAGTCATAGATAGCCTGAAGACAGTTAAAATTGTCTTGTGTTTTTGCTCACTTGATCCATCTTACCTTGACTTTACGAACCTCATTGGCCTGAAACTCTGCTGTACAGTTATGATGAATTATCCCAATCCCACCCATCAGCTGAAACCAACCAACCAGAAGGAACACAATCAAGGGCACTGAAAATCAAAACAGCTTTCAAAGTATCTTTGCACACAAAGCGTTATCGTCATTTGTTACTGATGGGGAGCTTATCTGAAAATAATGGTGTACGTATATGTGTATTTGTTTGCTACTGTGCAGATGTTGTACTCACTGCCATAGCAATGGCCATGGATGATTCTGTGACTGTATCCATGGGAGATGAAATGAGAGGTGTCTTTAGGGTTATCTTCCTTGTCAGTGCCGAAGTTAGATCCTAAAAATAATGCAGCAGTATTATTAATTCGGTGCAACAATAAACAAAATTGGCAAACAAAACCTTAAGCAAAGCCAAATTTCTTTTTGTACTGCAAGTACAAAAAAGTGGTCACAGAACTATTTCTGGAGGGCCACAAAAGTGTGCCAAGAAAGAGGGAGACACAAAAAGTCCAAGATATATTGAAGCCTCATGTGGACCTACACTTATATATTATATATATTTTTCAACCTCTATTTGGATGTGATAACAAATTGTCTCCTAAATATCTTTTCTTATTTATCTCATTTTTCTGTTTTTAAAAATCTGGTTGTGTTTAATTATCAATATTTACAAAACACCCTCATTGAAACTGAAGAATAACATATTACATATACAGTACAGGCCAAAAGTTTGGACACACCTTCTCATTCAGTGTGTTTTCTTTATTTTTATCACTATTTACATTGTAGATTATCACTGAAGTAATGATGCCCACTTGTTTCTCTTAACTTAGCTGATTGGTTCTTGCCATAATATTAATTTTAAAAGTGTCTAATAGGGCTGTGGGCTGTGCATCAGCCTGACTTCTGAACAACATAAATGATGGTCCTAACCCCATTAAGGCAAGAAATTTCATTAACTAACCCTTTAAAGGCACACCTGAGAAGTGAAAACCATTTCAGGTGACTACCTCTTGAAGCTCATAAAGAGAATGACAAAAGTCTGCAAAGCAGTAATCAGAGCAAAGGGTGGATACTTTGAAGAAACTTGAATATGAGACATGTTTTCATTTATTTCACACTTTTTTGTTAAGTACACAATTCCACACATGTTCATTCATAGTTTTGATACCTTCAGTGAGAATCTACAATGTAAATAGTGATGAAAATAAAGAAAACACATCGAATGAGAAGGTGTGTCCAAACTTTGGGCCTGTACTGTATGTACATAACAACAAAACCCACATACAGAGCCTCTGTGATAATGTGCTGTTTAAAATGCTTGTTTAAAGAAATTAAAGGTTTGTGTGTCCAACCTCTCAGCTGGTCTAACATGATGTAAATTTTGTACAAACATTAATATCAGAAAGTTAGCAAATCCTCAATAGCATTTTCATGGAATTGTTCATTGAGCTGAAGCTTAATGTTCATGTTAGCACATTAAAGGCTGACTTGTTGAATTTACCTGCTGAGTATTAGATGGAACAGGGGTGTGTGTGTTTTTGAACACCTGCTATGCTGTGATAATGCGTCCAATCTAAGCATGAAATTAATTTAAGTCCCAGCAGAGCTTGCAAGGAAAAAACAGTGCAAGCCAAACAAACAGCCTAAGACCCAGTAAAAAGATATCAACACAAACCTCAGCAAAGGCTTACTGTGCTCCTTTTTTTCTTAAGAGTAACAGGGTATTAAATAAACTGTTAGCATAAGTTTATAATGGTTTTTGTACTTACCACCTCATCAGACATAAAATCTATGAAACCAGGAAGAATCAGGAAGTCACTGAGGGCAAAGACAAACAACCTTGTTTCAGTCTTTAAAACGTACCACAAAGAAAGCACAATAACCAGTATTAAAAGTATAGTGTCATAGAGCTTAAAAGCATATCTGTTCCCTTGAAGCGTGAACTTTGCATACACTCAACAGAGATAATCTGTCAGCCTCTCAACCCTCTCAAATACTCGTCATCTATCCTCTGCACACTGATAAACCTGCATATAGCTTCCATTAAGGAAACTACACTAACTCCCCCTGACACAGTTTCACACACACATCCTCATACACTCTGCTTTTAGTGTCTGTGACACCACTCAGTCATCCTTGAAAGTAGAATTACTCGTGATAATCCTCTGCATAAACCCTGTGTGCACGTGTCACCACTGATATTACTAAACATTTAATGGAAGACATTACATAATGTTATTGCAGGTTTCTGTTTGTGCACGTTAACATGTGTTCACTGTGATAAAGTGAACGCATGAATGATCCTAACATGAGTCTGTTTGAGCAAATGTGTGTGTTCTCCTGTCTTCTTACTTGTATGTGAGTCCATCACCAATAGCAAAGAGTTGTTGTGCTGTTAATCCATCCTCAGGAACATAACCTGTGCCTCCACTGATCAAGTAGTCTGCCATGCTGCATGAAAAAACACATGCGAGGATGACAAGTGCGGAATGTAAACAGATGCAACTTTGGATTTAGCATTTATAAAGAACACCTCACAGCACTGTATGTGCAAGAAGAAAATGTGACAGCATCAAAATTAGCACTATTTTTCAACAAAAATATGACTAACTGGTTGTAACTGCTTCAGTGAAATTTCATTTTGATGCATTTGTCAAAATAAGAAGCATTAGTAGAATTTGCTATAATAACCAGTGATATTGTCTGTTACTTACATTGAAAAAAGTGTCTTAAACTGTCTTAAATTCTGTTTTTAGTCTGTGAGATTAACTATTGATAATCACATAAGAGTTTAATTCCAAATGAATGTTAACTTCTTTTATTTGTCCCTTTCAAATTTTGCTAAAAAGGCAAAAAAAATGGCCCACTGGCAATGATGTGGCTCTCACCACAGTTTCCCATTCATACTTTAGACTGTTAAAGTTTTCCTCTGCATTATTTTAAAGGGACTGTGGGGAGAATCTGTTTCCGGCGACATAAAGACTCTGCTACCCATGAGTACGCGCGGAGACTGTTGTAATGCTGCGTTCCAGTAACCTCTGAACTGGGAGTGACATCATCTGCCACTTATTGGCGTTCCAGTTGAAGGCGGAAAAAAACATGCCGATCTACCAGGCTATTGTTAGCTGTTGTTAGCACGCCCTGCGTTGTTGTATGAAGAATGTGATTATCACTATGGCAGCATTTTTTTCAATATAAGTCTAACAATACTATGTATACAGCTGATCTAGAGCGACACACCCCAGTCAGAAGTGCAAATAAATTGATTATTACAGGAGCTCAATAAATGTTCACACTGGGAGCATCCATCTCCGATTGTCAACACGGGGTGGCGAGGTTTCACCGAGTTCCCAGTACGAAATTCTGACCTCGGGGGACATACCAGTTGTAGTTTCCTACTCGGAACCCTGAAATTCCTTCTTCTGACTACAACTTGAACGCACCACAAGCCAAAGCGTGTGTTTGTTGTGATGCTAATAATAATGCAGCTCTGACCTTCCTCAGAACTCTGCATTGCTTTACAACTTCTTTTTTTCAACAACTTACAGGATGCAAAGCAACGAGGTAATGTGTCTCTTTCTAGTTACGTAGCGGTACTTTTTGATGTGTGACAAGCAGTTTTTGGAAAACTTGGTATCGTAGTTTAGTAGCCAGCTCTATATCGCTACTTACAGCCCGGTGCTCTAAGACATGTCCAAATAATATAAATTTGCTCTAGTTTTAATTGTCTTGTTCCTGAAGTTGAGTATCCAGGCCAGTCCAGCCCTGTCCAACCCAACCACGAAGCGACGGAATAGCATTTATAGATAACCTATTTTGATGCTATAAAACTCATCTTAAAGTGTGTATTTTGATCAGGCATGTATCTAAAAGTGAGACTTTTTTGTAATTACTTAGAACCTCTTCACAGTCCCTTTAAAGCAGCCAAACGCACACATCAAGGAATGCTGTGTTTGTTTTATAATATCACTGCCTACCTTTTCCACAGTATAGGTAAAAAAAAAATGCCATGCTAACTGGAAGCGCATTGCTGTATGGACCCTAGTTACAGGCTAACCTGCTAAAAAATCCAAGCCATTGTTTAAACATGTGGCAGTGAGGAGGTCGATGGACTCGTGAACATTTTTTAGCATGATAAAGATGATGATCAATGATATCAGACACAAATGTCAAACTACTGTAAAGGGGATTATATAGATCCAATACAGGATGGTAACAAACTGAAGAAAACATATTAGGAGTTACTCATCATAAACTTGTCAGTAATAAAAGATTTAAACTTCCAAAAACACAGCTACAAAGCACTTCACAGTCAAAAGACACAAATCACAAACAAAACCACATGAAAGGACCGACATACATGTATTTAGACTATGGCTGAGTAAAATGTTATTTTAACAGTGCAACCACAGTGCTCACATCTGCAACAGTTACATCTCAAAATGTGCAATATTAGGGGCGGACATTAGCTCAGTTGGTAGAGCGTCCACCCCATGTACGGGGGCTGCCAACCCCCAGCAGCGGCTGTAGGTTCCAATCCCGGCCTCAGCCCTGTGCTGCATGTCATTCCCCCTCTCTTCACCCGCTTTCCTGTCACAACTTCAGCTGTCCTATCAGATAAAAGCAATAAAAAATAAAAAAAAGCCCAAAATGTGCAATATCAGAGTCATTTGTGCTGTTTGATGGAAACATAAACAGATAATTTTCCTTTTCCTTAAATGCAATGAAAGTCCTTCTGATTTACCTCCATTAGGATTTAGTCAGAGCGACCCATAGTGCATGCAGAATTTGTGTGTTTCATGCACAGAAAAAGTACAAGCTACAGGAAATGTGTCACAGATACGGTACAAAAATACTCCCGTTAAATGAAGACTTTCAGTTGTGTTTTTCTTTGTTACATGTTCTTTTGGATGATAACCAGGGGACCTATGGTCATGTGTGGGGTGGGGGCCTCTGCACAGCAATGCACTGCATGACGAGGAGCACTTGGAAACAATTTTTAAAGAAAACTTCTGTCAAACCATTTGGCCAACCTTAAACAACACTAGACATTAGAAATTAAAGAATAAAAAGAATGAAAAAATGTAAAAGTTCTTTTGTCACATTGAGCTGTGGTTGTCTTTAAACCTTGTATGTTTGATTGCTACAAATTTTCAAGTTGCATTTCAGCATTTTTGCTTAATATGTTTGATATAAATTCTAAAATACAGAAATGAGGTGGCCAAGGCTTTACTTGACTTTTCTTTTTGTTGTTTTTGGTTGATCTACATGTGAGAATGTATCGTGAATGATGGGGGTGCTTGGTCATTATCTGCAAGAGGGGAATCCTAGATGAAAAAGTCAAAGAAATACTTGTTACTTATAATATAATGCTTATCCTTAGAAACTGCCTTTGTCTGAGACAACCACAGATGCATTGATGGGTACTTATCCATCAACTAGTTTCCTATCTAAATCTTTTTAGCTTAAAGCAATATATTAATTATATTGGACTCACTTATCATTGAAATTATTTCTTAAATGTAATTAGGTATCTTTCTTGTTTATTTGCCATTAGTTGCCAATTGTTTCCTGGAAGACTTTCAGTTTGTTACTAAGACAATACCTTGGTCACTTTTAAGTACCTTATTGTATCATGTTCTCAAGCTTTGCAACTCTAAACAGTGCATAACAACTGATTGAATGAAAACTACCTCCTATAATTAAAGGTGCGCATTATGTGTAGACCTTTAAAAATAAAACATGTGTATGTAATCTCGGTAGCTAAAGGTTTAACCCTTGAAAAACACATGTTTTGCTTTGACACATTTGTTCTTTCCTTGACCTCTTTCGCAGTAGTCAGATCCAATTACAAACAGGAAATGAGACAGGAACTTATGGAAACTAGAACTATATTGGCAGTACAGTGGGTAAGAGGATTTGGTTGGCTGCCAAGGTAGCTGATAAATGAGCTTCAACAGGGCACAAGCAGTGTGAGGAGAAAGTGTAAACACCTAAGTATCTGCATAAAATACTCTGTTAGCAGGTCAAGAGCCTTCAAAGAATCACAAACAGTCATGACATTTAGCACGTCAGTTAGCATGTCTGACCAACCTCTCTGGTTCATATCCCGCTTGGATTCGTGTAGCACTGTAGCGCTGGGCTGCAGTCTCATGGCCGTGTCCATGTGGTGTTGGATGGACATAGGCCCCATATGGATGAGGTTGCTCCCCTTCTCGATTGGGGATGCGGGGCCGTGCAGGCTCCATGTCCCCCACAATCCTTCGGTAGTCGATCTGGTAAGTGTCCCTCTCCCCATCTCCGAAGCGGTCATATCCATGACCCTCCATCTCCAGGAAATCCAGGGCTGACGACTCCAGTGGGCCCCACCACCTCACCCACACTCACACAGAATTCAGTCCCGTCTGATTTGTCTCATAAAGTCACACAATCCAAATCTAACAACAGTCCCCAACAGATGCACAACAGTTTTCACAAATTTGTCGTTTGATTATAAGCATTCATAAACACACAATGCTTTGAGTGCGCGCACACACAAACACCTCTCAGACACACCTGGCATGGGAGGTAGCTGTCTTGCCATCTGTTTCGTAGCCGGTGCTGCAGCTAAAAGAAATCTGCCATCAAATATGGGAGTTTGTTCCGGGAAAGGAAAAAAAAAGACCAGAAATAACAGTCCTTTAAAACAAAAGTGTTGGTCCAGAGAAGTGTCTGTATTCCAATTTGTTGGTCCTCATCCTTGGATTTCAAGGCCTGTCGCAGAGTTTGACACCAACCTGTTGATAGGGCGGCCTACACCTGTGTGCACTCAAGCTTCAGACAGGCGTAACCACTGGGGAGGAGAGTCAAGTCTCGCTTATGTGGCAGGGATTTATCCCCATGGAGGCCCACAACTCAGAGCTCTTGTTGCTGCTAGGTTTATCTGTGGAGCTCCTCTTACCCTCTATGCCTGCTCAGCTTAACTCTGTTTCTGACAGTAGCAGACGTCACTCTCCCACAAAGAGGATTGGAGGCATTAATACAGGATGGGGTGGGGGTGAGATGGGTGTGTAGGGTGGAGTGAGGCTGGAGGGAAAAGACGGACAGGTCAAGATGACACTTGAACACACTTTCCCC
The DNA here is from genome assembly GCA_036419115.1 of Scarus forsteni. Classification (NCBI taxonomy): domain Eukaryota; kingdom Metazoa; phylum Chordata; class Actinopteri; order Labriformes; family Labridae; genus Scarus; species Scarus forsteni. Next base: position 3,818,203 of record JAZDUH010000537.1, read on the forward strand.
ACAGAGGATTACCAGTAGAGGCGTGTGGCAGTTGTTTTTTTCTCAGCGCTGTGAATGAGACTAAGGTCAAATCCCAGGGTACTGTTGGGTGGAAAGATTTGCTCCTTTGGGACTTACACAGGAGAGAGAAGGTGAGATAGGGATGAAGACAGGTGGAGCTGCTGGATAGGGATAGATGGAAGAGTCTACTGGTGCCTAAGTGAAGAATAGCAGGAATTTAAAAGGGTGTCAGAAACTTGAAAGAAAAAAATGGGCGAAGACATGGGATAGAGCGCAGGCCATATTAGAATCATATGCTGTTTTATGCATGGGTAAGAACCTTTGTTAACATGGGCTGCAGGATAAAACTTCAATAATGTTGGTGCTCCAGAGCAGCAACTTGTTTTTACTTTTAGATACAACCTATAGTGGCTTAGATCTTTGGTTTGAGTCAGTATTATAGTAAGGATTAGATGTTGGTAAGAAAAAATATAGCATCGTTTAATATTTTGGCTTGACATATTGGCTGGTTAATTACAATTTGAGATGTCTGCCTACCATTAAAGTAAGTAGTATGTGTCAGCGTGTATATGTGTACTCAAGCCAATCTGGTAAACTTTCAGAGATGATACTAGTAAAAGCCTCAAGTGGATGCTGGTTTGGTGGAGTGGTTAGCAACCAGGCACATCCCACATATACTTCTGTTGGCCTGTGCTCCAATCCAGCCTGTGGCCAGCTTGCAGAGCGTCTTCTCCTACTCTCTCATCCCCTTTCACAAGCCTATCGCTGTCATTCTCTCTTTTCAATAAAAGAACAAAATGTCCCAAAAAATACACTTAAAAGCCTCAGACAAAACCCACCACAAATTACTAAATCATCACCCAAAATGTCCAGCCAATCATATTGTGGACATAGCTTCCAAGCATGGGATCCTGTGCAAGTGTTAAAGTGGGAACAATTATATCTCTGAAGTTGTAAAATCTGAGTTGAAAATTGAATATATCAGAGCAACCTCTGTCAAAATTCTAACTTTAAAATTAGGAGGATTCTTAGTGACCCTGAGTCTATAGGCTAGTCAATGGAGTGTAATTGACTTGGATTTCCTCCAACTGCCCTGTCCTCAGGGACAAAGAGCTGATAGTATACATTAAAAGTAATGCTGTTCATATTTAACTTTAGGTCTTAGAACACTCAATCAGGGAACTAGATTAAGAAATGAGTAAAATAGCAATTAAAGTTCTCCACTGTGGGAGGGGGGGTATTTGTCATATTGCCATTAGCGCTTACAATTGTTTTCAGATGAGCAACAACTAAACTGAACATTTAACAAAGACAAGGGAGTAAATTGTCGCCTTAGATGCCCTCTACACTATCATCTGCAGGTGACTGACTGACTGCTTGTGACAGTTACTGAGGGATTCAACCAGAAAAGCCTCTTAACCTGTCTCTGTCTCTCTCTCTCTCTCTCTCTCTCTCGGCCGCTTGGGAAAAAAACAACAACGCTCACATTCCTTATCAAATTCAATGGAAAGCATGTTTTTCACTGATAATATACAGCACAAACACCATTAAACAGCTGATGCTCTGCTTTATACAAAGAGTAAAAACAAGACAGTAAAAAGACTGTTTATACATTCAAAAGTATCTGAAATATGTTATTTACATTTACAACATAAAATATGACATAAAATGTACAAAATGTTTCTCTTATTTAATCAAAGATGGAGGAACCAGGTGAAGTTTGACATGCTCTTATAGTAAGGCCATTGCTGCTTTAAATTCAGCCACCTGTGGGGAAAAAAATACATATTAAGGATTAAATGTGACAAAGCTAAGACAAATTATATTTGACTGATCAGCAGATTTTTTTTTTACCAAGACTCTCCACCAATGCTGGATAATGTTTCTTAAGGGCATCAAAGAAGGCAGCTTGGACTTTTACTACCCCTTGCCGAAGAGTCCTTTCATACAGCACTCTCATTTTCTCCCTGCTTGTGTCTTTGGCATAAATCCGATCATAGGTTTCACTATGAACCATCGTTCCTAGATCATCTATTATTGCCATAACTTCAGAGACAGCTTCAATCAACTTTGCTCTTTTCTCCATGACGAACTTTGCTGGTTGTAAACAAAAGATTGAATACAGCACATTAATGTTATGCATCATAGATTTAATCACTGGTACTAATAAATGTCAAATTTGATGGCAAATGCTTTTAAGAATTAAACCAAAATCATCCTATGACAGACTACAGACAGTTGGACCAACCTTTATCTTCATTGCTCATGGTTGAAACACTGACAGCACCCTGCAAAAACAATCAAGCAATGATTCTCAGTCTGCAGGCCTATTTGATCTTCTACAGCATTCATTAATTAATCAGACAGAATCATGACATACTTACAGCTGATTTTTTTGACCATACATATAGGCCATACATGCCATGTCATTGCTTTAATATCCAGTGTTAGGTAAGCTAAAAATATGAAGAACTGAATAACATATCATTTATTCCTTTCTGAAAAAGTAACACAATTACTTCAGTTATGACATTATGTAAAAATTACACTACTTTTGAAACACTTCGTTCATTTTCTTTTTTCTTTTTTTTTAAAGACACCTTCACAAGTTAAGAAGTAATTTGTCAACCTACAGTGATACTTGTATTACCTAATGACACAAACACAAGATAAAGGCAATACTGAGTTATTCATTGGCTTGCTGTCTCATTCTGCTTTGAACATTAAAGCTAGTCACTGTAGCACATGTTAGCATGATGTAAGCCTGCCTAGTATGAAAAGTCTCTAACTTACTGATTGTTTTAATTAGGGGCTATAATTTTATAGCATGATGTATTACACAAAACAAAGTTGCTGCCCATCATTTTCAAAAGCAAAATGAATAAATGCAGCATAATGCTCAACCTCACAATCTTCTTATTTAATTCATTTTTCTTCTTATGATTTCCAGCACTAAGTATACACCTTTAAAAACAATAAGTTACATTTCATGGTTGAATCAAATGCTGTTTTGCAGCCCTTTAGGACAAATGCACAGTCACTATAAGACACGTCATTGTGAGACAAGTCAAATTTAATAAAGGAGAGATATAAAAAAAGAAAAGTATATATCAAAATTCGCAAAACCAATTTTAAACGTAATATCAATTATTATATATTATGTAAACAATGCCCTTTCCTAACTTTTAATGTCAATATGAATCAATTACACAAAAAATTATTCAGTTATTTTCTCATTACACATCCTTTAAGACATTTTTTATGTTTCTAAAAATAGTTTAAATGTTGTTCTACTGTGTTGCCCAATCATAAAAGGCTTCCATGATTTGATTAAATGAGTCAAATTATTCACGGTTTATTGTCACATAAAATTAAAGTGCAGCTGAAATACCTGTACAGATGGGCTTTTGATAAATCCACCATCCACTGAATCCTTCACCTCTGAAATCTCTAAATAGGAGAAATGTCAAGATTAGATTAAAAAAATCATGAAAATGATTTGAACTTAAATGAAATCAAATCACCTACTGGACTGATAAATATACCTGGTGTCCCAGAAGAATTATTTGTGGGCTGATGTTCTTCTTCTTCTTCTTTGTGGTGTTTAACGGCGGTTGGCCACCTTAGAACGGGCATTACCGCCACCGTGGGCTGATGTTGACTTTTATCCAGTGAATCCTACAAAAACATCATCCTTAAGTCAGTAAGAGAATCATGAATGTTTGTTATCATATGAACACATATCGAGGGAAACTGTGAGAGATTTACCAGTTTTGTCAAAACATCGTTCACTGCATCTTGAACACTCCTCTTGTGCTTTGAGAACACGCACTCTGTGACCTCTAGGCAGTCTACAGTGAGGGTAAGTCTCATTACTGTATGTAAATCACAGTGGGTACAAGCTGGTCAACAAACTGCCTCTAAGCCCATTTGTTCAAAGTAAATTGTTTAAAGTAGAACACTTAACGATAGAGGGACAATGAGGTCAATATTACATAACAAATACCTGCCTTTAAATTTAGGCCTCTTAAAGGGATCCTGATCCCAGCACCTCGTCATGAGATCAACCAGCTCTTCAAGCCCCTCTGCCTCCCTCTGGTCAATGTCTTTCAGGGGAGGTCTGTCCCCTGCAGTGACACTCAGAGCCACACGATCACAATCATCCCCTATAATATGTAAAAGAAAAAGAAGAAATCAAACTAAGGAATACATTTAATATGGGCATGTACAAAACCACACTCAACAAATTTGCCATGCTTAATTACTGTGAATGTATACAGACCAAAAGTTTGGACACACCTTCTCATTCAATGTGTTTTCTTTATTTTCATCACTTCTTACATTGTAGATTCTCACTGAAGGTATCAAAACTATGACTAAGCATGTGTGGAATTATCTACTTAACAAAAAAAGTGTAAAATAAATGAAAACATGTCTTATATTCTAGTTTCTTCGAAGTATCCACCCTTTGCTCTGATTACTGCTTTGCAGACTTTTGGCCTTCTCTTTATGAGCTTCAAGAGGTAGTCACCTGAAATGGTTTTCACTTCTCAGGTGTGCCTTTCCAGGGTTAATTAATGGAATTTGTTGGCTTATTAATGGGGTTGGGACCATCATTTGTGTTGTTCAGATGTCAGGCTGATGCACAGCCGACAGCCCTATTAGACACTTTTAAAATTAATATTATGGCAAGAACCAATCAGCTAAGTTAAGAGAAACAAGTGGCCATCATTACTTCAGTGATAATCTACAATGTAATTAGTGATTAAAATAAAGAAAACACATTGAATGAGAAGGTGTGTCCAAACTTTTTGCTTGTGCTGTATATATGTATACATTTTCTGATACATCAGAGTTTACTGTATATACATAGAGTTTTATAGGCAGATCAAATCTGGGCCCTTGAGTCCATGGGGGCTTGAGATTGTGAAAGAAATTATTAATGCTACAAACTTTAATGTTTGCTCCATCATGTAATCCCTAGAAGCGGGCAGCAATATAGGAGCCTGGATTTAAATTATTTTAATTTATTTAATTTATTTCTGTTCACCATTCTGAATCAAAACCATCCTGTTTCCTTCTATTTCTTACAACCATATCTCTACTCTCTGTTCCCACTTAAGTATAAACTTAAAAAATCTCCAAAAATTGAGAAGCAGTCAAATTAATAGAAAAACTTTTCTGCCTATAATTGAGACAAATCAGTAACACAGTGATGCAGTGCTTTCCTCTCATTTACATTTCAATTCTCTGTCTTAAAAAACATATTCCCCATTACATTTCATAGTTTTGTTTCTTTTCCCTCCATCTTTGTTTCTTCCTCCGGTGGAGAAAACTCTTAATTCACATTAAAACAAAGCCATCCATGTTACAATAAACCTTGCTATGTTTAAAGTCAAAAATATTGCTTGAATGAGGAATGATAAGGTTTATTTTATTTATGAAAGTTGAAGCTGCATTAAAAAAAAGAATTTGAACTATTAAGTGATTGGATGAAAAATATGATGTCTAACTGGTCAGTCAGCAACAAGTTGAAAATACATTTGATCATTAAATGCATCCCTATTTTACGTTGTTTTCTGATGTGGCCCTTAGAACAGTGCAAAATAGACTTATAAAAGTTTTCGTTGTCTATAATTTAAGAAATGTTAAGACCAAAAAAGTAAAAATATACATTCGAGGCTTTTTTCAACAATTTGCTGGAATCTATGGCTAAATCAAAGGACTGCTAAAATAAACTTACATGGATAAGGCTCTTTTCCAGCAAACATGGACCAAAGCAGGATACCATAACTGAACAAATGAGAAAACAAATAATGTGTTAATGCAGTTATGTGACACACAGAGCAGTGTCCTGACCCGTCATCATTGTCAGATATTCACCTGTAACTGTCAAAAGCTCGGACAGGGTTATACGATATGTCAAAAGCTTCTGGAGGCATGTACTTAAAGGTGCCTCCAATTAGCCCTGGTGTGTCTTCGCTTTCGTTTGTAGCAGTTACAGAAACTCTAGAGAAACCAAAGTCCGTAATCTATGAAAGGAGAGAATGAATATTTCATAACTTTAAAAACAGCTAAAGCTAACTTTGTGTTTGTCAGTAAAAGTTTCAACCAGTGGCATTTACCTTGGCTTTCAGATCATCATTTAGCAGAACATTGCTCGGCTTCAGGTCACAGTGCACAAGATTCCTTAAATGGAGAAAGTTCATCCCTAAAGCCACCTGATGAGCAAGGCGGAAGGCCAAGGGCCACGGTGGAGGGCTACACAACTTATCCAGCAGGGACTGAACGGATCCCCTCTCTGTGAACTCCATCACTATTCCCTGATGAAGGCAGGGCAGTCGGGGTGGACATCCCTCATAAAACCCATAAACCCTCACCACAAAATCACAGGAAGCCATCTCCATATGTTTAGCTTCCTCACAGAGCTCTTTATATGTAGGCGGTAAGGAGCTAGGATAGGGAAAGAGGAGAGAGAAAGTGAAAGTGAAGGAGCTGCTGCAATTAATCTTAAGCATAAAGAAATTCAAGATATCCAATTCACTAACCTAACACCAGCACGGAGTATCTTAATGGCCACATCAAACATCGTGTCCTTGTGCCTGGCTTTGAAGACATACCCAAATCCTCCATTGCCAATTAACTCCCATTTTTCCAAGCTTTCATCACCAAAAGGCTTCATCTTGTTGCTCAGCAGTGCCATCTTGTGTTAATAGTAAGGGACATCAGTTGCTCAGGCTGAAAAAAAAAATAGTTCAGAAGCAAGGAGTTTGGACAAGTAACTTTTGAAAGTTTAATCAAACATCTACGGAGCCCCCTAGGGGACATAAGGGGGCTCCGTAAACATCTGTTCTTTTTCACCCACTTCATTGCTATGACTGCTCTTACTCTCCTTACTGTTGCAAGACAGTAAGAGCAAGTTCAGAAAACGTCTACATCACAAAACATTGATAAATTTTTAAACATTTTCACTCATTTTAAGTAAGCAAGTTCTACTCACTGTGAAGCTCTTCCCGTACCGTCCAAAAAATGAGATCACAGCTGTAAAGAATTGTATCAGCACATATTTTTTCCTGTCTCTGTTCCGTGTGCTGCCTCAGACTTGACTGAGGGAGGAGTTTCAACTTGTGCTTGACAAAGCACAGACTTTGACAGTGTGGGCAGTGAGTAAGAGTTACTGCTGCAGAGACTGAGAGCATGAACTTCAGAAAAATGTAAAACAGCACAAGTCCTTTTACGACTCTTTTTTTTTTTTTTTTTTTTTTTGTTCCCTTGTCTGCATTATCTTTACAGCTAAGCACTGTGTCCGGTGGCAGCGTTGGAAAGACTAATGCATTTTTTTTCTAGCAGTGAGAGATTTGTGAATATGATTCACTGCTAAAGTGACCATCACCAGCCCTCCCTGTAGACTACTCCATCATATAAAACTTTATTTAATCCCTGATGGGAGCTGAAGGGGAGGGCCGTGCCACACCACAGTGTGAAAGAAGGGGAAATAGTGACAGACAAGACATGACAAGACAAGACAAGACAACTGGGAGAAGAACAAACAGGTATTGCAGCTAGTTTAAGACAGTAGTTCAGGTGCTGTGCTGATGCAAGTCCATACTGGAAGTATGTGGTGTGTATGAAGAGGGTGGCTCATGTGTAGGGGGGGGGGAGTGGGATGAAGACCCTGGTTTGGGTAGTGGAGGTGGAGGGGAGGTTAGGAAAGGGATGAAGACCCTGGTTCGGATAGTGGGTGTGGGAGGGGGGGTAGGGAAGGGATACAGACCCTGGTTCGGGTAGTGGGTTAGGACAGGGAGGGTTGGAACGGGATGAAGACCCTGGTTCGGGTAGTGGGTGTGGGGAGGGTGTGGGGAGGGGGGTGGGAGTGGGAAGGGGATGGAGACCCTGGTTCGGGTAGTGGGTTTGGGAGGGGGGTAGGAAAGGGATGAAGACTCGGGTTCGGGTAGTGGACGAGGGAAGTGGGGTGGGAGAGGGTCCTATGGAGGAGACATAGGACGTGAGGAGATAAGTAGGAGTGCCCAACTCGGCATGTTCTGACGGGACCAATCGCTTCTTTACAGTTAGTCTCAACAGGAGCTCGAGTGTCAGGTGGTCACCGAATACCCAAGTAGCCGCCCATACCCCGGGAGACCACGGCCAAGGGCCCCCCCAGAGCCACCAGGGCACCCGAGACCCACCCCACGGCTGCCAGAGCCACAGGACCCAGACATAGACCCAGAACCCAAGGAGGCACCGACCCGTCCCCCCAAAGGCACCAAGGGACAGCACCAGGGCATCCGGGGCGGCAGCCCCACTGCAGACAGCACCCTCCACCACCACCACCACCCCACCACCACCCGTCCACCCGGCCCCAAGCCACCCCCACCCCAAGTGCCCAACCACCCCCATCCCCCCGCGGCAGGCTAGAGCCCCAGCGACCAGATGACCCTGGAGCACTGCGCATGCGCAGGTCTGTGTCTGTATCAAAACGTTATTTTAACAGACTGAAAAAGAAAACACGTCTTTTAAAATGTTTTATAGCCATTTGGATTTACTTCACGTGCTGACACGACATCCCCTGGACCACTGTAAGGAGTATTTTGTCTACTTTCGTCAGTCCGGCTCTGACTCCTATTGACTTCCAGCCATTGAGCTAAGCTACCTACAATGCTAACAGCTGGGAGCTAGCCACTGGATGCAGAGACACAAAAATTCCGTCAATTCCGAACAGGAAGCTCGCAAATTAGTGTTGAAAGTCGCATTTTGGCTATTTGTATGGTACGTATTTGAACTCCTCCTCCTAGGTTTCTTATCGGATCAACACCAGATTTAGATTGTGTATACTAGATACATTGATGATGAAAAGGTTAAAAGATTTTTCGTGGGTCAATGGGCGTGGCCAGAAACCAAGCCCAAATTTGGCAAATTTTTCACTAACTTCGATTTGCACGAAGTTTTTTGAGCATAACCCTCAGGCCAAGTTGATCACAAATATAAAAATTGTCATAAGGAATTCCGAACAGGAAGTTCGCAAATTAACGTTGAAATTCCGATTTTTGCGATTCTAAGGCCCGCATTTGAACAAACTCCTCCTAGGTTTTTTATCAGATCAATTCCAGATTTGGATTGTGTATACTAGACACAATGATGATGAAAAGTTATTAAAAGATTTTTCGTAAGTCAATGGGCGTGGCCAGGAAGGACGGCTAAAGTTGACCATTTTTGGAAAACATGTAAACCTTAATAACTCTCTTGTACAATGTTAGATCAGGGCCAAAACATGTACACGTGTTCACTGTCCCTGCCTGAGTATATTTATATGATTTGTTACACTCTCAATTATAGCGCCCCCTGCTGTTAACAGGAAGTCTGATGTTTTACTCCAGCATTAAAATCTCCTCTGTTTTTTAACATATTTTTTTAGAATATTCTTAGAAGAGTCTTCACACCTTCATGAAGCATCAGTGTTCAGGTTGTGTCCTTCGGTTAAAGCGTGTGGCCATGGTGAAGTCTCAAACTTTATTAGGGCCCGAGTCCGAAAGAACGGATTATCCAGCGAATTCCCACCCATTTTAGCCCCAAATTGCGTGTATTGCACTTAAGATAAACGTGAACGCGCCTAGTCCCAAAATTCAGTCACGCTGACAAATTCATGAATCCAGTGTTTGCTCAAAAAAAAGTGCTCCATAGGGCCCCCTAGTGGCTTAAAACTGCAGCCCCTCCAGCTACTTTTACTTATGGATCTGAAATTTTTAGGGCATCACTGTCATGCCAGGACCTACAAAAAAGTCTCTTACGACCATCGACAATTGTGGACAGGAAGTTTGCAAATTAGCGTTAAAAGTCGCATTTTGGAGATTTGCAGGGTACGTATTGAAATGAACTCCTCCTGGGTTTTTTCTCAGATAAACTCCAGATTTGGACTGTATATACTAGATACATTGATGATGAAAAGTTATTCAAAGATTTTTCGTAAGCCAATGGGCGTGTCCAGAAACCACGCCCAAATTTGACCAATTTTTCACAAACACGAAATTTTTTGGGCATAACCACCAGGCCAAGACCTTCAGAAATTGATGTAATTGTCATTAGGGAAATCGGAACAGGAAGTTCGTAAATTAACGTTGAAATTCCGATTTTCGCGATTCTAAGGCTAGCATTTGAACGAACTCCTCCGAGGGTTTTTATTGGATCAACTCCAGATTTGGATTGTGTATACTAGACACATTGACGATGAAAAGTTATTAAAAGATTTTTCGTAAGTCAATGGGCGTGGCCATGAAGGACGGTCAAAGTTCACCATTTTTGGAAAACACGTAAACCTTAATAACTCTCTCGTAAAATGTTAGATCCGGAACAAAATATGTACACGTGTTCACTGTCCATGCCTGAGTATATCTATAAGCTTTATTTCACTCTCAATTATAGCGCCCCCTGCTCTTAACAGGAAGTCTGATGTTTTACTTGATCATAAAAATCTCCGCCGTTTTTCAGCATTTTTCTTTCAAATATTCTCAGAAAGGGTCTTTACACCTTCATGAAGCATCAGTGTTCAGGTCGTGTCCTTAGGTGAAACGGTCTGGCAATGGCGAAGCCTCAAACTTCACTGATTGCCATGAACCTGGAAATCACTCCTTCATTTAAGGTCCAATCTGCTTCAAAATTAACAAACCTGATCAATGTCCACCTCCTAACACATCTATAAGCTCAATTCTCTGATACTTCAATCGCACCAAGCTCTAGAAATTACATAGATTACATATGTAAGTGATAAATTATCAAATCTTCCCCAAATTCAACACACATGATCACAGCTCCACTCTGGACTTATTTTCTTAATTTAACATATATTTGTGTTATAGGAATAGCACCATCTAATACACACAAGCAATGTTAATTCCAAAAACACTTAAACATGCTTTAAATCCTGATTGTGGAAACAGTCTTTCCTTCTTCCCCTCCCCCTCCTCCTCAGACTGAGCTGAGGTTACCTCACATACTAAGTAGCCCACCCCCCTTCTTCACCCCACACCAACCTCAGAGATCTGTCAGTCATGCTCCCACCTCCCTGCTTAGAGTGAGAAACCATAGATTCTTGACATGTCATCCTCTTTATCTAATGTTCTTTTTTTATTTTAGATGCTTCATATAGATTTTATGTTACATAAAATGTTGTTTTCTAGCATATTTAAATGTTGTCCTTTAAGTTTTATCTTCTTTGGGATGTCAACACACAGTATGTAGACAGTCCACTCAGGGACTGACAGTATTTTCTCAGCCTCTGTCTGCATGTTTGTGTGTGTGTGTGTGTGTGGCTATTTGCTGAGACAGGTATTGCTTCACATGAAGTGCCTGCGACATAGGAACAGTGCCGCCCACTGGGCATCAGCTGTGTTTTATATCACAAATTCCTGCTTGTATGTGGGGGTAGCAACATGCATCAGTTGGGACATGTGGTGCCAGCAACATTTAGCGGCACCAATTCGCCACAGCATCATTTGTTGGAAGCAATATGTGGCAGTAGCAACACGGCCCAACGACCACATGGGGGCGAGGGCCCGATCATGGCCGCTTGCGGCTTTAATTAATATTTTTTTTCCACTTTTATTTATTTATTTATTTTATTTATTTATTTCGGTCACGTCAACACAGTTATACAACATCACACATTGTCAATAGTTGATCAAATGTTCATGTCCGAAAGGGTAGACGGGAGAAGCAGAGCTTATCTAGTCCCGTCCCCATTTTCTCAATATTTTTCATGATTGTAATCGCAGCTCCGATTGCGGCAAACAAGAACACGTCTTCCACGTCCTCCACCTCCAAGATTGACAGACACACCACTCTCCATTTATTCCAGCTGTCCATTGCATACCCAGCTAGGAATGTTCCATCGGGACATTTTGGTTCTCCCGGGCCAGCTTGGCGGGTTGAGAAAACCTTATCGATTGCGTTGAGAGCCCAGCTTAGTGGATCCATTTTGAGACTGTCTGTCTCTCTGCAGTAGTTTGATATGATATACGGCCTCACTTAACTTACATCATCAGGTCATTCACTATCATTGTTTTGGTACATTTCGTCTTTCCTGCAGTCTTATAGACCAAACAACCCACATGATTTGTTTCACCAACCATCAACATCCTTGAGCTCTGTACATGTTTTGTATAACCACCCCTAGATGTTTTCATATTTATATCCGTCAAAGTATCTTCTCAGTATTCTTTTATTAAATTCTTTTATGGTACCGCTGCACCTGGTTTCTTCCTGGAGGCTGTTCCATTGATTTACTCCATTAACTGTGATTGTCATCCCTTTCAATGTTGTTCTTACTGATTTCTTTTTGAGAATCATAGACCCTCTGAGGCTGTGCTTTGCCTCTCGTTTTGTGAACCTTGTTTGTAGGTTCCTCGGCAGCTGGTCATGTGCAGCTTTATATAATATCTGTACAGTCTTGTATTTTATTAGGTCATATAGTTTTAGGATCTTTGCTGTGATGAACAGCTGATTTGTGTGTGCTCTATAGCTTGCGTGGTGAATAATTCTCACTGCTTTTTTCTGGAGTGTTAATATACCTTTGATATTTGTTTTGTAGCTGTTTCCCCATATTTTGCAGCAGTATTGTATGTGTGGTGCCACCAGTGCCCAGTAAACTGTGAGAAGTGATTACTGGTTTAGTACTTTTTCTGCTTTCCACAGTATTGATACACTCCTGGGTATTTGTTTTTTTTTTGTATAGGATATATGAGGTTTCCAGTTTAGCTTCTCATCGATGATTACTCCTAGAAATTTGAATTCATTAACCCTTTGTATCTTGGTTCCGTTTATATTTACATTAATGACTCAAACTGTTAAAACTACTTGAGCCTGAAAATATTCATATCAGGTTTTAAATATATAATGGGGTTTTTAAGCCTTTAGATACCAGTATATTAACAGGAAACCACTGTTTTATCAAAAACACAAAAACAATAATTTCACAAAAATACATTAAACTGACTGCTAGGTACACAGCAAATATTGCAGTGTTAAATTAACACTTAAAGAGTTAAATTTAACACTATACCTGAGTGTATTTGGTCCCTATCAGAATTGGTGTTAAATTAACTCTTTCCTCAGTGTTGAAATTTCAGAGTAAAATTACCTCAAAATTGAGTAAAAAATTTACACTTGCTAACACCATCCAGTGTTAATGAAACTTAACACTACAGGTTAAATAACTCTGGAGAGAGTAAATGTGACTCCCAGCAGCGATGAACGTTTACTCAACTGTGATATCAAATTAACTCTGACTTAAATACTCTTTTACACTGCACCGAGTTATAGAAGATTAACACTGGAGACCTAAATAACTCTGATAAGTGTTAATTTTACACACTACTGTGTAGATGATTTACTCTGCAGCACAGAAAAAACAACTCTCTAGCACTACACAGGTATACATATATAGTGTTATTTTTACACTTGTGTAGTGTCAAATTGCATCTATCCAGAAATTGCTTTTTTAAATGTACCACTGAATAAAAAAAAGTCAAAACAAAAATGCATTTAATAACTTATTACTTTTTCAAGATGAATTTAACATTTGTATTTTTAACCTTTCGTTGTACAATGCATGTATCTGTGGTGACAAGCAACCAAAACAGCTTGTTTACAAGCACCATTTTAAAACCTTTAGAAAAACATAAACCACAATGTCACAGTAAGGTTGTGTAACTGTACTTGCCGTGCCAAGCACCTCAAAACAACCATACAAATGGGTCACATTAAAGGGCTTCAAGTAAACATCACAACATTTATGAAGAAGATGGTTGCAGGTGTGCTTGCTGTGCCTCAAGCAACTAATCTTACGTCTGCACAAAAACACATAAAAATCAAAAACCACTACTTTAAAACATTGAACCTATGTCTGCATAAAATGGCAATATGGAACAACATAAGAAGAAGTATCCATCGTACCATACTTAATTTGAACAACAAATGGTCTGAAGTAAAGCAGATCATTGACGTGCAACATCTTAACAACCTTGTCTGGATGCAGCTTGACCTTAAAAGCATGGTAATGGTGATCAAAACACATAGTTTCCATCAAATTTTCACAGAGCAAAACACAGTCATCTTTGACAGCAATCGTCTCAATCTTACAAAATAAAGGTATCTCACTTGCTACCTCAGCACAGATAATGAAGTCACGGCGGTACTCTACACCTTGATATTTTATCCACTTGGCAGAAAATACACTGGTAGACAATACAGATCCAAATTCTGCAGCAATCTCTGCACCCTGATTTAACTAAGAGAGTTTCACCATCTTTCCTGGACCCACAATTAATCTTTCCTTGCTAAAAGATTCATGATACATTGCCATATAAGCTTGGTGCTTTTTTGCTAATGTCTTTGTTATGTTTTTGAAGTTTTTTAACTGTTGCTTAAAGAAATTATGTTTGGCTTCATAACGCATGCACCATGTGTGCAAAATCGGACCAATGTGCCTTATACAGCGGGGATAGTGTATTATGAAATGATGCTTTGTCAAGAGATTTATTTCAGGCAATAATTGCTTGAACAGTCGATGATGATCAGTGATTAAATGTTTGAGATATACGGTCATACCTTCTGACAGGACAGGGTAAAATACAATGTTAATAATATGCAAAAGCAAAAGTAGGAGATGCCAGTGTTTGTCATCTGTCTCAATCAAATCGCCAAATAGCAAAGGCATATTGCGTAACAAGCACCAAAACTGTATGGCATTCAATTCCAAATCATTACTTCCATCCAGCAACTTATCTGTTGGCAGAGGTGGACGGTTTCGCTGCTGATTGACACCATAGTCATAAGCAGTGTTGGGGAAGTTACTTTTAAAAAGTAGTGTTTGCTCGTTACTCGTTACATCTGAAAAAAGTAACTCTTTACTTTACTTAGTTACCCTCTATGAAGAGTAACTTCTCGAGTTACTTTTCTGTTACTTTTACATGGCTTGATCATGGACAGAACCCCATATCTATTCCTAAATGTGAAGGCCTACAAAAAGTTCTACTACAGAGAACATAGCAGTTTTTTGTGCTCTTTATTTTACAAAATGTCACATACCCTGTGGAATCAGAGCTCCTGCCCAGTGTTTCCACATTTTGCTTCTGAAATAAGCAACCTGGTCAGTAAAAATAACCCCAAAATAAACAACCTCCAGCTATTTCCTTTCCCAATGTGATACTACTTTTTAAAAAGAGAAGTCTACACAAAGTGTGTTAATTTTCGTCTACATTTCTACATTACATTTCAATATCACAGTGCTAAGTATCTATTCAAGAAAAGACCGTCGCTTATAACAAGCAGACCTGGCAACTTTGGCTCTGGAGCATGCGCCATGTGCGCGAGTGTGTTTTGGGGCGTGCATATCACCAGGAAACGAGGAAGTGGACAAACTACCTACCGCAGTTGTGTTTTCCTTTATGTTAGGAGCTGGGAGATAATCAGGGGGATACACACAGACTTTAGAGCCCCAAGAAGCAACTTCACGTCTGGAAACAAGCCCAAAAAAACACGATCTGCAGCCGTGACTCACAAGATTTTCAGCCTTTAGATGCTTATAACGAGCGGACTTGGCAACGCTGCTCGTGTCTGTGCGAGCAGCTGAGAAGGCAGCTTCAGTGTCAGATCTGTCCGAGGGAAATGTAACGTCGCGCTGCATTAAAAAAGGAACTACGTTTCGTTACCAAATTTTCAATAGTAGCGCGTTACTTTACTTTTTACCCGAAAAAGTAGTTTCGTTACTGTAACGCGTTACTTTCTAACGTGTTACACACAACACTGGTCATAAGCATGTATTGTACCAGCCGCTTGTTCTGCGCTTAGGAAGTTGCCTTGAATGTACTTCAGAATAAGTTTCACTTCAAACTGACCAACACCCTCTAAAATGTCATGCATTATGTCTACTGAGAAGTTGTTGGCTGTGTTGAAATACTGAAGTGAATTCAACAGACAAGCGCGTTTAACACCGTATACATGAGGCAGCCGAGGATCTGTTTTTACAGTCTGACAGTGCTGTGCACGCATATCAACAGTTCTTAAAACAACTTCAGGAGCATCTTCACAGAAAACACTTTGAAAACAGTGTTTTTCAAGGAGACAAAAACGACAGCAATATCGGGCTCCAAACGACTCCACAAAACCAAAGAGACTGTGCAAACCAAGATTGTCCCCAGTGACCTGAACTACAGTACCATAAATGGCATGTTCAAAACTTGGAATTTGAATTCCCTCTGTCTCAAGCACTTTCAAATCATTAATAAGTGGCTCAAGTATTAAATCAAAGCCATATCGCTTGATGTCCTGTGCATGGAATAGAGCACATAAATGAATATTAGTCAAAGATGAATTAAAGATTGGGGGGAAGGGGTGCTGGTTTGGTGAAGTGGTTAGCACCCCATGTACTTGCTTCTGCCGGTCCAGGTTCGAATCCCGCCTGTGACCAGTTTGCAGAGTGTCTTACCCTACTCTCTCTCCCCTTTTCACAAGCCTATCCACTGTCTCTCTCCTATCAACAAAGGCACAAAATGCCCAAAATATATATATAAATATATTAAAAAAAAAAGTTTGGGGGGAAGTTCCTGAGTGTAAAATGTATAGCACCTAATTTATGTAAACCTTTTTTAGGTCCCTAGACATTTGCAGTTTCAAAGTCATCATAGAACAGCTGAATCTGCAAGGCATCTTTTTCTTTAGAAAATAGGGGACTTTCTTTAAAATAGGAGGCATCTCTCAAGTCTGCACACACACCTTCATTGGGAATATTCCTAGGCTTAAACATTTCTGCACATTCTGTTTTTTTGTAAAATATTCTTCAGCGTGTCCAAAATGGGAAAATATGCAAACATATCAATTACAATCACTTGGTCATATGTCCCAGTAGATTTGTTTCTTCTGCTGTCGAATCTTGTGCCAAGCACTTTCTGAACAGGTTCAACAAGTCCCCATTTCTCTCTAAAGTGTTTGTTTAGTTTTGTATCTGAATTTAAAGATGTGAATGGATTTTGCAACGTTTGGAAGGACTGTTCTATTTTGTTCCTAGTTACTATATCCTCTGGAGACAAGCAATACAAAGCTGCATCCTGAGCCTGACTGTGAATCTCAAAAATCATTTCTTCCATCGAAGAGACAAACCTCTCAACATTAGACTGACTTAATCCAGCTGCTTTGAGTTGTGCAACAGCAGTAGCACACATATCTAAAGTGCTATTGGACTTTGTCAACAGTGTGGATGTTGTAGCTGTCTCCTCGATTTGCTGTCATCAGCTCTTCTGCATCACCAAGGTCTGCTGTGCTTGACTTCAAATCTTCATCTTTTTGGTCAATGTCATCAGTATGTTTGGTGTTTAAATGTTTCCTTAAAGTGATATTCCGGGATTGAACAAGTTGGGTCCTATCACAAGGGTTAGGGCAGAAATTACCTCTACAGCAGTGTTTCTGTGGAGAAGAAACCCAGGGCGCTAGGACCTAACTCCCTCTTCCTCCTTCGGATCTGCTCGTCTGCTCATTCCGCTGTAGTCAGACGGGGCCATATTTTACTTGACCAAAAACACAAATAAACGGACTCCCACCGAAAAAGTCTGACATCGGTCTGCATTCACGCTTTATTTAGAGAATTTTCAGTGCGTTACTTTCACACAAAAACACCGCTAAATACGGCTCTAGTTCGCATAGCGCCGTGAAACGGCCTCCGCGGAAGAGCCTCCGCTCCGCTCCGCTGCAGCGGAGGCTCTGCAGCCACAGCTCTGGCTGTGCAGCGGAGGCCGTTTCACTCCCGGAATATCACTTTAACCCAGAAAAAGTTCCAAGCACACAGCCACATCCAGACTGAGTACATTTAAGGCGAAGTTTTTTTCCATCCAAATAACCATGAACTACTCGTAAATGCCTAATTAGTGTATTTGCGCAGGTTAAGTCAGTCTGACAAACAAAGCACTTCCTGTCAAACAGATCTGTTCAAGTACTAATGAAGCAACCTAGCTCGAACTTCTGCAACACGGGGATGAAACATCCAAGCTCCATGACTATGTCAGGAAGATGGCCCCAAGAGATGAAGTGCTTAGTGAGTGTCTCAGACAGTGGAAACTGACAGGGAAGGAGGAACCAGAGGAACCATCATGGGAGGACAAACCCCTGCATGGGATGTACCACCGACAGATAGCTGAAGTGGCTGATATGAGCAAATCCTACCAATGGCTGGAGAGGGCTGGACTGAAGGATAGCACAGAGGCACTAATCATGGCGGCACAGGAACAGGCCTTGAGCACCAGAGCAATAGAGGCCCAGATCTACCACACCAGGCAAGATCCCAGGTGCAGGCTATGTAAAGAGGGCCCTGAAACAGTTCAGCATCTAATAGCAGGGTGTAAGATGCTGGCAGGAAAAGCATACATGGAACGCCATAACCAAGTAGCCGGTATAGTGTACAGGAACATCTGTGCAAAGTACAAACTGGAGACCCCGAGGTCAAAATGGGAAGCACCTCCCAAGGTGATGGAGAATGACCAAGCCAAGATCCTGTGGGACTTCCAGATACAGACCGACAAAATGGTAATGGCCAACCAACCGGACATTGTGATCATAGATAAGCAGCAGAGGAAAGCCGTTGTGATAGATGTAGCCATCCCAAGTGATAGCAACATCAAGAAAAAGGAACACAAGAAACTAGAGAAATACCAAGGGCTCAAAGAGGAGCTGGAGAAATCCTGGAAGGTGAAGGCAACAGTGGTGCCTGTGGTCATTGGGGCACTTGGGGCAGTGACCCCCTCAACATCAGACATCTCACTCCAGAAGAGTGCAGTCCTAGGAACAGCTAAGATACTGCGCAGGACCCTCAAGCTCCCAGGCCTCTGGTAGAGGACCCAAGCTGAAGAGGATGAACAGCCGCTCATCCCACCGGGGGGGGGGGGTCGAGAGAAGAGGTTTTTTATATATATATCAACAGATGCTCAGTTCTTAACAGAGTAACCCTGCAGCAAGACTCAATTTTATGAAAAATGGTCAATTTGAAAATACAGTGTTTTCTTCCTGGCATATGATCAGCTTTTTACAGGAACGGCTGGCAGGGACCAGTTCTATTTATATTTAATCACGTCGGCTTGTTAACGAATGAAATCACATCACAAATACTTTGCCTGGG
Organism: Scarus forsteni; assembly: GCA_036419115.1. NCBI lineage: Eukaryota > Metazoa > Chordata > Actinopteri > Labriformes > Labridae > Scarus > Scarus forsteni. Next base: position 3,837,356 of record JAZDUH010000537.1, read on the forward strand.
ACTCACGTTACCTCTGTCCTCTTTAACCACCTCTGTGTCTTTAGCATGTTACTCCACGTCAACTTGTGCGCGACTGAAATCAAAGTTGGAGACATCAGCTGCTGTGACTGACGGCATGTGTTAGCAGCGGTCCGTTAGCATCATTTCGCATAGACAACTTCCCCTTTCTCCTTCAAAATAAAACGGGAGTCTGTGCTGTTAATGCTACCGTAGACTAGACAAAAAATCACAGAAAAAGCACAAATATTAACACATTTTATGGTCTGCTGAAGCAACGTTACGAGCGATGCAACCTACCTTCAAGACCAGGGCAGGGCGCACTCATACGAGCTTTATACCACATCATTCACTTTGAGTAATTTTAATCACCTTCATTATATACACGAACATTAGCTACTTGAGCCGACTCTTCACACCAACACAGGCAAATGTTGATATAATATGAAAGTAGCCTGTGCTCATGGACCAGTTTGAAAAAATAAGGTGCACGTGTGCATGTTCTTTGTTAAATGTGAGCCAAAAAGGGTTAGCTCTACTCAACCTACTGCAATTTTTTTCAAGAATTGTATCCATGTGTGACACAAAAAACTCTCATTCAATTCTAGGGTTATAATATTAAGTAAATTACTTTTTGTGGACAGAGTCAAGTTGAAAAAGCGCACAATTTAAGCCAGGCATTCACTCGTGAAGTCGTTAAGTTTTGAATTTGGGGTTAAGATGCTCACACAACCCGCTAAAAAACACAGAATTATTCTGAAATGTTATTTCGTTGAAACACCAATATAAAATCAATCGGTTTAAGATAGAATAAGTCAGTTACCGTATTTCTGCCTCACTGAGAGTAATGGCGGACACACAAATCTCTGACGGTTGAACAAGGGAGTGGTGGGCGGGGCTTCCCAGAGTCAAATTATCACTGCATCTTTTAACTACAGAAATTTTCACCAACACCAGGGGGCATTCTACTCAATCTTTTGTTGTAATAACTCTGAAAGAGTCAATGAACTTCAACACAGCATATTTAACTCTGCAGAATTTACTGTGTAGTAATTTCTATTAGGCCCTGGGATGGGTCAGTGATTGACAGAAACAATGATTTTGATGCATTGTTCATTTTTCTGCAAGGTAAGATTAAAAAAAAAACTCACACATTTGACCAAATCAGCATCCTTCCCATAAAGTGCTATAAAATCATTATCTATGAACATTTTTTCTACTTTGAACAACTCAGTCTTTAAAAACTACTTGAGTCTGACATATTCATATGAATATTTAATTGTATTATGGGATTTTTAACCCTTTAAATGCCAGTTTGTTAACAGAGAATCACAGCTTTTTTATTGTAAAAAGAAAAAACATCAATAATTTCCAATATATATGTTTCAATGACTATTAGGTCATAACTTTTATTTGGCCCTGAGATGATGCACAGTTCATTTTGTTTTTAGGGTCAGATTGAAAACAAAAACCCTCACTCATTAGCAAAAAAAAAAAAACATGCAGGAATAGTAAAAAAAAGGTGAAATATGACTTTATGATTTAAACATGTCAAATTACTTGAAAAAAATTTGACAACTATAAAAATTACAACTAGAAAGGTTCTACATCAAAATGAAATTTTAACATGAAGGACTGCATGTGTTGGTGTTCAGATACATGTGGGGTCAACAGAAGCATTTTTAATGGTTTCAGATGAGACCAGTTTGGTCTAAAGGATCAGATGTATAATGTTTTTGTAGCTCAGCCATTTTAGGCAAATTTGAAGAAATTGCACCATATTTTTTTTTAATTCTTTGAAAATGATTATCCTTTGGAATCCAGCACTGCCAAAGTTATTCAAAATTTAAAAAAAAAAAAGTTGCATGCATATTTCTTTCATTCTTAAATGTAAATAATTTGTTGTCATAATGTTGAGTTGGTCTAAGTTCTTAATTGGCTATACTTTTCTGACTGTCTCTGGAGACCCGTGATTGCTCTGCCTGTTATCACCTTCATAGCCTTTGTCTGCTTTATATTTATTCTTGTTGATGCATGGTAGCATTTTGGTCTTGAATTCCCTAATTATTTTACTTTTTCACTTGAATGTTTATGTTATTTTATTAATATGTGCCATTAACTGTCAACACACTTAGCACATGTCAGTGTATAAAAACAGCTACTCTATTACTACTATAACAACAACTACTACTATTCTCCAGCTATCAAAGAATTTGTGTCCCAGGCAGAAATAACAAAAACCAAAACACGTTTATCATTTTTTATTTATGCTACACTTACTTGATACAAAATGGAACTTACAAAAAATAAATGACAGATAAATTACTTTTTTTACTATATAAAATATGGTTTTATATGAGTGATTTTGGCTATGTGACCTATGTCCCATGACACAATTTTGGACCCTCAGTCCCTCATAAGATTAAAAATAATTCTGATTGAACAGGAAATTTATTGACAAATGACGCAAAAGTCCTTATTTTAATGAAATATATCATTAGCTTGTAAGACATATTATTATTTTAGTTATTTTTTATAAGAAGAACACTTGTCCCTAGGGTTCACTATCATTTCCACCACACACCACAAAATATAACATTAGAGATTTTTTTTATAATCTGTGTACTTCCAACCACATCAGTTGCCATGTGAAAGGAGAGCTTATGGCTGTAGAGCAGTTTTAGCTCCATGGAAGCAACAAAAAAAAAGGCAAAAAACAAGGTAAAGTTTTCTGGTTTTGTTTACGATTTATACAATGTGCCAATTTCACTGCTTCTGGGTTTTGTAGATGGCACGCAAGACCACAGCAGAGAGGTCACAAGCATAAAGAGAAAGGATAAAATCAGATTCGCAAAAAACAAATTAAAATTTCGACTTGATATAAAACAATAAAAGTGACTGATGTTCAACAATGAGCTGTGTTACGTCATTTCCAACACATGTTGTCTTTTCCACCACACAGTGTGTCCATCACAACACATATTTTTACACAAAATTCATACTAATAACACAGCTACACTAATGATGTTTCGGAGTTTTGAAAACTATGTATTAATGGTTGCAATTAATGACTAGGATTGGAAAACTCATGCACATTCCATGTAAAAACTCAATTAAAAGACTTCAAAAAATTATGTTTGTAAAGCATTTTCCAATACCGTAATACCTGTAGATGAAAGTCTGATAACTCCATAGGTAATTTTAAGGGGTCAAAATCACATCTTAGTAGAAATTTAAGTCATGGAACAGAAGTGTTAGCATTGAAGATCTTGTTACGGCAATGAGAGTTCTTCTTTCCTTTAACTACCTGTCGCAAGTGTCATGTACTGTGTAGTGACTCTAAATCTGAGTCTCGTTTCAGCACCAATCAAAGTGGCACAAAAAGATCCGGGGAGGATTCCTCGCCCAGATTTTACTCCTGCAGAGGAGCTGGCCCTCTGCAGCCATCGGGTCAGCTCATTGGTCAGTGGGCGGGGTTTTTACAGTCCGCGAGTTCAATCTGGAACCTATCCTGCCCCGGAGCAGGTTAGCCGTTCAGCGTACGTTGCCATGGAGACTCGGCTCGCTAAGGAGTGATCCCGTCTCGTAGAACAGGAAACCCGGAACCTAACCTCAAAGCTACCTCGCTAGGCAGTAATCCTGCTTCGTAGAACAGGGCCCAGGTAAATTGAGTTTGAGACCCCTGGACTGATAAAACAAACTACATGCTGTGCTGACAGTGACTTCTAAGAATCTAAACACCACAGTGCTCTTTGTTACATTGACAGAGTTCATTCAGCCATCTGTAAAGCACGACTTTAATCACTTCATACATTTCTCACACAAAATGTTTGTTTGCAACACCAGTGCTGTTCAGTATCACCTTTTGCTATCTTTCAGTCATGTTTAGTTGCACGCCGTCTCAGGACTGATTATCAAAATAAAAATAAATGAAAATTACATTGTCGTGGGCCAGAAAAGAGAAGAGAGCGGGCGGATTAATGAAGTTTCAGGACTGTCAAGATCTCACTGCGGTCACGCCAGCTACGCTTTGGAAACACTGAGTCGCGCTATCTACACTTTAAAACCGAGTGCGCGTCTAAACTTCCTTGTACGGTAAAGCTCGGGGACGGGTTTGTGGTGCATTCAGGTACACCTCGTAAATTTAGGATGTATATTGAAATGTTTTTTTATTTGTGATCATTTGTTGATATACATTATATACCGACCATTTCTACATTCTTTTAAAGAATCAAAACACTGATGAAACGAAATAATACAGTAGGGCTAGAAATATATATGGATAAATAAACATATATATACATATATATATATAAATATATATATATATATATATATATATATATATATATATATATATATATATATATATATATATATATATATATATATATATATATATATACTACACCAGATTCTTGTTCTCAATGTCCCCAACTACCTCTGTGTTAATTTTTAAGTTTTTTTACTGCAGATTTTTTTCACAATCTGAGGTTGAAATCAAGCCCAGCATGCAATTCAAGGCTGCTTCAATGTAAGAAATTAAAATATTAATTAAAAATGAAAATCAAATTGTTTTCTGCAAACTCCACCAGATTCTTGTTCTACATGACCCCAACTACCTCTGTGTTAACTTTCAAGTTTTTTTACTGCAGATTTTTTTGAAGATCTGAGGTTGAAGTCAAGCCCAACATACAATTCAAGGCCGCTTCCATATAAAAAAATCAAAATATTAATTAAAAATGAAAATCAAATTGTTTTCTGCAAACTCCACCAGATTCTTGTTCTACATGACCCCAACTACCTCTGTGGAAATTTTCAAGTTTTTTTACTGCAGATTTTTTTCACAATCTGAGGTTGAAGTCAAGCCCAACATGCAATTCAAGGCTGCTTCAATGTAAGGATTTAAAATATTAATTAAAAATGAAAATCAAATTGTTTTCTGCAAACTCCACCAGATTCTTGTTCTCAATGTCCCCAACTACCTCTGTGTTAACTTTCAAGTTTTTTTACTGCAGATTTTTTTCACAATCTGAGGTTGAAGTCAAGCCCAGCATGCAATTCAAGGCCGCTTCAATGTAAGGATTTAAAATATTGACTAAAAATGAAAATCAAATTGTATTCTGCAAACTCCACCAGATTCTTGTTCTACATGACCCCAACTACCTCTGTGTTAACTTTCAAGTTTTTTTACTGCAGATTTTTTTCACAATCTGAGGTTGAAGTCAAGCCCAACATACAATTCAAGGCCGCTTCCATATAAAAAAATTAAAATATTAATTAAAAATGAAAATCAAATTGTTTTCTGCAAACTCCACCAGATTCTTGTTCTACATGACCCCAACTACCTCTGTGGTAATTTATTAAGCTTTTTTACTGCAGATTTTTTTGAAGATCTGAGGTTGAAGTCAAGCCCAACATAAAATTCAAGGCTGCTTCCATATAAGAATTTAAAATATTAATTAAAAACGAAAATCAAATTGTTTTCTGCAAACTCCGCCAGATTCTTGTTCTACATGACCCCAACTACCTCTGTGGTAATTTATTAAGCTTTTTTACTGCAGATTTTTTTCACAATCTGAGGTTGAAGTCAAGCCCAACATGCAATTCAAGGCTGCTTCAATGTAAGGATTTAAAATATTAATTAAAAATGAAAATCAAATTGTTTTCTGCAAACTCCGCCAGATTCTTGTTCTACATGACCCCAACTACCTCTGTGGAAATTTTCAAGTTTTTTTACTGCAGATTTTTTTCACAATCTGAGGTTGAAGTCAAGCCCAACATACAATTCAAGGCCGCTTCCATATAAAAAAATTAAAATATTAATTAAAAACGAAAATCAGTTTGTTTTCTGCAAACTCCGCCAGATTCTTGTTCTACATGACCCCAACTACCTCTGTGGTAATTTATTAAGCTTTTTTTACTGCAGATTTTTTTGAAGATCTGAGGTTGAAGTCAAGCCCAACATAAAATTCAAGGCTGCTTCCATATAAGAATTTAAAATATTAATTAAAAACGAAAATCAAATTGTTTTCAGTCAACTCCACCAGATTCTTGTTCTCAATGTCCCCAACTACCTCTGTGGAAATTTTCAAGTTTTTTCACTGTAGATTTTTTTCACAATCTGAGGTTGAAGTCAAGCCCAGCATGCAATTCAAGGCTGCTTCAATGTAAGAAATTAAAATATTAATTAAAAATGAAAATCAAATTGTTTTCTGCAAACTCCGCCAGATTCTTGTTCTACATGACCCCAACTACCTCTGTGGAAATTTTCAATTTTTTTCACTTCAGCATTTTCTGATAACCTGATGATGTGCGTGTGTGTGTGAGTGTGTGTGTGTGTGTGTGTGTGTGTTTTTTTTTTTCGTGTGTGTGTTCGTGTCCTTTCATACTCCAGGACATCCAGTCATCCCAGCAGCAGCAGCCCAGATCAACAGGTCATTTCCCCATCTTTGCACCTGTTATCAGTCCATCAACATTCCTGCTACCAGGCTCACTCTAAACTGCTTTGATTTTTTGTATACTTGCATGTTATCATGTTTTAACAATGAAGATGTGAATCCACAATCAGGATAAAAAGATCAATGGCAGATCCAGTTACTTTGTCTCTTCATCAGATTTGAAGTTTATTACACAAAAGCACCAAAACACTGCTACCAAGTGGGAAAGAGGCTGAACCAAACTGAAATTATCACCAGAACACCAGAAGGTGAGCAGGTTCAAAACTAAGGAAGCTGACACTAAAATGTGCATGTTGGGCTTGACTTCAACCTCAGATTGTGAAAAAAATCTGCAGTAAAAAAACTTGAAAATTTCCACAGAGGTAGTTGGGGTCATGTAGAACAAGAATCTAGTTGAGTTTGCAGAAAACAATTTGATTTTCATTTTTAATTAATATTTTGATTTTTTTATATGGAAGCGGCCTTGAATTGTATGTTGCACTTGACTTCAACCTCAGATCTTCAAAAAAATCTGCAGTAAAAAAACTTGAAAATTTCCACAGAGGTAGTTGGGGTCATGTAGAACAAGAATCTGGTGGAGTTTGCAGAAAACAATTTGATTTTCGTTTTTAATTAATATTTTAAATTCTTATATGGAAGCAGCCTTGAATTTTATGTTGGGCTTGACTTCAACCTCAGATTGTGTCAAAAAAATCTGCAGTAAAAAAGCTTAATAAATTAACACAGAGGTAGTTGGGGTCATGTAGAACAAGAATCTAGTTGAGTTTGCTGAAAACAATTTCATTTTCGTTTTTAATTAATATTTTATTTTGCTTATGGAAGCGACCTTGAATTGTATGCTGGGCTTGACTTCAACCTCAGATCTTCAAAAAAATCTGCAGTAAAAAAACTTCATAAATTAACACAGAGGTAGTTGGGGACATTGAGAACAAGAATCTGGTGGAGTTTATTGAAAACAATTTGATTTTCGTTTTTAATTAATATTTTAAATCCTTATATGGAAGCGGCCTTGTATTGTATGCTAGGCTTGTTTTCAACCTCAGATTGTGAAAAAAATCTGCAGTAAAAAAACTTGAAAATTAACACAGAGGTAGTTGGGGACATTGAGAACAAGAATCTGGTGTAGTATATATATATATATATATATATATATATATATATATATATATATATATACTATATATATATATATATATATATATATATATATATATATATATATACATATATATGTTTATTTATCCATATATATTTCTAGCCCTACTGTATTATTTCGTTTCATCAGTGTTTTGATTCTTTAAAAGAATGTAGAAATGGTCGGTATATAATGTATATCAACAAATGATCACAAATAAAAAAACATTTCAATATACATCCTAAATTTACGAGGTGTACCTGAATGCACCACAAACCCGTCCCCGAGCTTTACCGTACAAGGAAGTTTAGACGCGCACTCGGTTTTAAAGTGTAGATAGCGCGACTCAGTGTTTCCAAAGCGTAGCTGGCGTGACCGCAGTGTTTTCTCTGTGATATGACTGTAAAGATCAGTCTCAGTAATGTTTGTTTAGAGTAAATATGCTTGTTTGTGACCCACTGAGTCAGCAGATCTACATCCACCCTCTTTTTGGCTCCAATGCTAAAGTCAGCTGCCAAAATAAATAGCAATGACAGCAGGTCTGAGGTCTGTAATGGTGTAAAGTTAGAGATCTTACTGCGGTCACGTCAGCCGTCTCTCGATTTCACGCGGTCAAGCCAGCAGCTCCAACATTTTAAGTGCGCTCTTATTACAGACTTTATGGCAAGCGCACAGAAATAACTAACTTACTTATAAAAGCGTGTGTTAAATTCAGGTTTACAAAATAAAAAGTGGTTGTGAAATACAATAAGATTTTCTAAAAAATATGAGAACTACATTAAAATGTCATTTTCATATTTACAGAATGGAATAAATTAAAATTTATTAAAACTATATTAAATGTGTCCAAATGCAATAAAAAGAGGTGTGTGTCATAGAGCAGGCTTAAGTCTACTGTCCAACACTGATTTTGAACCAACAGATCACATGACCTGGGAATTATTGAGCTATAATGCCCATATTTACTTTATAAAAGACATTACAAATTCATACAAATATGAAACATGTCCAAATGCAAAAATAAGTGGTGTTTCTCATCAAGCAGGCTGAAGTCTACTGTCCTACATGATTCTGAGCCAACAGGTCACGTGACCTGGGAGGTATTTGGGCTCTAATGCTCATATTTACATTAAAAGATAAATTAAAAATTCATAAAAAATATGAAGTGTGTCCAAATGCAATAAAAAATGATGTGTCTCATAGATCAGGCTTAGATCTACCATTCTGGGTTGATTCTGAGCCAACAAGTCACATGACCTGGGACTTATTGAGCTATAATGCTCATATTTACAGTATTAAATACATTAAAAATTCATAGAATGTTTTGCGTTCAACTGCAATAAAAAGTGGTGTGTGTCAAGGAGCAGCATTAGATCTACCATTCTGTCTTAATTTTTTAGCAATCAAATCTCATGGCCTGGACTTATCCATGGACTTTTTGAGCTAAAATACTCATATTTACACTATAAAATACATTAAAAATTCATAGCTCAATAAGTCTCAGGCTGTGTGACCTATTAGCTCAGAATCAGTGTAGGACAGTAAGCATGCTCAATGGCATAATCCACTTTTTATTCCATTTGGGCATATTTCAAATTGTTTTTTTTTTTAAATGAATTTTAATGTATTTTATAATGCAAATCTGAGCATTATAGGTCAGTGAGTCGCAGGTCATGTGACCTATTGGCTCAAAATTAATAATACTGACTCTATGACACATACCACTTTTTATTGCATTTGGACACACAAATTTCATATTTTTTGGGGGAATTTGTAATGTCTTTTATAAAGTAAATATGGGCTTTATAGCTCAATAATTCCCAGGTCATGTGATCTGTTGGTTCAAAATCAGTGTAGGACAGTAGACTTAAGCCTGCTCTATGACACACACCTCTTTTTATTGCATTTGGACACATTTAATATAGTTTTAATAAATTTTAATTTATTCCATACTGTAAATATGAAAATGACATTTTAATGTAGTTCTCATATTTTTTAGAAAATCTTATTGTATTTCACAACCACTTTTTATTTTGTAAACCTGAATTTAACACACGCTTTTATAAGTAAGTTAGTTATTTCTGTGCGCTTGCCATAAAGTCTGTAATAAGAGCGCACTTAAAATGTTGGAGCTGCTGGCTTGACCGCGTGAAATCGAGAGACGGCTGACGTGACCGCAGTTGTAAATGTTGACATATCACAAAAACCTTCATGGTCACAGAACTATAATAAAGTTGTATTTTCCCAGTCACATTCACAACTTATCTGCTGTTTATCAATGTCAGTAAAAAAAAGGTAATTACATATATTTTCAACAGGACAGCAAATTAAAGACAGCACACCAATGTTTAACAGTTAAAACATTTATTGAGATCACCATTTGATTCAAACAGCATTCAACAACGCCACGTGCCCCGATCTGATGTCAAAAGTCAGTGATCGTCAAACTCTTAAAAGGCTGCAAAGTTTACAAAGTATCATTCGACCATCGCATTAAGAAGATCTTAACAGGGATTAATTTTCTACTATGGGTTACTAGGACGAGTCATTTTGTCGTCAACAAAACCACTAACTACAGTAGAATATATCCCTCAAATTCAGCATGCTTACAGAAATGCACTCTTGTGCTTACACTTAATGCAGACACATATGCCATCAGTTTGATCACAAGATGAAGCGAAAATTTCCTCCACATTGTAAAAACCTACTCCTCTGTACCTATTTTCAAGTCCTCCTGACTCCGTTATACGTTGAACATGAACAAATTGTTCGTTGATACGCCGAAGTGACGGTAAAATGCGGGTTTCGGGGCCATCACCAGTTGACACAGTCGGAAATTTGTCATTTTGATCAGGCATCTAAGATATTTACCTATATATTACCTTACGTTTCTTTACGCTGTTAAATAAGTCTGTAATCCTTCAAAACCATTCGTCGTCACGCTCAATGTTGTGAAGTCACTTCCACCACTAAGTAAATGGGTGTAAAGAGCTCATTTTTGTGTATACACTTGATTCGGGAGGTGTTCAGATAGTAAACAAAAGGGTCCTTCAGACACGCCCCCTCACTTCTGCCTGGACGGTCACCAGTTCACTTCATACAGTACACCGGCGGAGCCTGTTGTCTGTTAGTATAAGCAGCAAAGTTCTACTTCAGATCATTCCATCTCTCATAATAAGAGCAACAAGAATGTCATTAATGGACAGTCCGAGGTGGAAGTAAAAGTTAACAGGCTCACTTCTTCTCTCCATTGTGTGTTTGTGAACGTCCGGCTTCTCTACGGGAAGCCGTAGCGGACAAGAATAAGGACAAGTCACAAATGTGATGAATAACTTTATTTCGAGCGCACGTTTTAGCTAAAACGTGCACTCAAATAACTATTTCGTGCACACGTTTTAGTATCTAGTGCGCACGTTTTCGTATGTCGTGCGCACGCTTTAGCTAAAACGTGCGCAAGAATAAGTATTTCGAGCGCACGTTTTATTATTTCGTGCGCACAAGTTATATATTTTGTCCTTAGTGGCACCTAAGGGGCTCCGTACAGATCTACTACATCACTTTTTTAATTTAAGGCAGATCTACTACACATTTATTTTAATTCCAATTTTATTTTTATTTATGCAACATTTATGTTACTGCTGTGTCAATAGTCTAGAAGCATTCCCTTTGTACTGTACATCTAATATTGCATTGTATTGCATACACTGTGTCCAACTCAATATAAAATCTGGTTGTCATAAATTTAGCACAGAGGAGTTGGACACAAATGCACTACACTGACACCAGGGTAAAATAGGAAGAAGGTTTAATATTTAACAAGCAAGGGTTGGTACACATATAAGCAGTCAGTGAGGCAGCAGTGTCTAAAGCAGTGATGCAAAGAACAGGAACAGAAAGCAGGCGGGAGTTTGCTACACAAAAAGAGAATCAGCAAAAATCCAGGAAACGTGAGGCAAAAGGCAAGGTCGGAAAAAACCGCTAGACAACTATGAAGAGTGCTGGGATGAAGACTGTCAGGTAGTGTGCTAAAGACCACACAATCCGAGACCAAGTCTTGCCCGAGACCAGAATGCACTGAGATCGAGACAAGACCAAGACCATCAAAATCAATTTTATAAATTGTGACAAGGATTAACAGTTAAGGGGGGTGTCCCTCAGTCACAACACTGGGAAGACCAAATAAAAATGCTCTTGGGTCGGAGACAAGACAAAGACCTTCAAATTGTGACAAGTCTCCAGTAACACAACACTACAGTGAGGTACGACAAACTGGCGATGAGACAGTGAGAGACGGAACGGATTTTAAAGAGAGACAAGAGTTAGTGCTTCAAAATAAACCAGGAAATACCAAACATGAGATATGAACGTGCAAAAATACACTATCGTCTGCAGGTGACTGACTGACTGCTTGTGACAGTTACTGAGGGATTCAACCAGAAAAGCCTCTTAACCTGTCTCTCTTAAACAACTTCCACATCCCTTATCAAATTCAAGATGGAAAGCATGTTTTTCACTGATAATATACAGCAAAAACACCATTAAACAGCTGATGTTCTGCTTTATACAAAGAGTAAATACAAGACAGTAAAAAGACTGTTTTTACATTCAAAGGTATCTGAAATTTTATTTACATTTACAATATAAAATATGACATCAAATGTGCAAAATGTTTCTCTTATTTAATCAAAGGTGAAGTTATTTAATCAAAGGTGAAGTCTGACATGCTCTTATGGTAAGGCCATTGCTGCTTTAAATTCAGCCACCTGTGGGGAAAAAATACATATTAAGGATTAAATGTGACAAAGCTAAGACAAATTATGTTTGACTGATCAGCAGAAAAAATTCTTACCAAGCTTCTCCACCAATGCTGGATGATGTTTCTTAAGGGCATCAAAGAAGGCAGCTTGGACTTTTACTACCCCTTGCCGAAGAGTCCTTTCATACAGCACTCTCATTTTCTCCCAGCTTGTGTCTTTGGCATAAATCAGAGCATAGGTTTCACCATGGACCATCGTTCCTAGATCATCTATTATTGCCATAACTTCAGAGACAGCTTCAATCAACTTTGCTCTATTCTCCATGACGAACTTTGCTGGTTGTAAACAAAAGATTGAATACAGCACATTAATGTTATGCATCATAAATTTCATCACTGGTACTAATAAGTGTCAAATTTGATGGCAAATGCTTTTGTAACCCAAAACCAGTGAAGTTGGCATGTTGTGTAAATCGTAAATAAAAACAGAATATAATGATTTGCAAATCCTTTTCAACTTATATTCAATTGAATACACAGCAAAGACGAGATACTTAATGCTCGAACTGGTAAACTTTGTTATTTTTTGCAAATATTAGCTCATTTGGAATTTGATGCCTGCAACATGTTTCAAAAAAGCTGGCACAAGTGGCAAATAAGACTGAGAAAGTTGAGGAATGCTCATCAAACACTTATTTGGAACATCCCACAGGTGAACAGGCTAATTGGGAACAGGTGGATGCCATGATTGGGTATAAAAGCAGCTTCCCTGAAATACTCATTCACAAACAAGGATGGGGCGAGGGTCACCACTTTGTGAACAAATGCATGAGCAAACTGTCCAACAGTTTAAGAACAACATTTCTCAACCAGTTATTGCAAGAAATTTAGGGATTTCATCATCTACGGTCCGTAATATCATCAAAAGGTTCAGAGAATCTGGAGAAATTACTGCACGTAAGCGGCAAGTCCCACCAACACCAACACCAAACCAACACTGAATGCACGTGACCTTCGATTCCCTCAGGCGGTACTGCATCAAAAACCGGCATCACTGTGTAAAGGATATCACCACATGGGCTCAGGAACACTTCAGAAAACCACTGTCAGTAACTACAGTTCGTGGCTACATCTGTAAGTGCAAGTTAAAACTCTACTATGCAAAGCCAAAGCCATTTATCAACAACACCCAGAAATGCCGCCGGCTTCGCTGGGCCCGAGCTCATCTAAGATGGACTGATGCAAAGTGGAAAAGTGTTCTGTGGTCTGACCAGTCCACATTTCAAATAGTTTTTTCCTCTTTGGTCGTCGTGTCCTCCGGACCAAAGAGGAAAAGAATCATCCAGACTGTTATAGGCGCAAAGTTCAAAAGCCAGCATCTGTGATGGTATGGGGTGTGTTAGTGCGCAAGACATGGGTAACTTACACATCTGTGAAGGCACCATTAATGCTGAAAGGTACATACAGGTTTTGGAGCAACATATGCTGCCATCTAAGCAAGAACTCCACCTGAAAAGCTTCAAAAATTGGTCTCCTCAGTTCCCAAACGTTTACTAAGTGTTGTTAAAAGGAAAGGTGATGTAACACAGTGGTAAAAATGTCCCTGTGCCAACACTTTTGCAATGTATTGCTGCCATTAAATTCTAAGATGATGATTATTTGCAAAAGACAATAAAGTTTCTCAGTTCAAACATTAAATATCTTGTCTTTGCTGTGTATTCAATTGAATATATGTTGACAAGGATTTGCTAATCATTGTATTCTGTTTTTATTTACGATTTACACAACCTGCCAACTTCACTGGTTTTGGGTTTTGTAAGAATTAAACCAAAATCGTCCTCTGACAGACTACAGACCAACCTTTATCTTCATTGCTTATGGTTGAAACACTGACAGCACCCTGTAAAAACAAGCAAGCAATGATTTTTAGTCTGCAGGTCTACTTAATCATCTACAGCATTCATTAATTAATCAGACAGAATCATGACATTTCACTCTAAAATTGTAATGCACAACATAATCAGCCCAATATCTAAATAAGCTTAAAAAGATGATAACAGGTTTTGTCAGATATGAAAATTTCATTCAATACTTACAGCTGATTTTTTTGACCATACATATAGGCCATACATGCCATGTCATTGCTTTAATATCCAGTGTTAGGTAAGCTAAAAATATGAAGAACTGAATAACATATCATTTATTCCTTTCTGAAAAAGTAACACAATTACTTCAGTTATGACATTATGTAAAAATTACACTACTTTTGAAACACTTCGTTCATTTTCTTTTTTTTCTTTTTTTTTTAAAGACACCTTCACAAGTTAAGAAGTAATTTGTCAACCTACAGTGATACTTGTATTACCTAATGACACAAACACAAGATAAAGGCAATACTGAGTTATTCATTGGCTTGCTGTCTCATTCTGCTTTGAACATTAAAGCTAGTCACTGTAGCACATGTTAGCATGATGTAAGCCTGCCTAGTATGAAAAGTCTCTAACTTACTGATTGTTTTAATTAGGGGCTATAATTTTATAGCATGATGTATTACACAAAACAAAGTTGCTGCCCATCATTTTCAAAAGCAAAATGAATAAATGCAGCATAATGCTCAACCTCACAATCTTCTTATTTAATTCATTTTTCTTCTTATGATTTCCAGCACTAAGTATACACCTTTAAAAACAATAAGTTACATTTCATGGTCAAATCAAATGCTCTTTTGCAGCCCTTTAGGACAAATGCACTGTCACTATAAGACAGGTTAAATTTAATAAAGGAGAGATACAAAAAACAGAAAATATATATCAAAATGGGCAAAAACAATTTCAAACATAATATTAATTATTATATATTACGCAAACAATGCCCTTTCCTAACTTTCAATGTCAGTATGAATCAATTTCACAAAAAACTATCCAATTATTTTCTCATTACATATCCTTTAAGATATTTTTTATGTTTCTAAAAATAGTTTAATTGTTGTTCTGCTGTGTTGCCCAATCATCATAGACTTCCTGACTTTATTAAAGGAGTCAAATTATTCACGGTTTATTGTCACATAAAATTAAGGTGCAGTTTAAAAACCTGTACAGATGGACTTTTGATGACTCTTCCATCCACTGAATCCTTCACCTCTGAAATCTCTAAATAGGAGAAATGTCAAGATTAGAGCAGAAAATCTGAAAAATAACTTGAAATTAATTGTAATCAAATCACCTACTGGACTGATAAATATACCTGGTGTCCCAGAGGAATTATTTGTGGGCTGATGTTGACTTCTATTTGGTGAATCCTACAGAAACAACATCCTTCAGTCAGTAAGAGAATCATCGATGTTCATCATCATATGAACACATATTGAGGGAAATTGTGAGTTACCAGTTTTGTCAAAACATCGTTCACTGCATCTTGAACACTCCTCTTGTACTTTGAGAACACGCACTCCGTGACCTTCAGGCAGTCTACAACAGAGGGTAAGTCTCATTACTGTATGTAAATCACAGTGGGTACAAGCTGGTCAACAAACTGCCTCTAAGCCCATTTGTTTAAAGTAAATTGTTTAAAGTAGAACACTTAACGATAGAGGGACAATGAGGTCAATATTACATAACAAATACCTGCCTTTAAATTTAGGCCTCTTAAAGGGATCCTGATCCCAGCACCTCATCATGAGATCAACCAGCTCTTCAAGCCCCTCTGCCTCCCTCTGGTCAATGTCTTCCAGGCGAGGTCTGTCCCCTTCAGGGATCCTCAGAGCCACAAGATTATAATCAGCCGCTAAAATGTGTAAGAGAAAAAGAATAAATTAAACTAAGGAATACATTTAGTATGGGCATGTACAAAACCACACTTGATGAAATTTGCCATGCTTAATTACTGTGAATGTATACAGGCCAAAAGTTTGGACATACCTTCTCATTCAATGTGTTTTCTTTATTTTCATCACTACTTACATTGTAGATTCTCACTGAAGATATCACAACTATGAATGTGGAATTACGTACTTGTGTGAAATAAATGAAAACATGTCTTATATTCTAGTTTCTTCAAAGTATCCACCCTTTGCTCTGATTACTGCTTTGCAGACTTTTG
Source organism: Scarus forsteni (assembly GCA_036419115.1). NCBI lineage: Eukaryota > Metazoa > Chordata > Actinopteri > Labriformes > Labridae > Scarus > Scarus forsteni. Next base: position 3,853,803 of record JAZDUH010000537.1, read on the forward strand.
GCCTTCTCTTTATGAGCTTCAAGAGGTAGTCACCTGAAATGGTTTTCACTTCTCAGGTGCGCCTTTCCAGGGTTAATTAATGGAATTTGTTGGCTTATTAATGGGGTTGGGACCATCATTTGTGTTGTTCAGATGTCAGGCTGAGGCACAGCCGACAGCCCTATTAGACACTTTTAAAATTAATATTATGGCAAGAACCAATCAGCTAAGTGAAGAGAAACAAGTGGCCATCATTACTTCAGTGATAATCTACAATGTAATTAGTGATAAAAATAAAGAAAACACATTGAATGAGAAGGTGTGTCCAAACTTTTGACCTGTACTGTATATATGTATAAATTTTCTGATACATCAGAGTTTATATACATATTACCGTTTATTACTGTCTTTTACTGTCTTTCATCTCTATCTTATTTTGGCTTTACTGTTTCTTTTGCTTTACCTTCTTTTACTCCTTCTTGCTAATTATTAATACTGATATGTGATATTAATTATGATTTTATCTTACTAATGGTTCATCTTTTTCACTCTTTTATAGATAATTTTTAGACCTTTTTAATTGTCTTATCTCTTGCTCATGTTTATTACTGTATTTTATCATCGCCACTTATTTTTATTATTTTGTAATTTTATCATCATTGTTCATTTCATCTTTTTATATTTTCTGACCTGATTTCTGCTTTCATCCCTTTTTTATTGCGTTTCCTATTCTTGCTGATTTTATGTTTTTATGTTTGGTCCTCATGGTCTCTTTTTATGCTGCATGGTTCTTGTATTGTCTGGGTTCCTATAAAGTATGAAAAGGGCCTTCAGTAAGAAATCTGGAGTATTAACACAGTGTCAACCGTCGCCCCTCTGTCTTTTCACCTCGTGTCTTTTTACCTTTGTGTCTTTCTGTTAGCCTTGATTTAAGCTGTGCTTTTTGTTTTTACTTCATTGTGCTCATTGTTTGTTTGTGTTTTATTATTTTGTGCTGAACGCTTGTCAAAGCACTTTGTAAACTATGTTTTTAAAAGTGCTATATAAATATAATAATAATAATAATTATTATTATTATTATTATCATTATTGAGTTTTATAGGCAGATCAAGTCTGGGCCCTTGAGTCCATGGGGGCTTGAGATTGCAAAAGAAATTATTAATGCTACAGACTTTAATGTTTACTCCATCATGTAATCCCTAGAAGCGGGCAGCAATATAGGAGCCTGGATTTAAATTATTTGAGCTTGGGAATTTATTTCTGTTCACCATTCTAAATCGAAAAAATCCTGTTTCCTTCTATTTCTTACAACCATATCTCTACTTTCTGTTCCCACTTAAGTATAAACTTAAAAAATCTACAAAAACTGATAATCTGTCCAAATAATAGAAAAACTTTTCTGCCTATAATTGAGACAAATCAGTAACACAGTGATGCAGTGCTTTCCTCTCATTTACATTTCAATTCTCTGTCTTAAAAAACATATTCCCCATTACATTTCATAGTTTTGTTTCTTTTCCCTCCATCTTTGTTTCTTCCTCCAGTGGAGAAAACTCTTAATTCACATTAAAACAAAGCCATCCATGTTACAATGAACCTTGCTATGTTTAAAGTCAAAAATATTGCTTGAATGAGGAATGAAAAGGTTTATTTTCAATTATTAAAGCTGAAGCTGCATTTAAAAAAGGAATTTAAACTATTAAGTAATTGGATGAAAAATATAATGTCTAACTAGTCAGCCAGCAACTAGTTGAAAATAAATATAATCATTAAATGCATCCCTATTTTACGTTGTTTTCTGATGTGGCCCTTAGAACAGTGCAAAATAGACTTATAAAAGTTTTCTTTGTCTATACTTTAAGAAATGTTAAGACCAAAAAAGTAAAAATATACATTCAAGGCTTTTTTCAACAATTTGCTGGAATCTATGGCTAAATCAAAGGACTGCTAAAATAAACTTACATGGATAAGGCTCCTTTCCAGCAAACATGGACCAAAGCAGGATACCATAGCTGAACAAATGAGAAAAAAAATGCGTTAATGCAGTTATGTGACACACAGAGCAGTGTCCTGACCCGTCATCATTGTCAGATATTCACCTGTAACTGTCAAAAGCTCGGACAGGGTTATACGATATGTCAAAAGCTTCTGGAGGCATGTACTTAAAGGTGCCTCCTTCCCCTCCTGATGTGTCTTTGCTTCCATTTGTGGCAGTTGCAGAAACACTAGACAAACCAAAGTCTGTAATCTACGAAAGGAGAGAATGAATATTTCATAACTTTAAAAACAGCTAAAGCTAACTTTGTGTTTGTCAGTGAAAGTTTCAACCAGTGGTTTACCTTGGCTTTCAGATCATCGTTTAGCAGAACATTACTTGGCTTCAGGTCACGGTGCACAAGATTCCTTAAATGGAGAAAGTTCATCCCTAAAGCCACCTGATGAGCAAGGCGGAAGGCCAAGGGCCACGGTGGAGGGCTACACAACTCCTCCAGCAGGGACTGAACGGATCCCATCTCCATGAACTCCATCACTATTCCCTGCTGAAGGGAGGGCAGTCGGGGTGGACATCCCTCATAAAACCCATAAACCCTCACCACAAAATCACAGGAAACCGTCTCCATATGTTTAGCTTCCTCACAGAGCTCTTTATATGTAGGCGGTAAGGAGCTAGGATAGGGAAAGAGGAGAGAGAAAGTGAAAGTGAAGGGGCTGCTGCAATTAATCTTAAACATGAAGAAATTCAAGATATCCAATTCACTAACCTAACACCAGCACGGAGCATCTTAATGGCCACATCAAACATCCAGTCCTTGTGCCTGGCTTTGAAGACATACCCAAATCCTCCACTGCCAATTGACTCCCATTTTTCCAAGCTTTCATCACCAACAGGCTTCGTCTTGTTGCTCAGCAGTGCCATCTTGTGTTAATAGTAGTTGCTCAGGCTGAAAAAAAATAGTTCAGAAGCAAGGAGTTTGGACAAGTAACTGTTGAAAGTTTAATCAAACATCTGTTCTTTTTCACCCACTTCATTGCTATGACTGTTCTTACTCTAATTACTGTAGCAAGACAGTAAGAGCAAGTTCAGAAAACGTCTACATTAGCAATACATTGGTACATTTTTAAACATTTTCACTCATTTTAAGTAAGCAAGTTTCTACTCACTGTGAAGCTCTTCCCGTACCGTCCAAAAAATGAGATCACAGCTGTAAAGAACTGTATCAGCACATGTTTTTTCCTGTCTCTGTTCCGTGTGCTGCCTCAGACTTGACTGAGGGAGGAGTTTCAACTCGGGCTTGACAAAGCACAGACTTTGACACTGTGGGCGGTGAGTAACAGTTCCTGCTGCAGAGACTGTGAGAGCATGAACTTCAGAAAAATGTAAAACAGCACAAGTCCTTTTACGACTACTTCTGTTGAGGAATCAAGTTCCCTAACAACCCCACTTGTTTCACTGCGGTTGCCGGCAATAAATATGTGGTGACAAATGCTTTCACTTCCCAAAAAAAGTGGTTAGCGGAAGTCAGGGAGGGTCTGTTTGTCTGTTTTTCCATCTTTCCATCTTTCCATCTATCTATCTTTCCATCTATCTATCTATCTTTCCATCTATCCATCTATCTATCCATCTATCTATCCATCTATCTATCCATCTATCCATCCATCTATCCATCTATCCATCTATCCATCTATCCATCTATCCATCTATCTATATATCTATCTATCTATCTATCCATCTATCCATCTGTCCATCTATCCATCTATCCATCTATCCATCTATCTATCTATCTGTTCATGGGCTCCACAGGCTTATATCCTCTTCTAATACAAATGGTTAACTTACTTTAACATGTTTAAACATATCATCTTCATCATCTTCACCACTGCTTTATTTGACCACTTATTTAGCATTTTGTCATTCCATACATGAACTACATTTAGAATATATATTTGGTCCTCTATATAATAGAAAACACCAACAGCGTAACCATGGTATAGATATTGGGGGGGTCCAAATGTGAGTCCTTCCCCAGATATTATTTTTTCAAGTGCATTTCCCACAATTTAAAATTTCCATATATTGATAAAGATTTGCACAAACATTTCAAGAACAGTCTGAAATTTCTCTGACATAGCAGCAAAAAGGATGTCTTCATATGAGGAAAACTTTCATAACTAAAGTGTGTTGGTTTAAATATTGTGATTGAAACAATAAGATGTACTATGGACTTTTAAGTAAGTCAAAGGGAATTAACATTTTGTTGATTTGTCTCAAAATAAATTCCTGCACATTTACACTGGAAAGTTTTATGTGAACGAAATCATAGATTAAATAAAAATTAAATGTTAAATCTTGGTGTTAATTGAATATCAGGCAACAAAACACATAAACAAGTGATGCCTGAGTCCGGCCTGAGTGATATGGTTGAAAAGTCTATCACAATAGTTAAGTTTCATATCCAAACTGCTTGATATTGAAAACCATTGACCTCTTATAATGACTAGACTTTTTTAGTATTTATGAAATATTGACCAAAAACGTTCCACTTCTTTAATTTAAACTTAACCACTTTGTCAGGTAATAGTTAACATAACATTACAGACTTACAATTCATAGGCCTGTGCAATCTATTCAAATCCAATACAACAACTCTGCTATAAATTCATATTTTACAAAGCTCCTGCATTTTCATTTTTTGTTGAAGTTGATATAGATTGATAATACTTTATTTTCTCTATTATAGAAAAGTGCTCCTAATATTGTCCACTCAATTCAAATACACGAGGGGGGCTCTTCTCTGGATGTGTGTGGCTGGTCTTTTTTTCCCTCTACACTGCTCCCTAACAGGTCAAAACAACATATAACTGTGTATAAAACAAGTAATAAGTAATCTATTTTAGAAAAAATTTAATAAATGTGTTGGCAGTAACATCAATGAGTAGGCTAGTTCCCTCTGATGCCCTTTTGTATTGATTAAAAGAATATAATGAATGAATAAATGTAAATAATATAATGAGTGGATGAATAGTAACTGGTCTACATGACTGCATAGATTTTAAATGAAATAGGCTAACTAAAATTTGCTGTAATCTGAGATCAGTTTGGACTCACGTAACGCACTCACATACTCATTCCTGTTACCCATTTTCATTCTTGTTACCAAATGTTTTTTTTTTTTCTGATTATTTAATTGTTACTTCAAAAATAAAGAAAATAAACTGTATTTTTACATTTATATTGGTTCCAACAGCTGTCTGATTGCTTAATGGGGCGTCGGTGGCGCAGTTGGATAGTGCGCTTGGTCAGTGATCGGGAGGTTGCAGGTTCAAGCCCAGCTCCGAGCGACACATGGCGATGTGTCCTTGGGCAAGACACTTAACCCCAAGTTGCTCCCACTGCTGCGTCAGTGGTGTGTAAATGGGCATGAAAGGGCGTGAATGTGTTAAAAATACTGATGGATAACTAACATAGAAACATCAGTGAGTGAATGTGAGAGCGAATGGGTGTGAATGGGTAGGTGTGACCGGCGGTGTAAAGCAGCTTTGAGTCGTCCAAGACTAGAAAAGCGCGATATAAGCTCAAGTCCATTTACCATTTAATGAACTACATGCCCAATCTTTGGATTAAATTTAGTTTTTATGTCCAATAAATGTCCTATAAAGGAAAAGTTTTGATTTGCATTCTCAGAAAAATACAACTCTGGTAAAAATAATCATCTCTTGTCATAAATATTAGTATTTTCATCATGTAACCAACCCTTTCTTCTAAATTAACTATTTTTCTAAGGAAAACATCATATGTGGTTGATATTCTTTTAAACATGGTTTTAAAATGGCATTTGAGTTTTGGTAACAGCAGAGAAAAAATTGCAATGATAATAAACTTTTAAAAGTTGCAATAAATTAAATAAAGTAGCCTGAGATTGAATAGTACTCATTTTGAATGAGTAAATGTGTATATTACTAAATTCTAAATTGATATGGAATGAAAAATTAAGTTTAAGTTTGAAAAGTTACAACAAGCAAATTGCACTCTTTTGGCGGAATGACCCAAATAATGTTAATACGCTGTTTAGAGACTCATATTACAATGCTTCACCTGTTCATCTTCAGAGCAGGTATTATTGGACTAAAAAAATAATGACTGAGCAAAATGATAGTTTTAATTTGATGCATTGAATATTCTGCATTTATTTGCTTTAACCTTACCAAGCCTGTTTAAGTGCCAAGTGAAGTATAAAACCATCAATCAATATCTTTGTCTCTAACACACACGCACACGCGCACACGCACACACACACACACACACACACACACACACACACACCCACACACACACGACACGGGGAGGGGGGGTGGGGGCGATAAAAAGAACAGCACGCACTGATGAAACAGTTCAAATGGACCCCTTTTAAAAGTTTCCCCACCACAATTAAGCCACCGGATCAGATCAGAAAGTTTTCCATTCAATTCAATTTGTGATATTACACTGGATCCACTCCGGCGTGGTCGGGCTGGTTCACAACCATCCTTTCTTGCCGGCGCTGGGATGCTGAAGTTTTCATGCATGTAATTCAGCGGAGGGCAGATCGAGCAGGACCGGAAGTTTTGGGTCCGGGTATCATCGTATAATTCCTAATTCCTTTGTGATCCAAAAACGAAAAACGATTATTTTGATATTTGTTCAAAACGAAAAACGGAAAAACCGTTTTCTTGTCAGGATGCAAAAAACAAAAAACCACTGCAAATGACTATAAAACGAGCCGTTTTATTATTTTTCAATATTCCTTTTCTCCTTCCTCAACTTGGAACGAAGAACGAATCAACCAATGGCGTCCGCGTGTTTTTTCGCTTCTCGATTCCAAAACCAAAAACGAAAAACCAAGTCACATGGTCTGTTCCTTTTTCCGTTTCCAAACGAGAAACCCAAATTCAAATAACGGCCGTCTCATTTTTTTACATTTCTTATTAAGGACGAAAAATAAACCGATTTCCGGTTCACGGCAGCGCGCACAGCCGTCATAGCTGAAAAGCGCAGCTCCTGTGGCTCTGCAGCTCTGCAGCAGGTTTCATCGGACTCAAACAACCAGTTTGTTTATGAATATCTAACTATGTTTATTTGTGATTGATAGACTCCTGTATGTCTACTTGCCTTGTATCGCTGTTCAATGACTAGTTAGTGATTTTAATCTGGCGTGTACTAGCGCTAATAAAGATATGTGTCACTGAGGGAGCTACTTTTTTCTGCACCAAAATTATATTGTAAGCCATTGTTATGTGTCTTATTGTGAAGGACAAAAACGGAAGTGTTGGTGTGTTGTGGGAAGTGACGCTAACGTGTGGGAGCGAAGAATAAAAGTTGGATCGTCTGGATGAAATTCCCCCGTGTTTTTATTTTCTCTATTATAAACAGTTTAAGCGTCAGGAAAGACCCTCGGTTGCATTGGTGGCAGCGGTGGGATTCTCCCAACTTTCTCCCATCGCAAGACAAGTGTGTGAGTTTAAGAACACGGTCTGTTAAAGAAACCGTCAGTCGCTAAAGTTAGCACCCGCTAACTCTGTGTAGCTTAGCTCCCGCTGCAAGTATACGTAAGAGTAGCTCGAGCCTGACGTCTGGGCGAGTGTTGGACCTCACCTGACCCTGCACAGCTATAAATTGAGACGTGAGAGAGCTAACGAACTGTAAAAAAAAAAAGGAAGATAAAACGTCGATATGTGGAAATACGAGGAGGACCCGCTTGTCTTCAGCGAGCGACGCGGAGAGAGACCTCTCTCCGGGAACCTGAGGATTGAACTACCACCTGCCTTTGCTGGAGACGAACAACGAAGTTTTCCCTGCTGGGTCAGACAGTATGAAGTAGTAGTGAGAGCACTTGCTGGAGGTTGTGGTGACTATAATCAGGAACTATCCAGGATTTTGCCGACAAGATTAACCAAAGCTGCCTTTCTGCTGTGGGACAGTCTCCCTGCAGCCGTGCAAGCAGATTATTCAGCAGTGAAAGAGAAGCTACAGGAGGCGTTTGGACAGAGACATTTTCTCGACCGTTTCAGAGCAAATCTTGCAGCCCGCCCGCGTGCCCCTGGTGAGAGTCTAGAAGTATATGCAGCAGAAATAAGCAAGCTGGTTCAAGAAGCATTCCCAGGGTATGGTGACATTGCTCAGAAAGAAGAGAAATTTCGCAGATTTTTGGCTGGTCTCGACTCCCAACTGAGAGCTAAATGTCACGAGCAGGGAGCTATGGACTTGGAAGAGGCCCTTATTATTGCAGGATGCTGTGAGATGGCCCGAGAAGCTTTAAAGATGGATTATGTCAACCCGCATGCACGCCAGCCTCTTACGGGAGGTGCTGCAGCAGCCATGGTGTCATCCGTATCTGATGGAGGTGGGCTGTACAGAGCTGTTGACAGACTAACTGATGACATGAGAGAAATGAGAATGGAAATGAGACGACTGGTGGAGGAAAACAACCGACTGCGATCCAGTACCTGGAGGGATGAATGGAAAACTCCTTATCCACCGCGTGGAGGTCAGTGTCAGTGTACCTGTGGAGAGCAAGGTTGCCAGTCCCGTCGTCCCCGGGGTGAACCGAGAGGGCGTTCCCCTGATCGCAGCTGGCGTGAACAGGGAGCTGAGCGAGGCTTCAGTGAGAGACCAGACCATCGAATGCCCTACGATAACCGAGCAAGCTCTCCTAATTGGCGGAGCCCCAGACCCTCAAGGTCCCACTTCGAGGAGGAAATGCAGAGGAAGAGAGGGGTGCGTTTTCTCTCCCCAAAAAGAGAAGATCCAGCTAGCCAGCCGGGAAAAGGGTTTTAGCTGATGTCGCGGCCCAGACCTCAGCTGCTCCACTCATGGGCCAGGGGGAGAAAGAAATGTCTGTCTCATCAACATGTGAGGTACGTACACCAGAAATGACACCTCAACAGTGTACTTCGTATGTGAGAGGGAGTGTTGAAGGGACAGAAATCAACATATTGGTGGACTCGGGTTCGACAGAGTCATTTATCAGTGCTGACTTTCGCATGTCAGTCCCAGCACTGCGCGAACGACCCCTGAACGCTGACTTTATTGCCGCCAGGGCTGTTAATGGCATGATGCTGGACACATTGGGGACCATAACTGCTACCTTGCGCCTTGGAAATGACTCCTGGCAGCATGTTTTCTACGTAATGAGAGGATCGACACAAGCAGCACTGCTTGGCCTGGACTTCCTTGTTGCTAACCACGCCCTTTTGGATTTTGCACGTAGCAAGCTGCAACTATGGGACACTAGTATTCCACTCTTGAGTTCAAAAAACTTGATTCCTGAGTGTTGCAATGTTGCTGTGGCCACTGCTTTTACTCTGCCCCCTCTCAGTGAAATGCTGGTACCAGTCAGTGTTTCTCCCAGCAGACCAGTTGAACATCTTCCTGACTTTGTGGGCTACTTAGCACCCAACCCCCAGAGTGCAAGCGGGTGTGTTGTGGCCCACACAGTGACATCAGTGAAGGATGGAATAACTACAGCCCGTGTGCTGAACCCTACAGATCAGGACATCACTATGAGAAAGGGCACACACCTTGGGGAGTTTTTCTCTGTGGAAGAGTCTGAGCTTCTGCCACTTCCCCAGGTCCCAGTCGAGACGGTCGCAGCTGTTTCATCCACTGATGTCCCTGGTGTGTCGCTGGAAGAGTCTCCAGCCAGTCAGCAGCAGAAAGCACAATTAGTAGCGTTGCTGGCAGAACACAAAGAAGTATTTAGCACATCGAAAGGGGTGACTGGCAAATGCATCTTCATCACGCATCAGATCAATACTGGAAATCATCCTCCACTGCGTCAGCGTGCCTACAGAACCTCACCAGAAAAAAGAGAAGAAATTGATCGGCAGGTGGAAACCCTTTTGGCTGATGGAGTCATAGAGGAAAGCTTCAGCCCCTGGGCCTCACCTGTTGTCCTGGTGAAAAAGAAGAATGGTGAGTGGAGGTTTTGTATTGACTATCGTCGCCTGAACAGCATAACAGTGAAAGACTCGCATCCCCTTCCCAGGGTCGATGACACTCTGGATGCGCTAGCAGGCTCCCTGTGGTTTAGTACGCTGGATTTTTCTAATGGCTACTGGCAGGTGGAGGTTGCTGAGGGGGACAGAGAAAAGACAGCCTTCACGACGGGCAGGGGTCTCTACCAGTGGAGGTCTATGCCGATGGGTCTCACCAATTCACCTGCAACATTTCAGCGCATGATGGAGCTGGTGCTCAGAGGGCTGCCTTGGCAGGTGTGCATGGTGTATCTTGATGATGTTTTGATATACAGCCCCACCTTTGAAGACCACCTCTGCAGTTTGAAGGAGGTGTTTTCCCGAATAGAGGCTGCAGGCCTCAGACTGAATCCTAAAAAGTGTCATCTAGCCCAAGGTCATGTGGTGTTTCTTGGGCATGTTGTTTCTCGCCAGGGCCTCCTGCCAGATCCTCGTAACACAGACAAGGTGAAGACCTGGCCAAGACCCCAAAATCCGACAGAAGTAAGAGCATTTGTTGGCCTTTGCTCTTACTATAGACGTTTTGTAAAGAACTTTGCCCAGTGTGCAGCTCCACTTCACCGCCTCACATGCAAAGACACGCCTTTTCAATGGACACCTGAATGTGACGCAGCCTTTAATTATCTTAAAAGGGTGCTTTCGTCTGATCCTGTTGTCACCATGCCGGATTATAACATGCCCTTTAAGGTGTACACGGATGCCTCACTGGAAGGTGTGGGGGCTGTGCTAGCCCAGGACAAAGCCGGGCTTGAGAGAGTGGTGGTGTACGCTAGCCAGTCGCTCACTGCTAACGAGAAGCGTTGGTCCACCTTTGATAGGGAACTGTGGGCGATTGTGTGGGCTGTGCGACAGTTCCGGCATTACATTGGATCAGCTGCTTTTACCATCATAACTGATCACAAGCCCCTGTTGGGACTCCGCAGCATGTCGATCGACAAGGATCCCACAGGAAAGAGGGCCAGATGGATACTGGAGCTGGATCCTTTCAACTGGGTCATACAACACAAAGATGGACCGCAGCATACAAATGCGGATGCCCTCTCACGGCGGCCACCGGATCCGGCGCCGGGGATGGAGGAGAAAACCTCAGAAACAATGGTCATCCAGGTGAATGCTATTAGCTCAGACACTGAGGCTGCTGTTGTACAGGCTGACACATCTTTGTCACACCCCTCTTCTTCCAATCTCCAAGCTTTGGACACTGCCCCAGAGGGACATCATGGTGAGAGGGAGGGTGAGTCAGGGAACATGGCTCCCATTGACATTCATGCTCTGTCACATGATGGGCTGGAGATGAAAGAGCTACAACGGGTCGATCCAGATATCAGGGAGGTGTTGGACTGGATTGAGAGACATGGGTCTCGGCCACCCAGGAGACTCATGAGGGGCAGCTCTAGGAGGCTGCGGAAGCTATGGACTGAATTTCCACGCCTTTCTGTTGTGGATGGATTGCTCTGTCGAACAGTTAATTCATCTCTCACAGGGTGCACTCATTGCCAAGTGGTGGTGCCTTCATCACTAATAACAGATGTTCTGCAGCATCTTCATGGTGGGCCTGTCTCAGCACATTTCTCTGCTGAACGGGTATGGGAGCGAGCAAGGCAAACTTGTTATTGGCCCTCTATGTTCAAAGATATCCAGCAGTGGTGTGAGCAGTGCGTTTCCTGTCAAACTCGCAGGGCCCCGGTACCTAAGCATAGAGCACCTATGGGGGTCTGGCGACACGGCCCTTTCAGAGAGTGGCGACTGACATTCTAGAACTACCAGTGACATCTAAAGGTAACAAATATGTGCTGGTGGTGGAGGACTACTTTACAAAGTTTGTTAATTTGTATGCTCTCCCTAATCAGACAGCTCATTCAGTTGCCTCATGTTTGTTTGAGGACTATGTGCTCGTTCATGGCATACCTGAAGTGATCCACAGTGATCAGGGCAGGCAGTTTGAAGCTGAGGTTGTTCAAAAGCTATGTCTTCTCCTGGGGATTAAGAAAACTCGCACCACAGCTTATAACCCCAAATCTGATGGTATGGTTGAACGCTTCAACCGGACTCTCATTGATCAACTGGCCAAATCCCTGCTGGACTGTGGGGGTGAATGGGATGCTTATTTGAAACATGTTGCTTTCGCCTACAACACATCTGTTCATGCCAGCACCTGCTACACACCTTACTATCTGGTCCATGGGCGTGAAGCGCGTGTTCCTGTGGATGTACTGGTGCCATCTCGGATGGTTCACTCGGACTTGACCTTTTCTCATGCTGACTTTGTGGCCTCTCTGCTTGTGAGGCTGGAGACGGCCTTCGGGGGTGCTAGATTGTTTGGTGCCAGTGCGCATGAGAGCCAGAAATTGCATCACGATGGGACCCTTCGCCACCAGCCATACGCGGTAGGAGATCTCGTGTGGCTGCACAATCCTACGGAGGATCGCATTAAACTTGCACCCCACTGGACTGGCCCTTACAGGGTTCTTGGGGTGTTGGACTCTGGGGGAGTGCGGGGACTTACCTATCGCATTGGGAGTTTTCTGGACTCTGGCTGTCGGGAGCAGGTGGTTCATTATGATAGGTTGAAGCGCTACACCTTACCAGCACCAGTTGGCTCTCTGAGTAGTCTTCAGGCTTCTCCTCATTGCGCTCCCTCGTTGCTGGATATAGGTGCTCCTGTGGAAGACTGTGCGTCTGGTGACCTGCGGGTCGCTGATGATGCCGAGATGCATCAACAGACTGTATCCCGTTCTGGTCGGGCTGTTAGACTGCCTGCTCATTTGAAGGACTTTGTTACTTACCATTAACTCGGCTGTTTCTCTGAGTTGTTGCTGTTTCTACTGTGAGTGAAAACACAGGTTAACAAAAAAAAAAAAAGGGATACACTGGAGGATTTTGATAGTGACATATGTTTCATGTGTTTTGTTCACATTGTTTTATGTCTTATCGGTGGTGGTGTTATTCCTATGTTGAGATATGGCAATTTTTTTTTTTTTTTTTGAGTGGCTCTTGGATTATTATGTTTGATGATATTGCTGACATGCTTCTTTGTTCTGTTCACACATGTTGGTTTAGAAACGGGGACGTTTCTTTATGGAGAGGGGGAGGTATGTAAGCCATTGTTATGTGTCTTATTGTGAAGGACAAAAACGGAAGTGTTGGTGTGTTGTGGGAAGTGACGCTAACGTGTGGGAGCGAAGAATAAAAGTTGGATCGTCTGGATGAAATTCCCCAGTGTTTTTATTTTCTCTATTATAAACAGTTTAAGCGTCAGGAAAGACCCTCGGTTGCAATATTATATTCCTCAACAGAGTAATTGGCCACACACGGTGATTTGTACAGTGTGGAAATGAGTAAAAACACATTACTATGACTCCAACCAGTACTTTTTACCTCTTAAAAAATGAGTAAAAGCACATTACAATGACAAAATCAGATTTATTGCTTGCCCAAAACTGATTCATGCCTCTGACATAGTACATAGATGAATATTTTGCCCCGAAACAACTAAATATAACACAGCAGAGTAATATTAACAACATTCGACCCCAACCAGTACTTTTTACCACTTAAAAAATTAGTAAAAGCACATTACAGTGTAAAAAAAAGCTTTTTTGCTTATCAAAAACTGATTCATGCCTCTGTTATTGTATATTGTTGGATATTTTGCCCCAAAAGCAACTAAACATAAAACAGCAGAGTAATATTTACAATATTTGACCTCAACAAGTACTTTTTACCTCTTAAAAAACGAGTAAAAGCACATTACAATGACAAAATCAGATTTATTGCTTGCCCAAAACTGTAAATATAATATATATTGTAAATATTCCTCTGCTGTGTTATATTCAGTTGTTTTGGGGCAAAATATCAATTTATGTACCATATCAGAGGCATGAATCAGTTTTTTTGGGGGGCAAGCAAAATAAGCTGATTTTGTCATTGTAATGTGCTTTTACTCGTTTTTTAAGAGGTAAAAAGTACTTGTTGGGGTCAAATCTTGTAAATATTACTCTGCTGTGTTATATTTAGTTGTTTTGGGGGCAAAATATCCAACAATATACAATAACAGAGGCATGAATCAGTTTTTGACAAGCAAAATAAGTTTTTTTTTAAACTGTAATGTGCTTTTACTCATTTTTTTAAGGGGTCAAAAGTACTGGTTGGGGTCAAATGTTGTAAATATTACTCTGCTGTGTCTGGTGCTCAACTGTGGAGAATGAGTTTCTCCCAAAGAGTGACACCTGTGTCAGAGGGGACCCCACTTCCTGGTGGTAAGAGTGTGCAGCTTCTGCAGCCTCTGGCAAACACTCTGCCGGTCGCTTCTTTGGGCATCCACCCAGACTCAGTTGATTTGGGACACCCTTGCCTAAAATAAGCAAATCAAAACACAAATCAGGGGTGAAGGTTTGGATAATTAACTGATCACCATCATGCATATCAATCCACCTTGTCCTGTAATCCTCAGGAGTCCTTGGAATCTTTTTCAAGTGAGCTGTTAGTACACTTCAAAAATATATATATATTAAAGTATTCAGTTAACTTTTATGTTATTCTTATATATTACACTTAATTATACTTAGTTATACAGAAAAGTATAAAGTCTAAGTATATTTGGCTTCAATGTTCAGTACATGGAAAAAAACTTAATTAGTTTAATATATCTAGGTCAAAATATTTCAAATGATTGATCGCTACTACTTGGCTTGTAGTTGTGCTAACTCTTTTATAGAGTAGCCTATAAATTACTGTTCATATATTTGCTTCTTTGAGATAGTACTCCATCATGTTTAACATAGCATCTTGTGGATAAGATGGACTATATCGGACCTTACATCTTTACCAAATATTAGGTTATGTCTGCTCTTCTTGATAATGGCAAGGTATGGTTTAAAAATAAGGCCTAGGGGTGTCAAACATGACTACCAAACTTGTATGGTCACATGCCACTGTTGGAGTGAGATAGATCAATTAATATATCAGAGACATCAATGTAAATGTGCAAGAGTTAGCTGCTGAGCTCATTCTCATCCTGGCGATACATTGCAAGCTCTGCCATAATAGTGACCATATGTGAAGCATGACAGTGCAACACAGGTTTTATTGTAGTGTCATATCAGCAGCAATATGATAACGTACATCTCTGCCTTGTAACTTCACACAATAATCTGGAGGCATCTATCTGAACATACCACATTTAAACATTTCAATCTACCCTGTGTTGAAAAAAGTGGATAAAATTAGCAACAGACATATTCACAATGAAAAACATAATGCATAGAGGTACATAGCAGGCTTAAAGAGAATTTTAAAAAGTGGTATGCTAACCTTGGATCCTGTGTGCATTCCAGGACTGCACCATCCGGTCAAGTGCAATCTCAGCTACCTGCCAAGTTGTCCTCCATGTGAATTTGCTCCTGGTCAACAAGGTGGATGAGAGCCCTTTTCAGAGGGTACACTGTAAAAAAATGTCACTCTAAAATTACGGTAAGTTACTGGTTAATAATTGCATTACTTTCACAGCAAGATGTGTAAATATTTTCACAGCAATTTACTGTAATTAATTCACAGTAGTTTACTGTAATAGTTTCACAGTAGTTTACATTGAAACAACAGCACTTTATGGCAAATTCACAGTTGCCATGCCCAAGGAATTACTGTAATACAGCAGTGTTTAGCTGTGGACTTGCTGTAAATTACTGTGAAATAAACACAGTAAACTGCTGTGAAGATATTCACGATGAATTACTGTAAAAGTTATGCAATTAACCAATAATTTACTGTAAATTTACAATTTAACTCACACTGTAAGATATTGTAAAATTCAGTCGTGGGGGCAGCAGCCTAAGCAGGGAAGCCCAGACTTCCCTCTCCCCGGCCACCTTGTCCAGCTCTTCCCGGGGGATCCCGAGGCTTTCCATGGGGTCTTCCATGGGGCTGCCTAATGGTGGGACGTGCCCGGAACACCTCACCAGGGAGGTGTCCAGGAGGCATCCTGACCAGATGCCTGAGCCACCTCATCTGGCTCCTCTCAATGCGTAGGAGCAGCGGCTCTACGCCGAGCCCCTCCCGAATGACCAAACTTCTCACCCTATCTCTAGGGGAGAGCCCAGCCACCCTGTGAAGGAAGCCCATTTCAGCCGAGTGCAATACTCCTGAGCCAAGTTCCTCACAGGGGCCGTCTTAAATAGGGGAGTTGATGAGATGATGGGAGGCAGGTGTGCAGGTTGCAGAACAGAGAAACTCCGCCCCTGCAGCAGGAGCAGAGGGAGGGGGAGAGCAGACTGCTGGGGATTCACTGAATTCCACAAACATGGCAGACATGCCTTTTTTTGGTCAATCCAGTATGAATAAAAATGTGAACAACAGAATACATGTTACTTTTCACTGCATTGTATTGAATAAAATAAACGCCTACAGAGTTATAAACATTTTTGCAGGGTTCTCAAAGTTTGAATGACTGAGGGCCAGTTTAGGGACCCAACATTAGATCGAGAGCCATCAAAGAAAAATCTCATATGTCACTTTGTTACAGTAAGTCCATGAAAAAGTTAGTTCTTATATTGCACAAAGTTTTGTTTAAAAAAGAGGGAAAATTGTGCCTAACTTTGTATGAAATATGAAGACCAAGTTTTCAGTGAAGAAGTCTGTGGGGAAGTTAGTCCTTAAAAAAGGCTAAAATGTGCTATAATAGCATCTAATGTTGTATTAAAATGATAATAAAAATCATAATATAATATCGTATAATATATATACTCATGGTTGGCTTTGTTTGGTGTTTTCAGTCTAACAGACTTTGTCTCCCATTTTGAATTTCAGGCTAAGACATACTGCTCTGCTACATCAATTGAACCAATCCCGAAAATGTCTCCAGCTTGTTTCTGCATAGATGGAGGACTTCTTCGACATACTGATCAATATGTTCATGACTTGGAGAAATGAGGAAGTGAAGACCCGAGGATGGGTGTGACTTGGCCATGATTGAGTAGCCAAAATTTGACTGTTGACCCACAATGGCAGATTACCGAATATTTCACCAACATGTTGAGAATCAGACTTGTGCACAAAATTTCAGATTTTTCACACAAGAACTGGGGAGGGTTAGTATTTCCAAAAAACAAAGGGTTGGGCTGTTATGCAAAAGTCCTCAACATGTTACTGATGGGTTGCTCCAAAATGCGGCAAACACAGGAACACAATGGAAACATAATTGAGTAAAACTGTTGACTACATCCTATGGAGTAGTCCACACAAGAGTGTGGGCTTCATATCCATGTACTGGATTTTCTTCCTTAATGCCCAGACTTTGGCATGTGGAAAGGATATCACCACATGGGCTCAGGAACACTTCAGAAAACCACTGTCAGTAACTACAGTTCGTCTACATCTGTAAGTGCAAGTTAAAACTCTACTATGCAAAGCCAAAGCCATTTATCAACAACACCCATAAACGCCGCCGGCTTCGCTGGGCCCGAGCTCATCTTCACTAGCAAGGACCACACCACAAATGTATACGTTTGACAGTTTACTGAAGGTTTAGGAATATGAGGAATGACAGTGATGAACATGTGACATGAGATTTGTTGAGAGATGAGCCGTTAGGAAGGATGTCATAAGCCAGGCAGAGCGAGACTCAGTGTGGGGTCTGCCTCATCGCAGTCCTGCCCGAGCTGATCTTGACCCCCAAAAGAGTAATGTTGAATGGAGATCAGCTGAGAATGGACA
This sequence comes from Scarus forsteni, assembly GCA_036419115.1. Classification (NCBI taxonomy): domain Eukaryota; kingdom Metazoa; phylum Chordata; class Actinopteri; order Labriformes; family Labridae; genus Scarus; species Scarus forsteni. The sequence goes on from JAZDUH010000537.1 coordinate 3,871,503, forward strand.
GACACGGTTAATAAGTTGTTTTAATGAATGTGATGAGTTGAGATGTCCCGAGTGGGAATCAGAAGAAGCTATGAATGGTTGCTTTACTTTCAGTAACGTGGAAGGAAGTTGATGCTAGGGTAGGGCTGGACGATTATGGTAAAATTAGAATCCAGATTATTTTAAGTGGTATTGAATCACAATTAATATACACAATTATTAATTTATTTAAAAACTTCAGTATTGATTTAAACGCAATTTAAAGAACCAGTGAGTGGCACATACAGTATTATTGATCCACATAAGTCACACACGCTCGCTGTGGCTGCACGTGGAACACAGAAGCACTATGAAGCGCAGGAACTTGCATACATGGCACACCACACTGTGCGGCATTTTAATCACTTTTCTTCGATGATAATGCTTTTATGATTGTTAGATGGCAAAATTTAAATCAGGATCAAAATCTGATTAATTATCCACCCCTATGCTAAGGTGGAGCAGAGCAACTGATAGGAACTCAAATGTCAGTCTGATGTGGAGTGAGATTGTGGAGGATTACTTCCTAGAGGCAAACCAAGGTCCATAGCTGTGGGTCTAGCTTGATATTGAAGGTTTGTGAAGGTTGAGGAAGTATAGGTTTTGTAAGGAATCTCCTCCACTTCTGAGATGTAGGAGTATGTGAGAATGGACTCCTTGACAATTTTTGCCCCCAAAAGATGGTGGATGTTATCGGGGATGAGTCCAGGCAGATGGTGGAGACTGAAACTCTATCAATTCATCAATATCCTGACTTAGCCTGAAGCCTGAAGCCCTCTTACTAGATGGATTTACCATTTACAATATTTTGATTAGATTGTATTGTTATACCATCACGTAGAACTGAATACGTCAAGTGCATCGTTTAAACCAAGGTTTGGGTTTAGTTGGATGTTAATGATAGATAACATTTGTAAAGTGCTACATAGAGGGACTCGCACGGAGTGGCTTGTGTTAGTCGACATTTCTGGCCACGTCCTGGTGTTAAGTAATGGGGGTGTCAAGGGAGAGGGAAAGGTGGGAGAGTGATTTAGAATCTGGTTCTTGTTGAGGAGGTGGGGAGGGAGGGGGTGATGGAGGGTGGGAGAGTAGAAGAGGGATAAGTACTGGTTTTTGTAATGGAGGTGAGGAGGAGGCCGGGGAGAAAGATGAAGATTCTGGTAGTTGAGGTGGAGAGAGAGGGTGCAAGTGTAGGTAGGAGAGAAGAAAGGAGGTAGAGTGAGCAGAACCTGGTTCTGTGAGTGGAGGTTGATGGGGCAAAGTTGGGAAGGGATGAAGGCGGGAGGGGTGAATAGTGAGTGGGAGATGGATGAAGAACTGGGTTTGGATAGTGGATGACAGGAGGGGGTGGGGGGGTCGGTGGGGAGGAAGAGTGGCTGGCTTTTATTGATTGTATAAGTTTAGCTCTGAATGGAGCCTGGACACTGATTTTGCAAGTACGCTTCAACTTTCACTTAGACCAATTTGCAGCTAGTAGCGGCTAATGTATAGGACAACTAAGTCACTACAAATAAGTGAAACACTGCTTCCTTTGGAATCATCTTTTGCTGGATTGGGGAGGTCAGCAAAGACTGCCGCTGGGCAGCTTCTGCTTTACGTGGATAATAGCCTACTGCATTGATCTGCGTCATGCGTAGCCCTAATTGAAGCTGTGCTGGAGTTACTGGAGCAGAATTAAGGCTGCTGGAGCCAAGCTGAGGCTGACTGAGCAGGGCTGGGGCTGTTGGAGCTGAGCTGGGGCTGTTGGAGCTGAGCTGGGGCTGTTGGAGCCGTGATGGGGCTGTTGGAGCCGTGATGGGGCTGTTGGAGCCGTGATGGGGCTGTTGGAGCCGTGATGGGGCTGTTGGAGCCGTGATGGGGCTGAAGAAGACGAGCTGGGGCTGAAGAAGGCGAGCTGGGGCTGAAGAAGGCGAGCTGGGGCTGAAGAAGACGAGCTGGGGCTGAAGAAGACGAGCTGGGGCTGAAGAAGACGAGCTGAGGTTGCTGGAGCAACTAACCTGTGCTGGGGCTACTGGGGCCGAACTGAGGCTTCTGGATTAGCTGGAGCTGTGCTATAGCTGTTAAAGCTGGTCTTTAGCTGCTGTAGTTGTGCTGTAGTTGTGTTGTAGCTTTGCTGTAGCTGTGCTGTAGCTTTGCTGTAGTTGTGCTGTAGCTTTGCTGTAGCTTTGCTGTAGTTGTGCTGTAGCTTTGCTGTAGTTGTGCTTTAGCTGTAGCTGGTGGAGCTGTGCTGTAGCTGTAGCTGGTGTAGCTGTGCTGTAGCTGTAGCTGCTGTAGCTGGGCTGTAGCTGGGCTGTAGCTGGGCTGTAGCTGCTGGAGCTGTGCTGGGGCTGTTGTAGCTGTGTTGTGGCTGTGCTGGGGCTGCAGAAGCTCTGCTGTAGCTGTTGCTGGAGCTGCTGGAGCTGTGCTGGGGCTGCTGGAGCTGTGCTGGGGCTGCTGGAGCTGTGCAATAGCTGTTGGAGCTGTGCTTGGGCTGATGTAGCTGGTGGAACTGTGCTGTAGCTGTGCTGTAGCTGTGCTGGAGCTGTGCTGGAGCTGTGCTGGAGCTGTGCTGGAGCTGCTGGAGCTGTACTGGAGCTGTTGGAGCTGTGCTAGAGCTGTGCTGGAGCTGCTGGAGCTGCTGGAGCCGTGCTTGGGCTGCGGAAGCTTTGCTGTAGCTGTGCTGTAGCTGTTGGAGCTGTGCTGGGGCTGCTGGGGCTGCTGGAGCTGCTGGAGCTGTGCTCTAGGGCTGTGCTGTAGCTGTGCTGTAGCTGCTGGAGTGTGATTGAGCTGGAGTTGCTAGAGGTGCTCGAGGTGCTGTTGCTGCTGAAGCTGGGGCTGAGCCATTGTAGTGGTCGGGAATGTGGTTGTAGCTGCTGTAGTCGTAATGCTATAGTTGTAGTTGCAGTCATTGCTGCTATTGTTGTAGCCACTGTAGTAGTTGAAGAGATTGACAAAGACAAAAAAATGCATTTGGGTGATGGGGAAGGGAGGGGGTGGGGAGGGGGAAGGGAGGGGTGACAGGATAGATTAGTTGGAAATGGAGAAGATTGAGAATAGCCGCATTGGTTCATCTGCAATGAGCCATTGGGACACTCAAGAGATTGGCTATGACAGAAGGAAAGGAGCCATGCTGCAAGGTGTGGCTGCTGTGGTGATAGAAAAGAAGAAAGGGATGATGGGATGAAGGGATGCATGTGCACAGGATGATAGTGAGCCTGCAAGCGCAGGGTGAGTTGATGAGTCAATGCAATACGACCTGATTCCCGACGGAGGGAGCTGTAGAGAAGAGATTGACAAAGGCAAAAGAAATACATTTGGGTGATGGGGAAGGGAGGGGGTGGGGAGGGGGAAGGGAGGGGTGACAGGATAGATTAGTTAGAAATAGAGATGATTGAGAATAGCCGCACTGATTTATCTGCAATGAGCTACTGGGAGACTCATGAGATTGGCTATGACAGAAGGAAAGGAGCCACGTTGCAAGGTGTGGCTGCTGTGCTGATAGAAAAGAAGAAAGGGATGATGGGATGAAAGGATGCATGTGCACGGGATGATAGTGAGCCTGCGATCGCAGGGTGAGTCAATGAGTGAATGTAATACGACCTGATTCCCAGCAGAGGGAGCAGTTGAGGCGCGTTGGCAGCGAGGTCGTGAGGTCGTCAGCAGCGTCGATGATTGGCTCTGGTGAGAACCCGGAAGCGGACTGTGAGACGAAGCAGCGGTGTTTATGGAAGTTGAGCAGAGATGGATCAGCCTGGAGGTCTACGCGGTGGCATGGAATGCCCCTCGTTTTCAGGAGCCAACGAAGGCGAGCGATGGTCCACTTCCTGAAGGCGATCGGTCTGACCTTGCGGGGGTTGGAGGTATCGTGGTCGTAAGCTGTATGGACGTGGCTGGCAGGCGGTACGCGGACCACAAGGCTCTGTTGTGTAGCTGGATCTGGTCGAGATCTGGCTGTTAAAGGAGGGTGCCTGGATCGTCAGAAGTCGCCGCCTGAGCCGTGGAATATGGGGCTCGGATCGGCGGTAAGTGACTGCTTTTTGGTTCAATGTCTTCTGCGATCGGCGTGCAGCGTGGTCTGTCCGTCTTGAAGAGTTACAGACAAACTGAGCGATGAGGCATGGCTGAGTATAAGTAGGCTTGTCAGCTGATTGGAGGTGTGGTTTGTGGCGTGGTCCAGCTCCCGAACCTAAGTTAACACATTAACTTCATTAAGATGGACTGATGCAAAGTGGAAAAGTGTTCTGTGGTCTGACCAGTCCACATTTCAAATTGTTTTTGGAAACTGTGGTCGTCGTGTCCTCCGGACCAAAGAGGAAAAGAACCATCCGGACTGTTATAGGCGCAAAGTTCAAATGCCAGCATCTGTGATGGTATGGGGGTGTATTAGTGCCCAAGGCATGGGTAACTTACACATCTGCAAAGGCACCATTAATGCTGAAAGGTACACACAGGTTTTGGAGCAACATATGTTGCCATCCAAGCAACGTCTTTTTCATGGACGCCCCTGCTTATTTCAGCAAGACATTGCCAAGCCACATTCTGAACGTGTTACAACAGCGTGGCTTCATAGTAAAAGAGTGCGGGTACTAGACTGGCCTGCCTGTAGTCCAGACCTGTCCCCCATTGAAAATGTGTGGCGCATTATGAAGTGTAAAATACAACAATGGAGACTCCGGACTGTTGAACAACTTAAGCTGTACATCAGGCAAGAATGGGAAAGAATTCCACCCGAAAAGCTTCAAAAATTGGTCTCCTCAGTTCCCAAACGTTTACTGAGTGTTGTTAAAAGGAAAGGCGATGTAACACAGTGGTAAAAATGACCCTGTGACAACCTTTTTGCAACGTGTTCCTGCATTAAATTCTAAGTTGATGATTATTTGCAAAAGAAAATAAAGTTTCTTAGTTCGAACATTAAATATCTTGTCTTTGCAGTGTATTCAATTAAATATAAGTTGAAAAGGATTTGCAAATCATTTTATTCTGTATTTATTTAAGATTTACACAACGTGCCAACTTCACTGGTTTTGGGTATTGTAATTAAATACGGTATAAAGGCAAGGCAATTAATGGTCAAACTGATAAACTGTTTTTTTTCTTTTTGCAAATGTTTACTCATTGTTAATTTGATGTCTGCAACACATTCCAAAAAAATCTGAGACGGGGCATGTTTCCTTTTCACAACACTCAGTAAGCATTTGGGAACTGAGGACACTTATTGTTGAGGCTCTATAGGTGGAATTCTTTACCATTCTTGCTTAATGGTCAGCCTCATTGCTTAACAGTCCCAGGTTTTGGTTGCTGTGTTTTGCACTTCATACGTAATGCACCACATGTTTTCAATGGGAAGCAGGTCTGGACTGCAGGCAGGCCAGTCTGGTATCCACACTCTTATTACAAAGCCACACTCTTCTAACATGTGCACATTGTTGCTTGTCTTGCTCAAATTAGGAGGACATCCCTCAAAAGACACCTCTTTATTGGCAGGGTATGTTGTTCCAAAACTTGTATGTACCTTTCAGCATTAATGGTGCCTTTAAAGATGTGGACAATACCCATGCCACAGGCAGTAACACAGCCCCATACCCTCACAGATGATGGCTGTAAACTGTACACTGATAACAGACTGGATGGTCCTTTTCCTCTTTAGCAAAAAGGACAGGACGTCCATGACTTCCAGAAATGATTTGAAAAGTGGACTCATCAGACCACAGCTCGCTTTTCCAATTTGCATCAGTCCATCTCAGATGAGCTAAGGCCTGATGAAGCTTGTGTTGTTTCTGTGTGTTGTTGACTCTGTTGTTGTTTGTTGAGTCTTAACCTGCGCTTGACGAACATTAACTGACAATCGTTTTCTGCATTGTTCCTGTACACTTTGGGTATGACAGTAGGGTTGTATGATTTTAGGAAAAAGGTCTAATTGTGATTATTCTAACAGATATGGCAATTTCAATTGGATTCACAATTTCCATCAGATGAAGTTTCAGTGCTGTATTCACAATGTGTATAGTGACATTTACAAACATAACAGAAAATTATATCATACCTTAAAACATTGAATATATTACTCTGAGACAAGGTAGCAAACTAAAGGTAAGCATTGCTTCCACATGTATTTAAAACAAGAAACAAAGTCATTGACCAACAACACTTATTACAACTAAAAAACTAAAACAGCCATTTTGGGCAGTCTTTACTTAAAAAAAAAAAGCTAAGGATGCTTCCCCTGTACCTAAAGATGGCACTCACCTGTTTCTAGTTTAGCTGTTCACCTGTGGAGCATTCTCAACTTCTCCCATCTTTTGTTGCTTCTGCCACAGCTGTGTTTGTGCATGAAGTTCACACTGAGTGAATATTTGCCAAAAAAGAAGGGAGTTTATAGTTTGAACATTAAATGTCATTAAATGTTGTGTATTCAGTTGAATATCAGTCTAAAAGGGTTAGCAAATCATTGTACATTTTACACATCTTCCCAACTTTATTGGAATTAGGGTTTGTACTATTCTTATCGAACAGGAGAGAACAAAATTGAATTTAAATTTTTCTCTCTTTTCGTCCCATTTTTGTTCTATTGACCTACAGAACAGCCTGAGGATGTCGTTATGGATGAGGGAGGATGTGCGTGGCCAACAGTAGGATCTTCTACAGAGGACATCTGATGTGCTCATGTTATTAGATATCAGGTAACAACACCAACACTGTGTTAACACCACCCAGGTGACAGGGCACGAAACAAAGCAGATGCTGAACACTTAAGATCTGTGAGTCAAATGAGGAGTTTTTATTAGTAAGACACTCTTCTGGAGATCATCCATGACATTGGGCAGAGAGAGGCAAAGGCAACAGTAGTGATCATAGTGTTGTTTTGTACTTACACCAAGCAAATGTCACATACTGTATGTGATGTTGATTTTTCAGCTTACCTCGTCAATAATGCATGGAGCACTTTATATTGCTAATATGCCATACACACTTCTCCATTACAGTCCCTATCTGTGATGTCGAAAAACAGTCAGATCTTTGCAATAAAGTCTTTAACACAGTCAGAGCAGCAATAATCACAACTGAGATGGCTTTGAATTACAGCTGCATTGAAGATCAGTACCTCGACAAAGCTGCATAATTACACTAAATTACTGACTTGTTGATACATTTAAAAGAGGGCTAATTAATGTTAGCCATCCGCAAAACAACATGTATGTAGATTATTTCTATTTATTTATTTATTATCTACTACATCACTTGTTTTAATTTAAGGCAGATCTAATACATCACTTGTTTTAATATAAGCACCGTCCCACCGTCATCATGAGAGAGAAGAGGCTGAAACGGGTCCGGGCCCCGGGCACCCCGCTCCTCCTCCTCCCTCGAAGAAGCAATACCAGCCGCCGGTCAGAAAATTCCAAGAGCGCTGGTTCAGTGATGAAAAAGGCGTCAGGCGCGACTGGCTTTCAGTTAAAGCTAGGGTCTACGATTTGAAACCGCAGCCTGCCCCCCCTTCCCTCACCTCTCCCCTCCGTGTTCCAAGATCCCGCCCCCAGCTCGTGTCGCCTCATAAAGCCCCCTCGGACAGAGCTACGAGCGACTAGCATGATAGATCAGCAGCAAACTCAATCAAAAACAGCTCAGCTCAACTGAAAGTATCAAATTACAGACATCCCCTTGTAACACACAGCAGTAGCTATTTCAATTGGACCGGGCGGTACGCGGGTCTGGCGCCGCCAGAGCGGAGCCGAGTGTGGGGGAGGATTTATCTTTCTCAGCCTGTCCTCCCCAGCTCAGCTTACAGTACAAACGATTAGCGGCTAACAGGCTAACCCGCTCCCCTACAAGTTATTAGCCCGTGCAGGCACAAACTAACCAGAGTTATTCAGCAGACATCTCCCACTGTAGTAAACAAAGCCATTACCTGATCAACCAGGGGCGAAACGGCCGATACTGAAGGTCTGACGGCCGGCTGAGGCTATTCGTTAGCCGTTAGCCGGCAGAGCTCCGTTGGGCCCCGCGGGAGAGGGAGGCGGCTTCGGTCTCGGCGCTAGGCTTTTCCGGCTCCATGATAGTTCAGTAGCTAACGCTGCTAGCTGCTCACCGGAGGTAGAGGGAGGAGGCGGGACCATGGGCATGACGCTGCGTAGCGAGGGAGACGAGGATTGGATGGACTCACGGACCAACTCACGGACCAATTAATAGTCGCAGGTTCTTAGTTTTGATTGGTCAGATAGTATGCAGCTTTTCAGCGGATATACTGAATGGATTTTTTTCGTTCTTTTTGGTCTTTATACTGTATAGATAGGACCATAGGACCATAACAGCCTTATAAACGGTGTTATTAATATGTACAAAGCTTCCAAATCGTAGACCATAGCTTTAAGGACGACGTCATGTTCTGCAGCGTTTGTCAGGAATTCGGACGAGACAACTAGTCGCTCAAGTAAATTCGTCTAAGTAAAGGCTGCAGATCCATGAAAGTAAAGAAGTAGAGTAGAGAAAGTAAGTAACGGATTACGTTTGGATGTGCAAGTAAATAGCTTTACGTTACCTTAATGTCATGTCTGGATGTAAAGTGCACTTAAATGGTTGTTTACACCAGTGCTGTAGTCTCGGTTTTTATACCAGGGGTCTAAACTGACCCTAACGTCTGTAACTCTTACAGTGAGTTAAGAGAAGACCTTGGGATTAAAAAGTTTGAGAACCACTGCCATGATCAGAATATTATGGCCGGAGGTATACTTAATTTCTTTCTGCCCCTGCTGTTTCTAAGGTTAATTACCTATATCTTATGGTCACAGAGACTATACTCTCATCTCATTTACTCAAATTTGGGTTTGAGTATACTGGTTTACAAACTATTTATTTTGTTTGTATTACTGCAACATTTCTTAATAATGCTCTTTTAATAGTTAATGTCTTTACACATTACAATTGACTAAGAACAGAATGACTAATATTACGATTTACCACGATGCCTGAAATAATGTGATTAATGATGTCTGAGTACAGTAGTAAAGCAATTTGTTGGGTTTAACATTTGGCAAGTTGAAATCTGGTTGGCGAGTAACATTTTTGACCTACTTGCCACTTGGCAAGTAGGTCAGAAATTTAATTTCCAACCCTGTCTACTACATCACTTATTTCAATTTCAATTTTTTGTTTTTATTTATGCAACATTTCTGTTACTGCTGTGTTTATAGTCAGAAGCATTACCTTTGTACACTGTCCTCCCTCTGTGCAAAGTATGTATTACAGTCGCATTGTGTTGTGTGAGATGGAAGAATTATTTGTTTAAAGAAAATTAAAATGAATGAAATGGGATCCAGTTTGAGTTGTTGCTCATTATAGACAGCACTTCTCTGGAAAGTTCCCTAAAAAAGTACAATAGTTATCTCAAAAAGGAGAAGCATTGCAATATCATTTTCCCCAATAATGTCCATCCCTAAACATTACTTGTTTAAAATATTTTTTATGTCAGAACTGTCCCTTGTCTGTTTACTCGCCTGTTTTAAGTTAGGATAAAGCAAACAGCTAAAGTCAATAAACATGCCAAATCCAGCACATTAGTGGATGATCAGACAATCATTTTGAAGACATTTTTTATTTTATTTTTTATTTTTTGTCAACATACACATTTCCAAAATACTGCATATGAAGATGGGTATATTCATGACTGAGCCATGCTGTCTTCCTATTAGACACCTGATAACACGGTTGTTGACTCTCTGCTCAGCATCTTTCTTCATGCCTCTCTAAGTCTTTCTGTCTTGCACATGTTCTCCTGCACTGTCAAGACAAAGCCACGCTGACACTGTTTTGTATCTGAATTATTAATGTTATATACCAGTGAAAAAACCCTGGTCTGGTGCACATGTGTCTGTGGACATGACAGTTACAGTGGATCTTAAAATCACATGTGCATAGTAAAGCATGCACAGCCCGCTCATTACACCGAGCTGACGCGTCTTTACTCACATCCCATGCTGCCTTGCTGCCTCGGCCGGCATCGATAGGCGCGGTCTCTCACTCCCTGCATTTCCCTCGCTCTCTCCCCTCCCTCTTCTCCACCCACCCTCATTTACGCTCGGCACAGTGTGGTCCTCTTTCACCGGTGGCTGCTGCCTCTATTACATCCGTTCTTCTGTTTGCTTTAAGCCTCAAACTCTGCAAGATTGATGCTGTCTGTTCCTCTCTCCGTTCATTGGCTTCACTTTCTTCCCTTGTCTTACGCTTCCCATGTACGGGACTGGGGGTTAGTTTGAATGGGTTCTTTCTGTACTGGAGTGAAGAGGTGAGGTGAGCATCCGTCTTTCCCACCATAGAAGAAGAGTGCGTGAGACCCAGGAGCATCACTGATGCAGATTGCATCCTCTGGAGCATCGACAGAACAGCTCTAGGGAAGAAATACTAAAAAACCCACGTGCAATGCTTGGATGTGCTTTGTGTTGTGAGGAGTGTTGACGCAAAAGAAAGAAGAAGGGAGGCAGCAGCAGAGGGAGGGGAGCAATTTAGCAAGAGGCACCCCAGTCACAGGGGTTTGGGGGAGGTGGGTGTGGGGTCTTTGGGGAGTGTTTCAAAAGTGAAAGGAGGAGTAGGGGGAGACTGCTCTGCTCTCAGATCAAAGAAGAAGAAGGATTGCTTTTTTCCACTCTGTCTGAAGATTCACAGGGAGACTAAGGCTGTCATTGACTCTCCTGAGGCTGTGGCTTTAAAATCTGAGACCAGAGACTGTCTGCAGCTGGGGGCTGAGGACACCGAGTAAAGAGGGAGTGTGGGGGGGGGCTTCATCTGGACAGAGGTGATTTTTCCACCTGAGAAAGAAGGACAAGGAGGAAGCTTTCCTGGAAATTGGCAGGAACCCGAGGATCCAATAATGGCTGTCCAACTCATCCCCGAATCGGCTGTGTGTTTGCTTATGGTGAGTCTCACAGGGGTAAAGTATTTCCGTTGCTTGTTACCTTCTGTCTTTGTTTCTTCTGTTTCTCTTATCACTTCGTCCTCGTGGCAGGAGGTGAGCTGTCATTGCATCAAAAGGGATGCTGCCTGTTTGCTCCTCCCCTTTACTATCACCAGTACCTGACACCCTTGAACTTCTTTGTGATGCTCAGAAGCCGCTTTTCATTCGGTAAAACTGTACATCTCTTGGAGAAAACTCTCACCTTTGTGTGACTTTCCCACGTGTTCGACAGTCTGCAGTGGTCATCCGTGAGGGGAATTGCTCACAGGCATTTCTGTTGCTGGTCGTGGTGTTTCGCAGCTTCTGAATTTAGTTAAGTATGATGTGTGTATTTTGTCAAAGCCTGGCATAAAGTTGAAAAATGAACCTGCTTTGTAATTCTATCTGTTTAAGAGCAGGTGGCAATTACTTCCAATCATAAAATTGGAATTAATTCAGTTATATCTCAAGATAACGCTGTTAACCTGCAGCTTGTGTCAGAGGATTTGTAGGATCTTGTTAGTGGAGAAAAGGGGGCACCGCTGACATGAGACAGATTGGCTCGGCTTGGCCTGGTTCAGATCTGGCCATAGAGAGCAATGAAATAGAAACACACACACACACTCCATGCTTCAATCCACTAACTCCTCTCTCTCCCTGTCCAGCCACAGAGTGAAACAATGGCAGCGTGCTTTTGCCGCATGTGTAGAATTCAGATAAGACTCCAGTTTCTCTTCTGATCATCCTCACCGGGTCATACGTGGATCATTGTATACAGCTGTGACTCTGTATGAGGAAGCGTGTTCTGCTCATTCTCATTCTATAGTGTTGGCATTCTGCAGTCCCACGGGGGGTCATGCATCGCCGCACTACCTGCTATCTCCACCTGTCATGGCTGTCTGTTACTATGGCGATAGGCCATGCACCCCACTCAAGGGGAGAGGATGCAGTTAGAGAGGCAGGGTGGGAGGGGAGAGGGTGAGGTGACGGACAGGTGGGTGAAAAAGGAAGTGTGAGTGATGAGGAGGGTTAAGAGAAGAATCAGGAAAGCTGTGGTGCAGTGGTGATGACAGTTCGAAAGCCAACCTGAAGGTTAGCATCACGATGATTCCACTGACAAAATAAATGTTTTTTTTGTCCATGAGTTTCTTGGATCACTGATAATGTGTTCATTGACAGAGAAGTTTTTGGCAGCTGTTTTTTTCATGGAGGTTATGCACAAATAAACACAACTTACATTAATATTGAATGCTACATGTAAGAAGCAGAGGAAAGAGAGAAGTTCATGTCAGGCTTTTATTGAAATGTCACATTGTCATCTGACTTCAGTGTAACCAGTTCAAAGTTTGTAACTTTTTTTTACACAAAAGACATTATTCCTAGAGTCAGCTGTTTGCATCAGTGGTCTCATGGCTTTGTCAACTTTGAGTCTATTCTCATTTTTTAAGATAAACCACAATAATGGTAATTAATGTCCCGGCTAAAATCTCTTGTCTTGGTTGGCCACTTGATAGCTTTTTTCCCAGAGATAACTTTTTTTTTTTTTTACATCTGTTAGCCCATAAGAAGTAAAGTTGAAACTCTCTTGAACTCTTAAGCTTGTGTTTCGCTGCCATGAGGAAAAAAGTTATCAAGCCAAGCATAAATCAAAAGCGGAGACGATTAAATCATTAAGACATTTAAAGCTAAAGACATAAAAAAGTAAGAAAAATTTCGAGATATGCCTACTTTTTGAAAAAAGGTCATGTTTTTGGAATAAAAGTGAAGATAGTGGAATACTGTGCCAAAACTGTGGCAGGATTGGTCGTCACCATCAGATCATTAGTCAAAATGTAAAGATCTGAGGTCATAATTCAAGAAGACGAAGATGGCTTGACAAACATGAAAAAATCTAATGAATTAGATACTCAATCATGAGGTAAAAAAAAAGAAATTGTATGATTCAACATCTCATGGGTTTGATAATATCAAAATAATGGGATATGTGTTGGTTTGGCAGAGTTGTTAGCAACCAGCCACATCTTCTGCCGACCTGGGTCCAAATCCCACCTGTGGCTGGTTTGCAGAGCGTCGTCCACTCCGTGTCTTCATTGTGAGAAAAATAATGCAAATTTTTGAGACAAAAGTCATAAATCTGAAACAATGTGTCTTAAGTGGACATAAAAAAGTCAAAATTGTGAGTTGGAAATTTGTAATTGAGGGATTAAAAGCAGAATTGCAAGAGTCACATTTTTATGGTGAAAAATAAATCTGGCAAAAGTTAAAATTATGGCAAAGTGTAAATCACTTGATAAGTCATCACTGTGAGAGAAAGAGTTACTGTCCAGTTAATAAGTCAAGAGACAAAAAGTCAGAAAGTTGAGATAACAAGTTGCTGTTGAGGGATAAAACAGTCAAAAGTGATAAAAATCAATAGTATGATACAGTAAATATAAATCCTGAGATAAGTTGCATTGTATGTTAAGATATAACTGGGGCAAGGCAAACATGCAGCCGCTTGGCTCCGCAGTTATGGAACTCGCTCCCCCTTGACCTCTGCAACACTGACTCCTTATCTCTCTTTAAACCAGACTCAAAACTCATCTGTTCAGACTCTCCTACTTCCTCTGACCTTTTCCCTGTCTTTTGTACAGTATTGTTTGTTATATACTTGTTTTTATGCCTGTTTTAATGCATTGTTTAGTCATTTTTTTTGTAAAGCGACCTTGAGTGTCATAACATTTATTAATATTATTATTAGATTAAGTGTAATCATTAGATTAGAAGTCATTATTGTGAGGTAAAAGGTCATAGTTGTAAGATAAAATCTCTAAATTGTTGGATAAATGTCAATGATATAAGGCTAAAAAGTCACAATTTTGAGATATCTAATATTCTTTCATACTAATTTTGGGCTAAGTTGCAGACAAGTTTGACCTTCTACGTCATAATTACGACTTTCTGTTTCATAATTAGAAATGCTGAAATTAGATTGTTTATCCAATTTATAACAAACTGAACAACAACAAACCATAAATCAGGAGTCCACTGATACAGACTCAAATGCTAAATCCATTTCAACACTTTAAGGGTGTTTTCACACCAAACATATTTAGTGCGTACCAAAGAAGTTTTGGCCCAGGGTTTGGTATGTTAGTATCAATGTGAATGCAACCACCGCACTTTGGTGCGCACCAAATCAGCCGGTCCGAGACCTTCATGAAGGGGTGGTCTCGATCCGCTCCATCTCCCTACATTTGGTGCGGTTACACTGGTGTGAAACAAAGTGGTCTGAACCGATCTACTTTTGATGCATTACTTCCTGTTAATCCCACGGTTGAATCTTTTGCTTACTCGATTTGTCGATTTGTTTATTCTGGTTGAGGATTACGATGATTTACGAGGGTCCAGAAGGTCGCTGATGCCGTCTCAAACACAATAAAAAAACACATTTGAAGGAAAATGTAGAAGAGAGCGAAACGTAAACATTGGTTGTTTGGTGTAGGAAATGGTTACCATGGTAGCCTCTTCTTCGTTCTCCTCCATAGCAGGTTTGGCAACCAGTTCGTGCATGTTGCCCCCTGCTGTTTCAAACTGAGTAAATACACAAGTGGGCCCGGGCACGGTGCGATGTTGCAAGTGTGAATGCAAGCTGGAGGGGGAGGGGGGTAAACTGCGCCACAGCACGGTTCGAAACAAGTGGGCCTAATGTGAAAACACCCTAAGTCTCATTCCTGCAGCAGTAACACTTTCTGTGTGAAAGTGTGTTTTATCACAATAGAATTGTCCACTTTGTCCTTTGTGTAATTGTTTGTGATTGGCAGACAGTTTGTGTCCCTTGACTCCATTTCACTGCCTCTGCCTCGTCAAATGGCATCAGCATTAGGGCGTTCCCTTACAAGTGCTCTTACTGTCACAGCTGACACCCCAGGACTTTTTTTCTGTCAACCCAGGTCGCTCAGGGAAACGGCTTACTGTCACAACTTTTCTTTGCCTCTGTTCTCTGTATGATTACAGCCTCGCATGAAGAATTTTCTCTCTATTTCGGTGCCACTTTTCCACTGGTAAGCAATCAGCAACACACTTTAGTATGAACAATTTTGGCTCCTGTGGTGTTTGCTTAGGCTGGGATTTTTTCTGGCTGGTAAGCCCACCAAGACATGGAGAAATAAAACCACTTAACTTTGAATTTCCCCTCAAATAATCCCAGAAAAAGACTGACATCAGATCAGTAATTTCAGAGCTTGGTGAGTTGTTCACAGAATCCGTGGCATTTGTATTCACGCTGACATGTTTGGGGCATGAACCTATCTGAATAATTAATGAGAGGCTGGGCTATGTGTGTGTACGTGTGAGTGTGCATTTGTGTGTATTGATCATGTTCGCTGCCTCTGAGTGTATTAATATTTTAGGTGAATAAGTGATTATGTTCTTCCGTGATTGCATGAGCTACCTTAATAATCATAATTCATTCTGACAGCACAGCAAATTAACAAGATAGGTAGATAGATGGATAGACTTTTTACTTTTTAATGCAGGTACAAAACAAACAAAAACAGTGATGTTCAGTATTGTGATTAACTACGTGACCATAGCTATTTGTTGACAATGGGCTTCTGTTTTGAAAAAAAGCTAACCATCAAAAACAAAAATGGGAATCTGAAGGTGAAGGATGTATAATTTAACGATAATGGCAAGAGTCCTCACAGCAGTAACAATAAGAAGAAAAGTCATAATTTTGAGATAAATATATAAATTATAAAATAAAAGATAGAATGAAAAATGATTCAATTGTGAGGTATGGGGTCATAATTGTAGTAATACTAAAAAGAAAGCAACCAAAATTAAAAGATTGAAAAGTCAAAATAATAAGATATAAAAAGTCAAATAGATCATGAGTAACATTAGTGAGATAAATGTTGATACTATGGAATAAGATGCTAATATTATAAGATGTTACAAATATGGGATTTGACAAAAAAAAAGTCGTACAGGTTTCAAAGTAAGGCCGCGTTTACATGGCGCCGAAAACGGTCAAATCCGATGGCCTTGCATCTACATGGGAACTCGTTGAAAACGGAAACTTTTGAAAACAGGCTCCAGAGTGGAAAGATTTGAATCCGCCCTCCATTTAGCTCTGTGTAACCCTGTATCAGAGCGTTTCAGGGTGAAACACTGACGTCACCGCATGTGCAGTACTCTTTCAGATGAAGGTTGCACGCGCATACCAGGAACAACAACAGCTTTGGCCGTCCACCGAGTAACGTGTGAGCCTCTTACCGTGCTCGGTTTGTTATCCAGACAAAACTGTCCAGACAGATTTGTTGTCCAAACTGATTTGTTGTCCAGAAAAGAAATTCCTGTGTCTCTGTGCGTTCACTCGCCATTGTTGTTTGTGAAAAGTTTTTCTTCTTCGTTCGTGTGTTGTAGCAGCGCTGCCTCTCTGCAGACCTACACCGCCACCCACTGAACCGGCATGCACATTACAGCGGATTCACTCGTCTCCAAGCGTCATCGTCTGAACGCAGAAGAATTCTTAAATGCAAAGGACAAATCTTTGCGTCTTTGAGTCAGGAGTTCCCATGTAAATGTAGCCTAGGAATTGTGTGATCAACATGAAAAAGTAGGTTTGGTGGGATTTGAAATTGAGACTATAAATTGAAAAATCATAAAAATGAAATGTTGAAACTATTGAGGCCAAAAGCCAAATTTCTGAAGAATGCTATTATGAGATGAAAGAAAAATAAAATGTTAAGTTAAAGAGGAACACAGCCTGAATATTGATGTAGTCATACATCTGAGATCGAAAGTAAAAATTGAAAAGGCAAGGTCATAACATGAAATGAAATGTCCAGATGTGAGATGGAACGGCATAAGTATTATCTGAAAAGTCCAACTTGCGAGATGAATAGATGTAACTTTAAAGTGAAAGCTAAAATATGATGTTAGAAACTTCATGGACTAAGAATTGTGATATAAACTTAAGATTAAAAGTCAGAGTTCTTGAACAACAGTGAAAAATTATTTAAAATTTGATTTTATTGTGATCAAAGAAGTGATTATGAGATGAACAGTAGAAATTAAATATGATTCTAATCACGAGATAAGAATAGAAAATATGATGTAAAAAGTTACAACTATGACATAAAGGCTAAAAAGCCATAATAATACAATTATATGCAAAAATTATGCCTTTAAAAGTGGAAGTGTGGATACATATTTAAATTATTTCCCTACCTTCTGGACGCAATGCAGATCTAAGCAGTCAATATAGAGTCATATTTTCGAGTTCTCTCCGGGCTTTATTATCTTGATCTAGTACGATTGGCTCAGACCTTCATTAAATCAGCTATAAAACTGAGCAGTCTCTTGTCTGTCGTATATACCAGGCCATGAGGGATAGACTGTGGTACTTGACTAACAGTTATGAGAGGATGTGATCGATAAAATAATATAAGACATGATGAATGAGTCTGGCAGGATATATAAAAAAACACACTTCATCTGCATATATTAATTACATACGTTAAGGCTGTCTGCGTAAGGAGAATTTTATGTTCACTGTAAGTAAATGGACAGACGGAGAGTCTCTCTGTTGGCCCGGTCTGTTTTTTTTTTTTCTGTTTTGTTTTATTGAAGGCTGAAGGGATCAATAAGCAGTTAGTCTGCAGTGAGAACAGAAGAACCCTGCCACCTGATATTGGAACGGATAAAGGACTGAACGGTTTCATTTGACCCCATCAGGACAAGTTTCAACACACTATCTCCTGAATTTGACAAGAATCCGGGCTTTATCCACCTGAGCTGCACATGAGTACTCATTCTATTTTAGTCCTGGACATGAGTGAATCCGTGCCAGTCGTTTCTTTTGTGTTTCAAATCGAGCGCTCTTGATTTGCAGCCTTTCCTTTGTACTTAAAATGAGAACTGGGGCAGCACCATGCTCACCAGTGAGCTGATTAAGCTGCGCTCTTTAGGGCTCTGAAAGGAGCAGATTGTAGTAATCTCTAAAATGGAGTTATACGCTGAAGGGAAAAATTAAATGCCAAAAAAGTCAAATTAAATGGGTTTCACAAAGAGCTCATTCAAAGGTAAATAATCTTGTATTTATCTTGCAGTTTTTCTCATTTGTGATGGCTCATTGTTCAGAACAGTCTAAGGGGCCATTTACACAAGGCCTAAAACGGTAAAATCCGGTACGTTTTCATTGCGTTTCGGCCTTGTGCTTACATCGGGAACATCGGAAACTCTTTGAGGTCTGCCCAAATCCATAAACTTTTGAAAGCCGACTCCAGAGTGGAGAGTTTTCAATACACTCTCCATGCAGCCCCATGTAAACGCATGTCAGAGCATTTCAAGGTGAGGGCTGCACGCGTACCAGGAACAACAACAGCTTCGGCCATCTACTATTGTGTGAGCCTCTTACCGTGCTCGGTTTGTTATCCAGACAAAACTATCCAGGCAGATTTGTTGTCCAAACTGATTTGTTGTCCAGAAAAGACACTCCTGTGTCTCTGTGCGTTCACTCGCCATTGTTGTTTGTGAGTTTTTCTTCTTCGTACATGTATTGTTGCAGCGCTGCCTCTCTGCAAACCTACACGGCCATCTACTGAGCAGGCATGCACACTACAGCGGTTTCATTCATCTCCAGCGTCTCTGTCTAAGCACAAAACAACTTTGAATATGCAAAGGAAAAAATTTTGCCTTCTA
Organism: Scarus forsteni; assembly: GCA_036419115.1. NCBI lineage: Eukaryota > Metazoa > Chordata > Actinopteri > Labriformes > Labridae > Scarus > Scarus forsteni. The sequence continues at coordinate 3,890,113 of JAZDUH010000537.1, forward strand.
AGTGTCCATGTAAACATAGCCTAAAAATCTCCAGAGCAATTGTAACATCAGTTTCATGGTACAGCAAAACTCAATTACATATCTGCAAAATGATTCAGGTCTGCCAAGATAATTTACTTATGTTTCAAAAGATGTTTATGTGCCTGTTCATATTCCAGTTTCTCCCAAATGAAAATTTGTAGTCATTTAGGAAACGTTTTAACCATGATAGTCAACAAGGATAGGGAGTTACTAATGATTAAAACTTATTTAAGTGCTTTTACTTGAGTAATTTCTAACTGTACTTTTAATTGTACATTTCATTTAGCATCTGAATACCAGGTTCTACAATTGTAAACAAAAACCCAACTATCAAAAGATTTCTTGACTTGTGCTGTCACACTATCAAAATTTTACAGATACTTAAGTCGCCTACATACCAAACAAGCCTTTCTAACATGGGTGACCACTCTCCATGTAAAGTCAACGCACAGACACGATGGAAGGGGTTAACCCTCCTGCAATGGGACAGACGTTCTCTGGGTGACTGAGTCGCTCGTCGCTTTGTTGAAAAGTTTGAACTCTGCTGGCGATATCGCATGTGACTGTGCGGTGGGTGTTCTTTGGGTGTGTGATGGCACCCGTGACAGACTGTTTTTATTCTGGTTCACAGAGTGATAATCCATGTGCATGTGGGGAACATTAGTGAGTACATTAGTTCTGCTACAGAAAACTCAGACGATGCTACTGCAGGGCTGTCAGCTGCAGTGTTTTGTGGTTGGTAGGTGAATGAAAAGGATACAGTTGGAATAATGTCAGCTAATACAACATATTATATGATATAATCGTGGTGAAACTCAAGTGGATGTGATGTCTCTGGCGACCAAATAAGGTATTTATGGACAGGCGACGCTACTCTGGTGGGTGATGGGATTTCAGCTGCAAAGTCATATCCTAATGCTGTGATTGCAGCTTTCAGCTATGACCTGGTATTCTGATTGATTGAGAAATTCTGATCAGTGATTTTTGAAGTGATTGTTTAATGGTGTGACATTAATATTTTTTTCCAAGTTTCTTGTTTGAGACAAAATGAATAAGTGGAACTTGTCTTAGCACATTCTCATTAAGTTAATTATAATTTCAGAGAGGGACCTGAGACGGCTTAAGTGGGAAAACTCTTCTGCTCTTGTGCAGATCTTTTATTCAGCCCGAGTGTTTTTCTGTGCGCATGTTCGTGATCAATATGCATTTTACTATCTGTATGCTGTGCCCATCTGAGAGAAAGCAGGGCAAGTTGGTATCTTGACACACACAAGAGCTAAGTGGATTATCTTCATAATGCTGCAGGCTTCTGCTCTGCATGCTGGGAGAGAAACATCAGCTCACAGCTTCCCCGATCCTCAGTGAAACTGCTCCCCTCATGTGAGGGAGGCCTCTCTTTTCTTTTTTCAGTGGCTGCCGTGTACCTGATGTCATCATACCACACCTGCCAACACCATGACAAGCCTTCAGAGGTGTAAGTGTGCTGCCTGCTCTTTGCCTGGTGTGAACCTATATTGATAACCTGATAATGGAGATGTTGTTTAAACTTGGGCAAGAATCCAGCTTTGACCTTACAGTGCCCTTCATGTTGGCGTCCATGCCTCTTCATTACTGTCCTTCATTCAATTATTCTGCCACTGAGGATGGAGACCAGATGACTCAGTGATCAAGGCGGGGGATTCATTCAGCTGTAATCAAATCACTGCTTTATGATCTCATGTATGGGGTGTGTGTGTGTGCACGTGTGTGTGTGTATGAGTGACCTAATTAGAAAGAGCATGAGCTGTGTGCTTATCTTGCAAAACTAATACCAATACATTAGTCTCAACAATAACACAGGAGTGTGAAGAATTTATTTTTACTTCTTTTTTTTTTTTTTTTTGTATTTTACACTCCTGCTCAGATCCACGATACAGCAGCTGGTGTACAAACGGAGGAGGGCTGAACAGTATGGGGGAGGGTTCGCAGAATGACATCATGCTGGTGTAATTGATTACTGCCCAGTAACAATGGCACAGGAGGAGAAGCAGATAACATTTTGAGAAAGAGATGTGCACCTTTACATGGCTGCCTTACAATTGTTCTGTCTGATTAGAGCAGGGGTCCCCTGGTCAAGCCCCAGGACCCACCACCACGTCCTTAGTAAGAAATCATTAGGAAAAGTATTTAACCGATTCAAATTCATCAAATGAAATACATTTTGGACTTCACATAGAGCAAATCGCATGGCTGGACCAAAGGTAAGGAACAGTTAAAAAGCATAATTTACAGAGTTCTGGGGAACATGTTTGCAAATACTTTTATTTCACTGCGACTTCAAGTAAAACATTTAGACTTCGTATGAGAACCATCAAAATTCACTGACTGTCATGGAAAAATGGACATAAATAAATGTACATTATACATCCTATATGTTTTTCATCAGCTATTTTACCAGACTCAAGCATGTTTCAGGCAGCTGATGGCACCACAGAGAGGGAGTGATCAGAAAACAAAATACTGTCATTAGCATTAACATGGATTTTAGTAAGTTATTAAAAGGATAGTTCTAGAAATATCAAAGATCCTTGTGGGACATCTTTTGTTTAAAGGCTCCATTTAATACAAATATAGTTTTCAATGGTATTCATACAAAAATGTATGTTGGTGGCCTGTCAGCGAACACACGACATAAGAAAAATCCTTCATCTACCTCCATTGCTTGCTCCTCATTTAGATTGTACATTTGTAAAATTTCCCCTAATAATGTTAAAGAGGATATGACACCTTGAATACACTCCCAGCGGCAGATGTTTGATAAGTCCACAGTGGACTGTAGTGAAAACAACATGTCTAGGCATGTCTGTGTAGCCACAGTAAACATTAAAGCACAAAACTGGATATAAAGCAAGATTTTTACACCAGAAGAAACAGATAATGAGAATTTTCTACAATAGCCTTTTCAGAGCATGGCTGAAACAGAAAGATTGAGAGGCGTGTCCAATTCTAATAAGTGCACCTCTGTGGGGAAGAAACTTCCAAGAACATGTTATGGAGGGACATCTGGGACAAGTGTTGACTTGATTAAGAGGAGGAAAGATGGGACATTTGTGCTAGAACAATTGTGCATTTCTGCTTTCATAACATAAAAATTTGCTTCTAAAGAAGACTAAGCATCCAAAATTGCCAAATGTTCCTTTTTTTAAACGAAGAAATGTTGTAAAAATCAATATAGGGATTGAAATAACTCATGGACATCTGAGCATCACATGCTTTTTCTATTGAACTTTTTTTCTGGCATACAGATGAAACCCGTGGAAATATCTGCGATCCACTGATGTAGAGCATGTGCACAATTGTCACAGTCATAATGTCAGTGTCTCTGAGTCTACATACCCCTTCATAAGTGCAAGCATTTTGACGAAATCAAACCCTCAGAAAAACAAAAGGATTAAGTATAACTGCAGGAATAAAATAAAGATCCTGCTGAAACACTTTCATCCTGCTGAGCCTCCTGCCTGTTATTGTTGATTATGAAGCAGACGCACTTGCGCGGACAGTATTTTATTATTTCTATTTTTCCACCAATGTTGTCTCCCTATCTGACATGTTATTATCTTGTACTCCCACAGAGCACGTGTGACTCTCCTCTTTCAGTTCTGTACAATATTAGTTACTTTATGATAACATTATTTTTCCAAGTTCATTATGTCCCTGAAGCTGCAGTCAGACTGCAGAACAGTCATGCTTGAATGATGTCCAGAGCGGCCTCTGCTGATGTCAGCAAACTAAAGCTCTGTATTTGCCGCAGGGTGGAAACAAAACACAAACTTTACAACACAGACAAAATGGCTTTTACACAGTCTGCTGTTTCTCATATGGATGTGAAATTACCTGTGTTGCAGTACATGTCAATGAACGTAAAAAGGGTGGGGGGGATTTTAAGAGAGAAGCACAAATCAAGAAGAATTAGGTCATTTGTTATTAAAGTACATGTAAAAGGCAAATCTTTTTGACTGTATTTACCCTAATTTAAAATAAATATGGCAAATCATTTGTGAATGCCGTAGTTTTGACCTTATTTGTCAAACTTATCACCAAAAAGTATGCTTATATGTTTATCTTTAAATCATTAAAATCATTTATAGTATTAATCATTAATAGTACTGTTATGTTATTTTGTTCATGTTGAAGTGGTTAAATTCCATTTATCATTATCCAAAAAATTGTTATTTGATTTATATTCAAGAAAGTCCAGCCTTTTTCATTAATAGAGACAGGGAGAGAAAAGTTCAGTGGGAAACACTGATGTTTCACCAAAAGAGGGAACAAAACATTATGATTTTTATGTTGTAATTCAGGGATGTCTACAGAAACAATACATTTTGAGGAAATCAGACAAGGTAGGGATGTTTATTATGACCTTCTTTCTTATGTTATTGTATTTTTGTTTTGTCATGTCCATAAGAATGGTTGTCTAGTCATTAAACACCTCCTTTCTATGCAGAAGCAACAGTAATCACTTTGGATATGGGAAAACGGGTCACAAAACCTGTAATAGGTGTTAAACTTTTAACTGGGTAAAAGTTGAGTCTCTGCTCTTCACTTTGGTCTTTACCGCAGGAATTTATCGGTTGCAGAAATGTGTGCACTCTGACTAGTTTTAAAAGCCTGGGTAGTTTAAAATCACCTGATTGACTGGTCATATGTGACTTTTGAATGACTAAGATGTCTTTTTGTTTGTTAACCTCTTTAAGGCATAAAATAACATTCAGCTACCAAATATGTATTAATACTAGAAAGATAGACAAACATTGTCTGCTGTCAAGGTAAGGTTATTAATTTATCGAGTCGAGTCACAGGTTATGATGGGTCGAGTCCCCCACCATTGTTCCCCAGTCCACCCAAAAAGCACTCTGATTTTTGTCTTGAAGAGAGAAACCTGATCTTCCCACATACACAACACATATACACCCTCTTTACTAATGTTAGCTTTGCTAGCTTCATATTAACCATGGGTCGGACTAGCGTTCCTGCCCTATGGCAGGAACGTTAGCTACGGGGTTAACGTTTGCAGGTTTCACTTACTTGGTCTCATGTGTCCTCAGGTGGCGGATAAAGGTCGATGGCTTTGTTTTCCATCTGATTGAAATTCTTTATATGCAAAGAAAATAACTTTGGGCACAGAAGACATAGCGGTGGCCAATTTTAAACCTACGTCCTGCACACTACATGTATGTAGTACTGTGTCGTGTGTGGGACAATAATAGGTGGCGGACAAGTGTACTGTGAATGGAGCATCACTAAAGTGAACCTAGAAGGAAAGAGCGGCGTATATATCCTGTCTGGATACTCGAGTCCAATTGTCTGCTTCATAGTATTTAGTATAATAACCTCCACCAAGAAGATTATGATATGCCAGAGTACGTTTGTTTATTTTCAAGATAACACATAAAACTACTGAACGGATTTTGCTGAAATTTTCAGATGTTGGTAATCGCCCCACTTAAACATACCTTGGTTTTGTTGGTGATTGAGATCACTGCCATTAGTGACCAGTGTTTTTTGCTTAATAACTGTCTAACTAATAATGATATCAACATGATTCTGACTGCTAGGTGTTTTCAGGGTCAAGGAATCAGAATATGATGATTTATCATGGAACTATTGCTTATAGAAGTAACAGAACTATGTGAGCTACCTTGGGGCAGAGGTTTGCGCTCTTCTAGGGCTTTCTAGTGATACTGCAATATGTTTCCCATATACATTAATTTTTTTACAGGTGACCTCCAGATACATGCATTGTAAGTAAAACTGTTCTGACCATCTTTGTTTAGATATTCACAAAAGAAAAATATGAGTGTTTTTAGACTTATAATTAAAAGCAGACAAAAGGTATCAGTTGAAGTGTCTATTTGACACAGTCAGTGTTTACTGTAACAATACTGTATCTAGGATATACATTATGCAGTCTGCAGCTTTCATATCTTAAGTGCTGGTAACAGGAAGACTTGGGATATACTGCAGTCTGCAAAAGCCTCCTGATGGGGATTTTGGATAAACTTTCACTGTACATGCTTGGGGAATCCAGAAACATTTTAGTTTTTGGTTTCCATCAGACAACATATAAATGACAAGAGACACAAAACTGACATTGCTTATTGTGCGCTTGGGTCACTTTGCAGGTAAAGTGTTAAAGGATTTATTGTTTAGTATGCTGTGTGAGGATGTAGTGGGCATTTCATTGTATGTGGTTCCAGACACAACTCACCAAGTAAGTTATGTTTAGTGCAGTTTTAAAGCAGTGCGATTTGAATGTTGCCTAAGTGGACCATAAAACACACAATGTTGTAGGTCTGTTGTTATCAGACATTATCACATGTGATAATTAGTTTCTTCAAGGTTAAATGCAAACCCATTTGCTGAGTCCACACAGTCATGGACAGAGCGAAGGTCTGATATTGATCTGAGCTTTGATTCAATGCTGTCCTGTTTGAAATCTATCCATGATCACAGTATTGATTGGCCTGTCTGCGATCAGAGGGGAATCTTTAAGACATGCTTCTCTGGCTTGAAATTGTTCATTACAGATGTTTCTGTATTTAAGAAAATGAAAATCAACCAAGTGAAGGATAAAACTATATAGGGATATGTAAATAAGAGAGCAGGGGGGCTCACATTTGATAGTAATGGCTGAAATTTCTCACCATGCACGTACATATATAAGGCTCTGTGTGTGTAAACCCACAGCAGACTATTAATTCTCCTGAACTGTTTACATTGCAGCCTGTTAAAGGACTATTGATGAGCTGCAGAGCTGAAGGCGCCTTGATTCTAATTGACTTCACTGGAGTATCTGCTCGCTCAGCTGTGGTCATCCGTTTGTTTGCATGTGCGCGTTCTTATCCAGGGGGAGGGTCCCAGGTGTGAATAAGTTAAGTGTTTGCCATGTGTGTGTACGGGGCGTTCTCTCCTGCATGTTAATGTATGCATCAGCCTCCCAGTGGAGTGCGGCGGAGGACTTGCTTGGAACCAGACCATCAGCCGGGCTTAGTTTGATGATTTGAGGAAGATTTTAATGATGGTACAGAGCAGGACATGAGCCTGTGTTTGTGTCCGTTAACAGCTGCTCATCAAAGTCTGCCGGTGCCTCCCTGTGCTCCGTCTTCGCCTTCATCATGATGTTTACCTGGGCTCTGCATTGCTCCCGTGGCTAACTCTGCAGGTGCATAATAAAGCAGTACTGGTCCGATGCGTCTTAAATTTGCATTCACTGTACGATACCAGCCGTTTTATTGATCCAGCAGCAGCACCACTGCATCTGTCTTCCCCCTCTTCACCCACACACCCGCCCACGTTTACATATCCCCTGTCCACACACACACACACACACACACACACGCACACACACACGCACACACACACACACACACACACACACACACACACAGCCTACTATATGGTGCAGTCAATCAATGCTTCCAGAGCAAACACAAATGTGAAGAAGAAATTTCAGCTCCAGCTCCAGAGATACCAGTGTTATTTTAGTCTGTTTGCCTGAAGCAAAGCCAGCGTATGACATTTATCTGTCGGCTGTCCCCTTTAGAAGGTCAAGCTGCCGTGGAAATAAACCTTTCGAGGTGGATAAATGAGACTTTTCTGCTTGATGTGGCAGCTTCAGAATACAATAGGCCTGGGGTATTGCAGTTTAATCAATCATATCCATATCTGAGCCTCTGGGCATAAAGTTGGCAGCATTTACCAGCATTGGTGGATGTCTGTGGGCTCTGTCTTGATTTAATTCCCGGTTTAGGACTTGTTTTTTTGTATTTTGTCTGTATTTAAGGATGCACAATACTGTATTTTTGCCGACATGCTGCTATTTTTAACTAACGTGACAGATACTGATGTAAACATGTTTGTAAAATGACAAAGTCTTCCAGGCACTAGAACTGACATGTTTCTCTTGTGTTGACAATCTATATTTTTAGAAACAGACAACAAACAAGGAAAACATTTTCTTCTGTGAGAATGTAGGGTTTTTATGTCAGATATTCAGTGACAAAAATGGAAGGACATTGTCTATTAGGGGTGGGAGAAAAAATATATCACGTATGTATCAGGATTTGTTGTTTGATGATCTTTAAATTGATTTTTGTTCAAATATTGTTTTTTTTCCAAATTTAAATGCTTCATTTAATCTGTGTTAATAAGCCACTTTTAAATGAAATCCAGACTTTTGATGGTTAAGATATATTGCTGAATAAATCCTAAAAACTGACTCACATGTGATGTGTATTTTTCCTGATATAGTCTGTAGGCATCATCATTGTTCATCTTTTTCGCTGGTGTTAAAAAAGCTAATAAAAGATTGCAAAAATTGGCAATATCGTGGGATCGCAATTTAAATTGAATCGGCACCTAAAAAATCGTAAAAAAATCAAATCGGGACAAAAGCGTATCGTCCCAGCCTTATTGTCTATTAAGTTACACTATTAAAAAAAGGTTTTTTTTTTTAAAGAAATCCCTATAAGCTGAAGCTTTATGATATATTCATACATTTGCTGATGTCACAGCCCATTTGTCTTTTATAAACATCAACTATGTTTGGCTAAAAATCAGCTGTAAATATTTGCTGAAATGTTTACATCTGTTGATAATGAAAAGAAGGCTGTGCTGGGGTATCAAGAACTTTCTAAATGTTCTTAATTTTCAACATTCATGAATTGGGTAAGGCACACTTTTTCACTGTTCAGTTCCGAACGTTAATATACTGTGTTTTTAAAAAATATATTGAACATCAGTTATTAACTGCCATGCTTTAAAGTTTGACAAATCTTTTCTAGTGTGTGTGGTTTTGTCTATTGTTCAGGAAAGGAAGCATAACTAATATAACATTCATTTTCGTCAACGTCAACATTTTATGTATGTTGTGTTCTTTCCACATTAAGCCGCCAGCAGCAGTAGAAGCTGTTCCAACATCATCGTGCACAGATACTGTCTGAGCTCACATTTCTTTCAAGGTACAAACCATGTCGATATATTTTCAAGTATACTTCAGTAGATTAGGGCTTTCACTTCCCCAAAAATCAAACCAATCAGGTTTTGAGCACATACACTAATAAAATATAATAAATAACGAAGTTCAACTAACTTGTCTTGTGCCATTAATAAGAAGATTTTTGTTTACAATTGTTGCCAATCAGCCCTTATTACAAAGAGACATATATTTTTAAATAAAGGCAAAATTAAATGAATATGTCACAGCTGAAAACTATTTTTTGGCTTACATTAATAGCACACAGATTGTTATTCTTTAAATATCCTCAAACTTCTCCCCCTCCAGAAAATGTTTAATCAAAATAAAGCGCTAAAAAGACCCTGAAATCAGAAGCTGGACCAGAACTGGAAGCATAATCAATACAGCGACCAGTCTTAGTAACATTTTAAGTTAACATTTGTTAGGCACAAGTATATTTTGCTGGTAATATTGTACACACCTTGCTGTAATTTTCATCAGGATTGTTAAAGATGTTTTTTTTTTTTGCTTATTCACTGCATTAAATAAATAAAACAGATTTTGTCACTGGCAACCGCAATGACATACTCGCATGGTGCCACCTGTGCCAGGGTGCAGGTTTAAGGGAGGGGAGGCAGGGCGGCACAAGAGGCGGGGAGTAACAGAGGCATCAGGAGGTCTGATTGGCTCACCATCTGTCTCTGGGACCGAGCAGATGTCTCTACAGAAAGACCGATCTCTATTTGCTTCCAGGTTCACTCTTTCTCTCACCCTCATAGTGTGTATGCATGCATTGTGTATAATTTTTTGTGTGTGCACGCGTGTGACGTTTCACACTCTGGTTGACACCGGTCCCAGTGGGGCAGGCTGTCTTCCATATGGAGCGAGTTAACAGGTCCTTGTCATAATGAAGAGACGTCTTGTCAGCACATGCACTTACTGGATTATATGATGATGTGAGCCACTTAACACGCGTGCCTCATTTCAGGTTTCTAAACAAATAGCAAATAAAACAAATAAGAGACACTGTCTTTCTTTCTTTTTTTAACAATACTGCTTCACAACAAAGTAACACTGCCAATTAGGATTAGCCAGACAGTAACGATTGCTCATTAAATTTTATTTGGCAAAGGCGCTCACAAAGAAAGAAATGTATTCTCAGAGAAGGAAATTGTGAATTAAGCAGACTGCTCATTGTTGAGACATGATGTGTGAAATCTACTGGGATGAAACTGTTAGTGTTCATTAAATTCTGTGACTCTTTGTTGGTTCTCTATTTATGTGTTACCTTTTAAAAATGAAACAGTTAAAGCATTCAATATTGACTAAGGAAACTCCAAGACACATTGAAATATTACTGGAAATTTTGATACATATTGTTTCTTTTTATTGCTGATTTTCACCTCATGCATTGGACACACCAATAAATCTACAGGATATATTTCACCCAAACATCTAAGGGGAAAAAAGCTGTTAAAAAAGTATCCAAATCAGTTGGATGATCATGTTGTCAAACACATTCATTGTGGGCCAGCTCATCATTTTACATCAACATATGGTACTTTGTGTAGCTAATGCACATAGTGGAAAGGATTTGTCATGCTCAAACTTTTCTGCATTCTCAGCAACAAAAAAAAACAAAAAAAACAATCCTGCCTCTCGTCTGACATCTTGAACACAAATGGTCACTATTTCTATATTTTTACCATCCAGCCTCATTTTAGTGCAATATCTGTTATAGAAATAATCTGCTTAAACTTGCACCTTGTTTAAAATTACATCGATGCAACTCACAAGCAGCCATTGTTCACAGACCTACTGCTGCTTCCTGCTGTTGTCACACCTATAGCTTCTGCCTCAGTCTTTGCAGAAGACATTGATTGATTGGTCATTACCTGTGTAGGCTAAGCTTAATCCTTGTAGATTGAAGTTTTGTGGGAAATATCTGCTTGATTGACCATACGTAAATATTCAGATCCAAGTCCACTGCAAGGTTAATGCAGAGCAGAGATGATAGAGTTGGTGCAGAGTCATTGGCAACATGGTGCTTATCAGAACTAAATTAACAAATCTTCACAGAGTAGGCTAGCCAACCAATCAGAGCAGACTCGGCCCACGTGGGGAACAAGCATGAGCTCAAAAAGAGGATCTCAGAGAGACTGGGAATACAGGTGGATCAGGGGTAAACAGTTTATGAAAACTAGAAGGTTTTTTGGACTATAGTGGATGGAACAAACATACTCCAGTTATCAACACCGAATAGAACCCACGTTAAGACAAAGTATAAGCTCTTTAAACTGAGCAATTGACCAGAATTTGGGACCTTAATGGAACAATACACCCAAACAACGATTTGGCCTCATTTTCTACTCACCCTCATGCTGAACAACACTGTGGAGTAGTTTTGGAACATCTAGGATGCAGCCGGAGATCTGTGGGGATCCTTGCTGTCCACTGACATTGATATCATGACTTAGATAAGAGCCCGAATGAACAGTGTCCTTAAAAGTCCACAAAAAGTCGGCAATATTCCTCCATACTGCTCGTGCGCTGTAATCCAAGTGTCCTGAGCGGGTAACGTCCACCATTTACTCGAAACGACATCATTTAGCACATGTTTATAGCCTAAACAGTACTACTTGGCATTTCATATATATATATATATATATATATATATATATATTATATATATATTTATATATTATATATATATATATATATATATATATATATATATATATATATATATATATATATATATATATATATATATATATATATATATATATATATATATATATATATATAGGAGCTAATTATCTGAATAGGGGGGATTCTCTTGCTGACAGAATCGTGTCCCACATAGTACACAGTAAACAGGTACTACTCGGGGGTACGGGTTTTTGAGAAGGGAGTGTTGTGAAGGACTTTTGGGCGGGCTCTGCTGTGACGTTCGCCGAATCAGCTCTACGTCACTGCCGCCTGTTACCCCATGCTCATGCCGCGGCGGTAGGAGCGGCTTTGAAAAACGCTCTGCATTTCAGGGGCCTCCGCCGGCAGAGAAGCGGTTTTCGAGGCGGTTACAGCGCGGCGGTGTGAAGGGGGCTTTACGGGTGCCTACGGGAGCACCCGTAAACAAACGAATGCGCACTCTGCAATAACTAGGAGCGTAGAACAAGAAACAAGAACACAAGAAATCCCACATTCTGCTGACCCCTCTTGTGCCTGTCCATGGCTCCGTCGCTCACAGCAGAATGTGGGATTCCCCCCAGATCTCCGGCTGCATCCTAGATGTTCCAAAACTACTCCACAGTGTTGTTCAGCATGAGGGTGAGTAGAAAATGAGGCCAAATCGTTGTTTGGGTGTAGTATTCCTTTAACTTTAACTTTCCCTTTAAGATTATTCACAAGCAATTTTGTTCAGGTTAGTTCTACAACATTTAATCGCACTAAAAAGCATCACAAACCTGTTATTTAGTGACATTAACAAACTATGATTGTTGTTTTTATTTTGTATTAATCTAAACTAATGTGTGTTTTTTCATCCTTGTTTCAGGCTGTACTTTTAAAAGAAATGTTAACATCTAGCTTAAATGACTTGTAATCTGGTGATGGCAAAATATTTAAGATCAACTGTGGAGGCATGTATCTGTGCACCGCCTCTACTTTTTAAAGCAGATAATCAGAAATGAATTAAAAGCTTTAAAGTCCCTATGATTCTTGTACTGTTAGTTGTTTTTGATTGTTGAGACTGTTTACTTTTCAGTTATATGTTTAAGATTTGTTGCATGTTTGGATTCACCTGTGACTTTTCTTGGGCTGTATTATGGGTTATTTGACTTGTGATTGGTTCTTTTGTTGTACACTTTTTACATGGCTTGACTTTTTATTCAGCCATTTTTTGTTTTGTATGACTCTGTAAATCTCTATTGTTGTTTGCAACTCCTCATGTTTATTTTTTTGACATTGACAGCCACTAAAAACAAAAAAAGGGTCCTCCTAAAATGATTTAAATGTTCATATCCCTGTGACTGATACAGTTCTCCTAAAAGACACAGTTGGTTGTTAGTTTTTTAACTCCTTGTGTAACAAAGGTTTTAGTTAGCTTGTAGAAACTTGCTGTTATGATGAAAGACCCACTGTCTCAGTTTCTGTTCGAGGACATAAAGCACAGACACGGTGTAATCAGGAAGAGGGAGGGAACTACAGATTTCCTGTTTGAAACAGGAAACGATGTGACTCTGAAGAAATTTGAACAAAAATTAAGAAACATGACACCAGAGACTGACTAGATTTATTAGGGTCCCAAACTGAAAGATTACGTCACAATAAACCAAGTGTGTCACTTTTATTACTATACAGCCTCTGTTTTTTTTTTTTTTTTTTTTTACAGTATCTGCTTAACATTATTCACCGCCTGCCTGAATCAGCTCTGTGTCTGGACGACTCAAACCTTGCAGCCTCTCCTCTGTCTGGTTTCTCACACACAAATCTGTGACCTTGGTTGCCCTAGCAACAGTGCCTCAGTGCAAAGTCCTTTGAAAAGCTTTTTATTTCTCAGTGAAAAAGCTGATACTATGAACAATGAATAAGTACTTTAACATACTTTAACATTACTATAGCACTAGTGCTGTCCCTCAGATGAATAAAGTACTCCAACTGAAAGTTGTGTATTATTTAGGGGTAAAGCCACCATCCTCATGTAATTATTAATCAGTAATTATTAAAGCTATCAGAAAGTAAAATAAAAATAAAGGGTCAGGGTAATAAAAAAAACTCTAATAATAATAAATCCACCAACTACACACCATTTAAAGGATGAAAGACTAGTACCCCATCGACACATCTAAATGACCTAAACCTTCAAATAGCTGTAATTCGCATCATCATGCGCAAGGCTGAACCAATGTATAACAGAAGGAAAATAAAAAAAACAATGTAGAGATGTTGTTTTTTTCCATAACTCCTTTTATTTATTTTCAAAACATAATAATAAACACACAACCATAAACACAACACAGTGCCCTTTTACAATAAAAGAAAAGACAGAAACAAAGCAACTTACTACACAATTTCTCATACCCCTAGATTCTTGACATAAGACACAAAAGGCCCCCAAATACCCTCAAAAATGTTTTGTCTGCCCTTCAGCACATAGGTGATCTTTTCCAGTGGGAGGGTAGACAACATCTGTTGCCTCCACTGACCCACCGCAGGCCCATGGACCTTAACATAACATAGCACCTCTTTGCAGTTAACAGGCTTATATCTATCAAAACTTTTTCAACTTTTGTGTACGTGGGTTTCTCTGGGTATAACCCAAACATAAACAGTCTTAGACATTATTTTTTCAATTTCACCTCTTATTGCCTCACAGAACTGTACAATTTTTCTACAGTACCACATATAATGAACCAATGTTCCTCTGCATTCAGTACATTTTGGACACACGTCAGGAAAATTTCCATCATAACAGCTGAGATCTACTTGTGTTATATAAATTCTCATTAACCATTTGCATTGGATTAATCTGAGGCGTATAATAATAGATCTGGTATGTGCCAGGCTACATGCATCTCTCCAGTCTTCCTCTGATAAATCTAATGACAAGCCTTCATTCCAAGCTTTAAGTCTACCACATGAATCTTCAGCCATTTTCGACATCATGACATTATAAATATGCGATATTATACCTTTTTTACAACTATTTTTTATCATCATTTCTTCTAATGTCGTTAAGGTAGGTTTAGAGATGTTTTAAGGCCTGCATGTTAAAGGAATATATTTGACCATGGCCTGTCTACAAACCTCCACAACATATTAAAAACCCCTCCTCTCTCTCTCTGAGATTCGGACATTTCCTTTTGCCACAGAAAATTCATCTGATGTTGCCACACTTTAAATTTTAACGCATTATTATGTTCTGTTAATATGTTGACTACAAAATTACCGGGGACTCAACGCAAAAAACTTCCATTCGTTTGTTTTTTTAAAAATTATAACACACTTTATAATCATTGCCAAAGACATCAACTTGATCAGATCATTTGATTAGACGGAACTGATCATACAAAAGGTTTCAATGTGACGTGCTGCATTGTAAATATCGTAGGTGCTTCTTAGTCATACTGCCATTTTGTAGTTCCATAATAAACTGATAATGACTTCCACTCTTGCCAATTACAAATTACACTTAAGCTTAAAAAAAAGGGAAAGTTATGTTTATACCAAAAGTTTGTCATGAAGAACCTTTGTTCACCACCATCTAATGAGGGAAAGTAAAGATACTCCTGGTCAAATATATTTTTTACTACAGTACAAATTAAAGTTGTTTAGTCAAATTTGTAGTTCAGTTTAAGTACTGTAGTACCAGCTTTTGAAAATACATTTTCATTTTGATGTAAACACATTATTGTAGTGTTGCGACAATGAACTTATAAAACCTAATGACTGAAACAACCTCCTGAGTGCATTGACCTGCTCAATGAACCTTATCCAAAAGCTTGAAAAATATTCTATAAATCCTGTAAATGTCTATTGAACTATGATTGAATTAACAAAAGGATAATCGTTGATGAATTTAAAGGATAACTTCGGTTCCTGCAGCTTTTACATTGTTTATAGAATGAAGAACAACAATATACTCACCCAGAAGGCTTTCCTGATGCAAACGGTGCTTCGGGAGATATTTAGATCCAAAATCGAGCAGCGGACACCGATATAATGTAGCCTGTAGGGCATAGATCGCCGCTCCTAAAAACTGCATTAATCGTCCAAAAACTCATGTTTTTCACCAATATTCCATCATGAATGGACGCCATTGTAGCCTGTGTCTCCACACAGCGCTGTGTGGCTGTACTAACCTCTAAACAGACGAGTCTGTTTGCATGCCCTTCAAGATGCGCAGTACTCTCTGGAGCGTTGAGATCGCTTCCTCAATTTCTATCAGCTCCTTATCTGTATAATCTGGCTCCAAACTGTAAGGACGTCCATCATATTCAAAGTCCTCCTCCACAACATCTTCATCTCATAGATATTCGTCCATTTTGCACAAAACAAGTTGTTTAGTCAAATTTGTAGTTCAGTTTAAGAACTGTAGTACCAGCTTTTGAAAATACATTTTCATTTTGATGTAAACACATTATTGTAGTGTTGCATAATGAATTGAAAAAACATGAGTTTTTGCACGATTAATTCAGTTTTTAGGAGCGGCGATCTATGCCCTACAGGCTACATTATATTGGTGTCCGCTGCTCGATTTTGGATCTAAATATCTCCTGAAGCACCTGCTTGCATCAGGAAAGCCTTCTGGGTGAGTATATTGTTGTTCTTCATTCTATAAACAATGTAAAAGCTGCAGGATAATCGTTGATGAATTTAAAGTGATAGGAATCATTTTTCATTTATGGCCAAGGGAGCTCTGGTGTGAAATCGTCATCTGTAAGCCAACATTGCTGCCAAAATGAAACCATTATCTAACTAGACAAGCACTCCGAGAGCGCAGACCTCCGCCAGCGGCACAGTCCTCACCCATATTGTGATTTTCACCATAAATATTAGTCATACCTTTATTTCATCGACATATTTAGATTCCTTGGCCATGAAAACATACCATTAGCAATTGAATTCAAATTGATATCTATTTTAGGTCAGTAGTTATTCACAAAAATCACATTTTTCATCATGGCGGCCAGATGCTGATCCTGATCAGCACCAAAATCGAATCAGTTCTTCCTTTCCCCATGCTGAACATTTCCTGAAAATTTCATCAAAATCCATCCATTGCTTTTTGAGTTATTTTGTTCACAGACAGACGGACAAACTCTCCTGCAAACAACCTCCTTGGCGGAGGTAATCAACATTAGCTCAGCGTTTGCCAGTCTGATCTGAGTAGGTCCTCGAGGCACAGGAATGGCATGACCACTTGAACAAATCACACGCAGATCACGTTCCAGAAGAGAAAAGAAATTTCATCTGTTGACTTCAAAGCTGTACGTGAGAGTAACGAGACCCTTCATGGAGATGTAGTGAAGGTAAAATTACAATATTTGTCCTCCAGATGTAGTGAAGTAAAAGTCATGATTGTCCCAAAAATAATACTCAAGGGAAGTACAGATATTCAAAAAACGTATTTAAGTACAGTAATCGAGTAAATATACTTTGTGACTGTCCACCCCTGTTCGCCATGGGCCTTATTGTCAGATAAATGGCACTTTATCATTAGTATGTTGGAGTGTCTGTTTATCTGTCTGTAAGCAAGATTGTCTTAAATGTTCAGGTAATATTGGTCATGGAACAAGTCATTATATTTTATCAGAATCCAGATGCCAGTACAGGAATCTTTCTCAGGGTTTGTTGACATCGTGTAATAGGGCAGTTTTCACATTTCCAATAATTACTCAGAGAACAGTGTCAGAAATGCCTTTGCAGTGTTTTTGCTCTCTTAGCTCCTTTAGTTCTACTGAGTAAACCCACAAGTAAAACAAAATGAAAAGGATTAACAAGAGGTTCTAACTATGTCTGTTTCTGCAAATGAGAAAAAAAGGATTCTTTTTGATGTGCGGTTTCTACATTGAAGTGGTTTCACTTTTAATCGCGGTGGCAGAGCTGTGAGCAGCTCAAAAGCAGCACACATGATTTATACCCGAGTCCCCTTGAAGCCCTGAAGGAAGAGGCTGATGAAAGCAGAGGACACAGTGGGAGAGAGAGGATGAGGTTCTTGTGCCAAGACACGTTTATTTGTAGCTGCTGCTGTCTACCTCTAGAGGGAGCCATTGAATCTTCGAAATATAGTCAAACCACCTCTTACCATCTCCACAAGGATGTTGTAAAATGTGCTTTTTGTGCTTTAAAGGCTGCTTCTATGAGCTTTTAAAGTTATAGTAGATATCTGGAGGTTTCAGGGAGTGCACTTATCTTGTTTGTGTGGGGGTTTGCCCTTTAAGTGGCATTTGCACAACGGATCTCCTTGGCTAAATCATGTGACCCCTGCAGGTGAGCGGGTCAGAGAGCAGGAGGAACAACAGCTTCTCCACAGCATGTCACTGCGAGTGACATTTCCCCATGAGTCTGCTCTCATAAAATACATCAACACAAACCCTGGATCAAAATAATGGACAATTTAACTATTAAACAAGGGCTGTGTTGTTTTGTAGTTTGGTATTGTTAACAGGCTGATAAGATGGACTGAAGACTGATTAGAGCTGCTGATTTTAAGCTTTATAAGACCTCAGTCACACTAATCCCCCTCTGATGAATAATATATTACCCAGCAGGCACAGCTAGTATACAGTGGCCATGGATACACTGACTCATTTTATAATTGCACGGCCTGTATGTACATTTTGAAGATAATGTTTAAAACATTAGTACGTCATGCGCACAT
The DNA here is from genome assembly GCA_036419115.1 of Scarus forsteni. Classification (NCBI taxonomy): domain Eukaryota; kingdom Metazoa; phylum Chordata; class Actinopteri; order Labriformes; family Labridae; genus Scarus; species Scarus forsteni. Next base: position 3,908,517 of record JAZDUH010000537.1, read on the forward strand.
TTTAGTATCTAGTGCACACAATTTATTTATTTTTTTCCTCCCTGGCACCTTAGGGGCTCCGTAGTATGTATTCAGTAAACAGTATAACTTATTCAAGTTGGAGGTGTTTGTGAAGGTGGTGGAACAAACTTTATTGGCTGCAATGAAAGCTAGTATTGTGAACACCATAACTGGAAATATGAGCTTTCAGCTTCATGAGCTGTGTGGGAAAATGAAATGATGTTTTGTTTGTTTTGTAAATGATCATAACAGATCAGATCATGTATTGATGAAGTGTGCAGAGGCATATGAGAAACCTATGAAGGCTAGCTACTTTGTGGCTTGAATAATGTCAAGGTTGTGTTGTTACAATTAGGGCTGAACGATTTGAGAAAATAATCTAATTGCGATTTTTTCCCCCAATATTGCGATTTACTCTGCAATCGTTTTTATGTTCCTCATCTTATGTATTCTCAAACAAGCATAAGCAGTAGATCTTTTTATGGTAAAACCAATATGACATTAAGTTAATCTAAGGGTAAAAAATTTGAGAAAAAGTGGAGAAGTGAAGGACAGTAGCAAAATAAGTATGAAATTGTAAAAACTGGGTAAAATTTTATGAAAGCGAAAAAAGGTTAATAAATAGGTGCAAAATAGGTATGAATTTGCAAAAAAATAGGTATGAAATAACAAAAAATCCAATAGTGTCTTAAATAGATTATGGCAGCAAAATTGGGAATTAAATTTGAAATTAAATTTCAAAAACCATGTGAAAATTCCAAAAATGGTTCTGACACTGGCCAAAAAAAGATGAATGGGGGAAAAATGGGCATTAAGTTGTAAAAACAGGGTTAAAAAAAGGTAAAAATGGTCCAAAAGTGGGGAAAAAAATTGTATGAATAGAGGTAAAAACAGGCATGAAATTGCAAAAAATGACATCACAATGCCAAAATGCTCAACACATTTTGGGCTAAAAATATTGAACATTCTGCGATTTGAAATTTACAACAAACCATATTGCGATTTAATCTAATTTGCAATTAATTGTCCAGCCCTAGCTACAATCTCAAGTAGCCAAAATTAGTAGTTCACAGGAATGAGGAGTCGTATAAATCTGTCCCATAACAACTGCTTGTGTGTCAAAGTTTGTGGTTTAAGCAACTGTTTTGTTTCTACAGTTCATTTTCACAGGGGTGTCTTGGAGATTTTTCACTTTTTTTGAGGGTGCCTTGTTACTAACAAGATTAAGAAAACCCAAGGGATAAAGAAGTGAGTAAATCAGTCTCTTGAACAGGAGTATGTGGACATTATTTGTAGAATAGTTGTTATAATCTTTGACTTTGCCTTAGTTTGAATGGGCTCTGAATCAGGAATGTGTGCCTATTAAAAGCCAATGAATCTTTTTTTTTTTTTAAGTTATTTTTTCAGACTTTTATAGCCTTTATTATATACGAGAGCTGAAGATTGACAGGAAAGCGGGTGAAGACGGGGGGGATGACATGCAGCAAAGGGCTGAGGCCGGGAATCCAACCAGCAGTAGCTGCAGGGGTTTGGCAGCCCCCATACATGGGGCGGGCGCTCTACCAACTGAGCTAATGTCCATCCCCAATGAATCTTTGTCATACAGGAGCGAGGAGCTGTGCCTGTACCATCCTCATGGCCGTCCTTTAATATCTAATCATGTGGGATTTGTTCTGCTCCTTTATCTCAACCTGAAACAGCGGCGTAATTTTCCTCTCGAAGGGGAACCTTATCAGAGTGACATATTAATAGCTGTGTTTTCTTGGCAGACACATGGACAAGAATTCAATTAGAGTCAAATCCTATAAATTAAACAACAGCAAGATGATTTTGATAATATAAGCAGTGTTTTTAAGTGAATGTTTCAGTTAGGTTTGGAAACAGCTTTACTCAGAGGTAGCAGGATGTGCTGATCATTCTTCCATCGTTGCATTTTTCATGCATGCATCTTAATATTCATTAATAAATGGACTAGAACTCTGACCTTTTTATGCTAATTGATTTCGAATCCACTATTTTGAATTTTTAATGTCAACACCTCAAGTATTTCTGTTTATTAGGTCATAGTGTATTTGCACAAAGGGACAGATGAATGCTTTTTGTGATTTAAAGCACCAGAGGGCAGTATGCGAGCGGTATAGACACGTCAGGAATAATCCACACTGGAGTGAGTGTGGTCATGCTGTGGGCATGTGCGTCTCAGCACCTGGTGTTTTTTCAGAAATTAAGAGAAATAGGTCAGATTTTGTGTGTTCCTCTGCCTGCAAATAAAAACACTATGCCAAACATCATAGGCCTGCAGCCTGTGAGAGCAAAATGAAGCATTTGATGTGCTGTTGTAGTGGTAACCACACCTGATGGGGGCTGATTAATCTGGATTATGGCCTCAGAAAGTATATTTGTGATGCTGTAAAGAGACAGAAAATGGTAATCTGAGCACAGTGAACTTGTAACCACGCTCTCCGTCTCTCTCTCTTGCTCTCGATCATTGTGCTGCCTGCAGAGAAAGCTGGTTGCCCTTGACAACAGTTGCTAGGAGACCTCTCTAGAGTGACTTCATAGCATCAGGCGTGCTCGCACCACGTCTCACCATGAATAAAACCATTTACTTTACTTCCCTTTTCACCACTAGTGTGTGCTTATAGGTTGCCATATTTTCTAGCACTGTTATTACAACATCAGTGCGCACATCTGGATGAGTAGGGAGTGTTTTCATCCCGCCAGAGGCTCTTGTGCTGCTGGGATTGTTTCAGTGGGGGACATATGAGAGCATGGTGGTTCTGTTTCCTAAAACCTGCCTTAATGAACCAGTTTTTAATCAATGTGACAGAAAGGCCACTTCTTTCACTCTGTGTAAGTTATGGAAATTAGATTGATTATGCATTTCTCTTTCTTCCTGTCACTGCTTTTCTCTCCCACCCACACTCTCTCCTCCAATCCCCAACGTCCTGTCCTGCAAAACCCTGCTCGCATTACCCTCTACAATCCATCTTTTTCTGCCTCTCTAATTCTGCGTCTCTCTGCTGCTGCGAGATAAGATGCTCCTCCCTCAGAGCTCTGCTGAGGTGTGAGAGAAAAAGACGAGGGAATTTCCCCCTCTGCCCCTTAACTACCTTTAGGACCGTCGGCCGATGAGGGCAGCCACTCATAGCAAATATATATCTGCATGCATATAGAGAGGGGTCATTTCCTCTCTGTACATGTGGATGTGTGTACGAGCAGGGTTGTGTCAATGTGCATGTGCAGCCTGTTTCCTGGGATTGCTGTTTAATGAACTTTAGATTGGATGTCAGACAAATTCCCTCTGGCAACAATCAGCCCCACACTCAAACATGGCCAGGACCCTTAGCTCTGGGAATTGGCTGAAGCAGTTTCTCACTCCAATATATCATTGTAAATTTCAGCCCTGGCTGTGAGTCGGACACTAAACAGCACTGACCAATTGCACAAAAATCTTGTTGCAAGCTCCTGGAGTGAGGACAAACCTCTCCCAGTCTGCAGATGCATGCCGTGTGTATTTTGAGGATATAACCGCTGGATTACTTCCTGGATTAACCCATCCTCTGTTCAGCAGCTTACCTCAAGTCTCCACCAGGAAAGGGGGTTTAAATATTTAATGATGATAATGTGATTAATTGATTTAAACTTCAATTAACACCCTTCCTGGGCTTAGTACTTAAGTCCGGCAGATACATACAGGATCAGCCAGCATAATTTAGTAGATTACTCTTTGCTAAAGTAAATAGCTTAACATCAATACAACATGAACCTAAAGACTCCAGGTTAATAATGACTAAAATAACAGCCAAGTGACCTTGCACAGAGCTCTGTGCTGGAGAAAAACAGCAGAAAAGATGCAGTTCTTTAGGTCTTTAAAGGAAAAGTTCGGTTCCTGCAGCTTTTACATTGTTTATAGAATAAAGTAGAACAATATACTTACCCTGAAGGCTTTCCTGATGCAAACAGTGCCTCGGGAGATATTTAGATCCAAAATCGAGCAGCGGACATCCGTACAAACGTAGCACAATAGGGCATGCATAGCGCCGCTCCTAAAACTGCATTAATCGTCCAAAAACTCATTATTTCACCAATATTCCATCATGGTCCAGTCGCGCTACTCCCCCAAGACAGTCTGTGTCGCTCTAGACATATCTTTGAGCCTCTGCTGACCTCTGAGCTGACGAAGAAGACCGGGTGCCTCCGCACATGCGCAGTACGGCTTATTGTTCCAGGGGCGACCGCTGGCTACGCAACGACTTTCTTCCTCCAGTTTTGTGCAAAATGGATGAATATCTATCGGATGAAGATGTTGTGGAGGAGAACTTTGAATATGATGGGTGTCCTTACAGTTTCGAGCCAGAGTTTACAGATAAGGAACTTATAGAAAGGAGGTAGCCGATGCAGCGCTCCAGAGAGTACTGCGCATGCGCGGAGGCACCAGGTCTTCTTCGTCAGCTCAGAGGTCAGCAGAGGCTCAAAGATATGTCTGGAGCGGCACAGACTGTCTTGGAGGAGTAGCGGGACTGGACCATGATGGAATATTGGTGAAATAATGAGTTTTTGGACGATTAATGCAGTTTTAGGAGCGGCGCTATGCATGCCCTATTGTGCTACGTTTGTACGGATGTCCGCTGCTCGACTTTGGATCTAAATATCTCCCGAAGCACTGTTTGGATCAGGAAAGCCTTCAGGGTGAGTATATTGTTCTACTTCATTCTATAAACAATGTAAAAGCTGCAGGAACCGAACTTTTCCTTTAAGTTGATCAGTACCAAGTGATGCCAGTGGGGATATGCCAAAGACTGCAGCTTGTTGAGCATCCTCTTGAGACCGGCTCCAGGAGAAATAAAAGTTGTCTGATTATGTGAAGGGAACAGATGATAAGAGCAGCCTTAATTAATGTATCAATTACATTTCTTTAACTTTAGTCTATGTATTAAATATATTGAATGTTGCTCATTGTGGGGGTTAGCGAGCATGGCTGTAAGCATGTGCATTGTTGTTATGAGTCAGATGGCCTTAAGTCATGCCTTTACTCATCTTCTATTTCTGTATGTAGGTTGACAGGTTTACAGTATTGCTGCATCCAAAGTGTTCCAAAGGCTCAGTAGATAACAGATGTCATACAGCTACGTCTGTTTCTTACTGTACTCAGAAGCCCAGAGGCCATGATGTGAAAACTGCTCATCTTTAAGCTCCAGTCACACATTCCTGTTTCTCATGGCGATTGTGCACGATTGTCATAATCCTGATAAAACGTGCTTTGGTCATGGTGCATGCGTTACTTGGTCTGGATCAGCGTTGTATAGTCGTGGATGAACGGCGGGGAACGTGGAAGGGTCCCGACAGTTTTGAACTGTTCAAACTGAATTGCCGCACTCAAGCCTATTGCAGTCCTAAAGCAAATGGTATTAGCGTGGCATGTACGGAGCTCAGTCGGGCTGATCGTGGCTCAATCCTGAGAGCTTTATGAGGACGACTGACAAGGATGTATCAGTTTGTGCCCCGACTGTGTCCCGTTGAAGACGGCACAAGCGACGGGGCTCAGTCGGGGCTGACGTCGTGTCAGCGGGATGGAAATTCATGGAGTCTTCGTGATATCGCTGTATTAACCTAACTAGAGCAGGACGAACGCCTCCGAAGCACTGTAGAAGCACTACTGACAGTGTATTTACGGGGTGTGTCCAGGGGTGAGACAGTCATTTCATCCCGTATCATAGCGACCACACCAGCCTCCTCAATCGTGTACAGTCGTGCACAATCGACATGAGAAACGGGAATGTGTGACTTAGGCATTACAGGTGACATTTCATTCCCTGATTCTTCTTTACATGATAATCTCTGTAATTACTGAGCAGTAAACTGGTGTTAAACTGTAATGAGAAGTTTCTCTGCCACAAAATAGACTTTTGTGTTTCCATGATGATGGTTGAACACACACATTGTATTTCAGTGCACAAAGCAAAACTGATGCCATGCTGATGGCCTCAAAAAGCCAGCCATGGTGGTAAGTAAAAGTGTGTAACGGATGGTTTGTGACACAAACAACCAAAGCTATTTTTCTCTCCGATGCTTAATGTGTAGTGATACACATTCACTAACAGTGTCTGATCTCCAGCCTGTTTATGGTGTTGTGTGTTTGTAGTGATTGTAAACTACTGAGGGGAAACCAGGTAGGTGTGTTTTCTCCTTCCCAAGTTAGATGTCTATGGCAACAGGGGTGTGAGCTTTCTCACTGTGCACAGCGTCTTCAGTCGCACTGAAGACTATAGCCCCAGTCACGCTGCAGTTTCAAGCTGTATTATTGAAGCTGTTATGCATTGCCTCCATTGTGAACATGCAGGAGATGAAGTGGGAGGAACGGATGCTGTTTCCAGAGGTAGTAGGGAGGCATGTGGACACAGCATGACACAGGAGCACTGTGAGTGGGTATCTCTGCCTTTGTGCCTCATGGAATAACAAGTGTTTATTGCAGATACTTTGACTGAAAACACTGCAGTTCTGGTCTTAAGTCTTCACTTGTAGTTAAGGTTAAGTGGTATTGTGTCATTTTAAACAGTCAAAATGGGAATCCTGTTTTCATTTTGCAGCTTTTTTATGCATATGAGAAGCACTAAAGGTTACCTTTTATCATAACCACTGATGATAAATAAACATTTTTTCCATCTTACACCTATATTATGTATATGACAGATAAATCTTGTGCCCCATCATTTCATACCTACATCAAACAGATTCAGGTCTCATTTCCCATCAGACCACCCGCAGTATTGACAGTGATTGTTAACAGGCACACACCTTGTCTTTCTAAGCCCCTCCTGTGTTGATGCGATTGGTGTACATGGAGAAAAGAAGTGCGCTGAATGAGAGTCAGCAGCAGTTCTGTCTCTGGTGGCATTGATTTAACGGTGATGCTGTGACAGCGCCGCACATTGACTTATGGTTCCCTGTGTTCCCAGACAGACACCTGGGTACACACGGTGAGTGATGATGAATATGATTTCTCTTCTTTGTCTTGCTCTCCCTTGATTCCTCCCTCCTGTTCTCCTCCGGTCTGCTTTTGTTCAGTTTTGTGACATGGATGGTTGGACACAGTAAGTCCCAGTAAGCTATAAAACACATGCAGAAAAAAATGTCCCTGGAAACAATCTTGTAATACTCTCGAATTCCAAAAGGGTTAACTTTAGAGTAATAGCTGAGCTACACCGATGTGGTTTGAATTAAAAAAAGACATCTAGTTAGTCATTGACAGGCCTGAGAAGCAGGAGGGTAAGCTACACCAACTCAGGGTCAGAGTTGAGGTTTTTTTTTTTTTTTTTTTTTTTTTACAAAAGGCACCTACTGCACATCTTTAAGTGAGTGGAAACACCAGCAAGTTGCAGGAGCAGTTATCTATGCTGTGATGTGTGCTTGACATTGTTGCCACTGAAAATGTACAGACCAACATTTGCTGACAGAAAATCTGCAGGACTCAAGGGAATCGTTAAAGAATTGGATTGATTAGCAGGATTGTTAGTAGCATTGGTATCGATAAAATCTTATCAATTCCCATCCATATCAGTCAATAATAGTTTCTACAACCAAAAAAGACAAAAATGTGTTTGAAGTAAACCTTGTAAGGAAATGAATGGTTAATTACAGAATGACCAAAAAGCAATACTGATGTGTGAGTGCCACTCTGCTGTCTCTGATTGGCCAGGCCCCCTGTTGCTCAGATTTTGTCACCGCTACTGAAGGTAACTTGTCAAAAGGTAAATGGCCACTGTCTAGCTCTGTGGTGACGATGGTTGGCTACAAGGTTGGACATGACCTATTCACCTGCCTTCCACTCTGAGTGGTCAATATGAAAATCATTCATTCATCCATTCATCCTTTATTTAATCTCGAAAAAACATTGAGGGTGTTCCCTCATTTTCAATGATGTCGAGAGCACAGAGAACAACACAGTTAAAAACAGTTACATTCAAAAGCAGCGTAATTCATTATCATTGCTCTAAACTGACCAAAAGAAACACGTGCTTGCAGTTTAAATGTTTGTTGTAAGATGTTCCAGGTGAAAGCAGCAGAAAAGCTGAAAGCACTTCTTCCAAATAAAGTGTTTAGCCGTGGAACTTCAAGCATCAGGAGGTCACTGGATGTTGTTGGATATTTATTATAAGATTGATTTAAAGCTGGGGTTGGCGATTTTGGAAAACTAGCATGAATTTGAAAGTAGCATCTCCTCAGGGCTCCGCATAGCCCCACCCCCCGCTCACATGCACGCGCGCAGCCGCTATATCCAGAAGACAGATTCAACTCCAAGCCCTCAGCACAGCGTGTTTGTTTCACACTACACCAAGTCATGTCTCAGTCAGCACGAAGAAAACACCAAACAAACATGTAAAGTTAGTTCGTACTCACAGCCGATGTTGATCGGGGTTTAGGTAGTTCCTCTGACATTCTCCACATAGCTGTCAAATCTCCCGTTTTGGCCATGAAACTACCGTATTTTCCGTATTTTCTCCTCTTTTCTCCCGTCCTCCTGTATCAGTATTCCCCCGTAAATCTCCCGTTTGATGATATAATAATAAAAGCATTCCTCTGCCTCTCCAAACTGAGCTCTGTCTCTAGCCTGAATGGGGCGGTAATGATGGATGCCAACCACCGAAGAAGAAGTCTCGCGAGAACTGCCACCTGCAGTAGCATGGATGGCCTTCCAGCCTCTGAGTGGTCAATATGAAAATCATTCATTCATCCATTCATCCTTTATTTAATCTCGAAAAAACATTGAGGGTGTTCCCTCATTTTCAATGATGTCGAGAGCACAGAGAACAACACAGTTAAAAACAGTTACATTCAAAAGCAGCGCAATTCATTATCATTGCTCTAAACTGACCAAAAGAAACACGTGCTTGCAGTTTAAATGTTTGTTGTAAGATGTTCCAGGTGAAAGCAGCAGAAAAGCTGAAAGCACTTCTTCCAAATAAAGTGTTTAGCCGTGGAACTTCAAGCATCAGAAGGTCACTGGATCTGTTGGATGTTGATTATAAGATTGATTTAACAGAGATGTTTTGTATGATGGCATTTTACCAAGTAAGGCTTTATAAAGAAATAAGAACCAGTGCCTGTCACGTCTTACATTCAGGGGTGCCCAGCCCACTTTTTCGTATAAAGTGCAATGATGGGTGGAGTAACCTTCCCCAGTAATGAATCTTAGGACAGTGATAAATGGAGTCCAGGGATTTAAGAGTAGAGGTGGAGGCGTTTCTGTAAACATCACCATAATCTAAAACAGATAAAAAGACAGCTTCAATAACACGTTTTCTACCTTGCAAAGTTAGTTTTGTTCCAGTCGAAAAATCCAATTTTTTGTCTTAAATATGAAATTTAAAGGTGAGTTTTTGATCAAACAAGTACCAAGGTATTTATTCTAAAATCATACCTTTCCTGATATGGCTGCTCTAAAATAATCTACTTCAACAAAAATGTATACTGGGTGCTTTTACTGCGAAGAACTTGAAGAAAAGAGAGAGCCTTTAGTATCAAATTTGTAGAAAGTTGTTTCTTACAACTTATTTTTTTGAGATCCAGACCATAACTCAACAACAAAACCACAAGAGTTCCATTTGCATACTTTAAATGAAAAAAGCTACTCTGCAGCTGTGTAAAAAAATGACTGAACAAATGGAGTCTGACTTAATGAACAGCACAGTCTTTCAAAGTCCACAATAACAGACGGAGCAACAGAGTCGAAGCCAATAAGCCATTGGGTGGATGCCTGCAGTATGAACAGCCTTAAAGAATAAATAGATCCTCTAATGCTTATTTTCTTTCTGTGATGTATTAAATCGATAATCATTGCAATTAATTCCTTTGCATTCCCACAAAGTTACAGTCTGTTTAGCAGCAGCTAATTACCTCAGCTCATTGGATGACCGTATTCTACGGGATAATTGCAGCCCTCTGTAGAAACAAAAGCAAACCAGAGGAAATTACACGCCATTTTCACATTTGTCTGGCCTGGTGCGATTGCTGTTCTTAACCTAAAAGTATCAAAAACTGACGATTTTGAAAAAACAGAAAGATAGGACAAACGAGAAGCTTTAGAGGCATCAGAGCGATAAATCAGCACAATATGACCAAGGTGTTGTCAGGTCAGATTTGCGTAAAGGGAACTCTCAGGAGGAATTCGGTTTGGGGTCCAGCTGGGGCGACAGGGACACAAGAGAGGAGGAGGAAATAGAGGAAGGGGGATGGGGTAGGCTGGGGAGGCTTTAAGGGCAATGTGCAGTTCATTGCAGTGTGCAGTATTGTCCTGTGGTTGTAATGGTTATCACCCCCTATATTCCAGCCACCCATTCTCTGCTTTATCTATAGCTATGTAAAAGCCTTAAAAGCAATGGGACTGGTTGGGGGCAGGGACAAGTGTTTGTGGGTGTGTGTATGTGTGTGTGTGTGTGTGTGCATGTGGGATTTGCTGACAGGTAAACGTTCACTGTCAGCAGTAATGCATGATGGTGATATATTGGGCTGTATGTCTCTGTTGCTCTCCAGAGACATCAAGTCTTCTGAAAAAAGCACAACTTCAACATAAAACAGTCTTCCTGCCTTAACAAAAAAATACCATCTTATCTAAAAAGGAGTTTTTTCTATTTTTTTTTAAGTGGAAGTGGAGGCATTCAGCTAAAATCAGGAAATGAGAAGAGAGGATTTTCAAACTAAAAATGGTCCAAAAGGAGCAAAAACTGAAGAAATGCATTCAGGGGACAGGGAGGGGTAAAGGGTATTAGGTTTATTTATGAGCCTATATTCACGGGACTACCATGGGTCCACCACCGCTCAAAGGTCAAAGGTTAACTGAATAACGAGATCTCATCTCTTCCAGCTCCCTCGTTCCCTGTAGAGACCTCTGCAGCACTTACCCAATTTTTACATCATCAATAAGTGTGTGTGTGAGGGAATTAAGGGTTGATCTAGTGTGGGCCTGTGTTAGTGTTAATTCATCTGTGTCAGTTTTGTGTCTCTGTGTGCGTCAGTGTGTTTGTGTGTCTGCATTTGCTGCGATACAATCATACGGTCTGATGGTGATGTTTCATGTGAGGTAGTAAATTGTCTGATGTGAGGTGAACAGCCTTGTTTAGTTCTCCAGAGGGAAATCTCTCTATGAAATGTGATAAAGAAATGAGTTGCGTGTTTAAAACTGTGAACTCTGTTTTTGGATGTTGGTTTAAGTACATGTATATGTATTAGTTTAATCCTGATGAACATTGCTCTACAGTGTTTTTTGTAGGTAGATCTGGTTAATGTTGTGTCATAGGTGGTGGTTGAGCATCAGTATGGGAGGAAATAATCCTTTCCCTTTGCCCACAGGACCATGAACATGCTGTTTTCAAACTCATGACTTTCATATTGCACTGATTTAAAGGTTGACATTTGGCCTATCACTGTTCATTGATAATTTTTCCTTTTCCATTTCCATCTTCTTCTGAGCGTATCAGTTATAAGGCCACGGCAGTCTTACCACCTGCAGGTTGACTGTTATTGATCCAGTCCACACATTATTGTGCTGAAATGTCTGTGTTTTCGAGGCTCTTTGCGATCAATGCAGCTACACAACAGCTGGATCCCTTCTATCCGCTTTTTATTAGAGCAGTGGTTATGTGACCATGTAAGAGCCACCACACATTCAAGCTTGCCTGCCCTAGTTTGTCAGCACACCACTGATTAATGGCTGCGGAGATCCAAGGCTATGTGAAGAATTCAGGTGTAAACTATCTCCCCAACTCTGTAGAGGAAATAAGAAGGACATTTTTACCTCCGCTAAGGAAGTTATGTTATTGCCGATGTCTGTTTGTTTGTTAGTTTGTTTGTTTGTTTCTCTGTTAGCAAGTTAACTCAAAAATTTGAGGACGGATTTTGATGAAATTTTCAGGAAATGTCCGGATTGAGACAAATGATTAGATTTTGGGAGTGATCTGGATCACCATCTGGATCCACCATGACGAAAAATGCGATTTTCATGAATAACTACTGAACTAGAATAGATATCATTATTAATCCAGTTGCTAATGGTGTGTTTTCATGGTCAATGAATCTAAATATTTAGATGAAATAAAAGTAGAACTAATATTTATGGTGAAAATCACAATATGGGTGAGGACTGTGGTGCTGGCGGGGGTCTGCGCTCTCTGAGTGCTTTCTTTTTTTTCCAACATTATATTTATTGTTTTAACAACCTTAATACAAACACATCAATGCACGTAACACATCTATGTTCACAAAAAAAGCAAACATTACTCAGGTACACAAACAATGGTCATAAAGCATAACAATAATGATTAGGATAATAAAACAAACAAACAAAAAGATTTAAGAAGTAAAAAAAGAAAAAAAATATATATATACAGACACATACACACTTATACATATACATATATATACACATTCACACACACACATTAATGAATATACATATGTATCACATGCGAACATATGATCAGAAGTTAGGTTAGGACTTAAATTGTTGTTGGTGTTTCAAATAAAGATAAAAGACAGTATTTGTAATGATAGTTATGCCTATAAAAATACATGTGTATGTATGTATGTATGTATATATATATATATATATATATATATATATATATATATATTCATAAATTAAACAAATATATGTAATAAAATTAGTAAACTAATTAAATAAAAGTGAAAAATAAATTTGATAAATAAATATGTATAGAATAAGAAGATAGTTCCTGTATTTATCAGGAGTTTAAGCTGGAGCATAACAGACCACTATACAAATATCTAATGTGGTACTCACAGAGGGCTAACTATCTCTGAGTGCTTTCTAATTTTTTGTGTTTGTTTGTTTGTTAGCAACATAACTCAAAAGTTATGGACAGATTTTGATGAAATTTTCAGGAAATGTATGGATTGTGACAAGGAACAAATTATATTGATTTTGGGAGTGATCCGGATCACTGTCTAGATCCAGGAATTTATTGAAGGATTCCTTAACGTTGTGAGGTAGGACCATTTTCGGCATTTGTGCATATTTGTATGTTTTCATGTTCAAGGAATCTAAATATTTAGATGAAATAAAGGTAGGACTAATATTTATGGTGAAAATCACAATATGGGTGAGGACTGCGGTGCTGGTGGAGGTCTGTGCTCTCCGAGTGCTTGTCTAGTTTGATACAGTTTTGTGGGGCTTTATGGTTTTTTTACTCATGTATTTTTATATATATACATAGTCAAAAGCAGTTTGGAAATGTTGTTTCAATTGATTAGAGAAAGAAAGAAAGACATCCTTTATTAGTCCCTTATGGGGAAAATTCCATTCTTTACACTCTGTTGAAAACATGCTAACAAACACAGGCTGAAATACACATGCACATGCAAACAGTGATGGCTTGCTGCTCCTGAAGAAACGTTACCTAGCAGTTTTTGTGGTGAGGGGTTCAGTGCCTTGATCAAGAACACTTTGGTAGTAGCCAGGAAGTCAACTGGCACCTCTCCAGCTACCAAGCCAACTTCCAAACATGGTCCGGGCGGGACTTGAACCGGCCACCCGTCAGTCCCCAGCCCAAGCCCTTACAGACTGTGCCACTGCCACCCGCTGAGCCACGACCGCCAGATTATTTCTACCCTTTAGGAATACCAATTGGTATCATGTTATATATTGTTGAAAAGCCTGATTAAGCAATTTTACAACAATGTACAACTGACAAAGATCATGCATTTAGCAAGAGTAACACAGTCAGGAATAGGGCTGAACAATTAATTGCAAATTAGATTAAATCGCAATATGGCTTGTTGCCATTTTCAAATCCCAGAAGGTTCAATATTTTTAGCCCAAAATGTGTTGAACATTTTGGCATTGTGATGAAGTTTTTTGCAATTTCATGCCTGTTTTTTTTTTACCTCTATTCATACAATTATTTTTCCCACTTTTGGACCATTTTTACCTTTTTTAACCCCATTTTTTTTTACAACTTTATGCCTATTTTGCCCCCATTCATCTTTTTTTGGCCACTGTCAGAACCATTTTTGGAATTTTTAAATGGTTTTCGAAATTTAATTCCAAATTTAATTCCCAATTTTGCTGCCATAACCACTTTTGGATTTTTTTGTAATTTTATACCTATTTTGCACCTATTTATTAACCTTTTTCCGCTTTCATATGATTTTTTACCCAGTTTTTACAATTTCATACCTATTTTGCTTCTGTTCTTCACTTCTCCACTTTTTCTCAAATCTTTTATCCTTAGATTAATTTAATGTCATATTGGTTTTACTATAAAAAGATCGACTGCTTATGTTTTTTGAAGAATACATAAGATGAGGAACATTAAAACGATTGCAGAGTAAATCGCAATATTGGGGAAAAAAATCGCAATTAGATTATTTTCTCAAATCGTTCAGCCCTCGTCAGGAAGCGCCCCCTTAAATATCATTATAAAAGATAAAGATTTGAGTTGTCGAATACTGCTCACTCTTTATCCTCATCATCCATACTTGTTGAACTTTCAGGCAGTAGTCGTTTGTGAGCATCATCATGAATAGACAAAGAAAACAAGACGCTACTAACCAACTCTTTTATTTGGATGACAGGAGGTATTTTTTTGCTTAAGAGGAGGGATGTTTGAATTTTTATCATCTATAAGTAGGAACAAAAGCATTTTAAAATGAACTAAATGAAGACCTCAGTAGAAAGAGTCAGCCAAAGAAAGACTCATGCTGTATTATTGGGCAGAGCCAAATGATCCAGATCCCTAGAAGCAGCATGAATTTCCATCGTCCTAAAACCAGGCTGGATGGATATAAATATTTTTTCTGTTTTCTTTATGATTGACTCCCACAGTTTATATCAGGTTACTTGGCAGTGTTGTTATGTCTGTTAATTCATGTTAATGTTCGATTAATATAGGGTAAGACTCTTGTGCTGCCAGATAGTCTTTGGTGGTGATTCATGTTTTGCCGACAGCTACAGTGAGTCAGAAGAGGGTGTGAAAGGATAAGACCATTAAATGATTTAAGACTGGCCCTTATCTGGTTGGTTATAGATTACTGGGATGTTTTGTAAATTAAAATGGTAGTCTTGGCAGCAGTGTAAAGTTTAATGATATGCTAAACACGGTGCTGATAGAAAATGTCATACTTTGCACAAACGCTCTTGAAGAATCCTCAACGGTAAAGCCTGCTTTGGTCAATTTTCCTAATTTAGTGCTTTTAACATCCTATCTGGGTCAGTACGCAGAAGCTGGACTAAAAATAATTGAAAGAGAAGGGAAGAAAAAGAGCGAGGGGAGGTGTTTGTGAGAGGCTGTCATGCAGTCCAGGCAGCGAGGCTCCTCACCTCAGACCCTGTCGTCTTCCCCCCACGCGGTTACTCTCGGCTGCTGTGTCTGAGGAAAGCAGGCGACGCAGGGATCCTCTCTTTCTATTTATTTATTTGTTTTATTCCTCTTTTTGGTCCCATTGTTCCCTGCTGCTGCTCTTACTGGTATTGTTGCCATGGCAACGGCACGATGCAGCCCAAAGAGGAGATGATGATGCGTCTGTGTTTTCAACCATTACCAAAGAAATGATTTGCAATAGTACGTGTCAAGTGGTACTTACACCAAGAGAGTAAGCATGACAGTGATTACAGTTACAAAGCACCATGACCTGGCATGGGACATGTCTTTTTTGGTTGTTGACAAGTTTGTAAATGATTGTATTATATGTTTACTTTTAATATTTATGTACAGAAAAAATATATATTTTTATTTATTCATACAAGAACTGCATACAGTAGGTTAGGGTCCAGCCGCAGGAGCATTAGCATGAGTGCTTGTGTGTTTCAGAGGTTGACTCACGCCTTGTCTATTAAGAGAATAGAGGGTGATCAGGTTGCTAGGCAATTAAGAGACGCTTTTGTCTAGAGTGACAATAGTGGCCCCCTGTGCACTTTTCTCTCCTCCTTTACACACACTCAAAAATGTACATTTTGCCTGACCCCCCAGCGACCAGCTTTGGCGGGAACAAGGATTAGACAGTGAGCGGGGAATAAAAAAGAAAAGCATTATGTGGAGCTGAAAGGGAGGAGAGAGGGGCTTGTCCAGTGGCTTTTACCAAATCACATGAGCTTGCATGAAGAGCTCTAGAACCACAGCAGCCACCCAATGCAGCCATGTTAGACTCAGTTCCCCAACACCCGGCAAATTAGACCAAATCAAGTTATTAATAAACTAAAAATGGATATGAAATGCTGGGAAGAAACAACCCAAAAACAAAGCAAATACTAATTTTCTTTGACCTTAAACAGAACACAAATTGGCAGATCACCCTGAGCACTGTAGAGGATAATTTACTCAGAGAAGACTCTGAGTAAATTATTTTACACCAACCATATTTAGTGTGCACCAAAGAAGTTTGGGCCAGGGTTTGATACGTTAGTATCCATGTGAATGCAACCACTGCACTTTGGTGAGCACCAAATCAGCCGGTCCGAGACCTCCATGAAGGGGTGGTCTCGATCCGCTCCATCTCTCTACATCTGGTGCGGTTTCACTGATGTGAAACACAGTGGTCCGAACCGATCTACTTTTGATGCATTACTTCCTGTTAATTCCAGGGTTGAACCTTTTGCTTACTCAATTTGTCGATTTGTTTATTCTGGTTGAGGATTACGATGATTTACGAGGGTCCAGAAGGTCGCTGATGCCGTCTCAAACACGATAAAAAAACCGCATTTGAAGGAAAATGTAGAAGAGAGCGAAACGTAAACATTGGTTGTCTGGTGTAGGAAACGGTTACCATGGTAGCCTCTTCTTCTTTCTCCTCCGTAGCAGGTTTGGTAACCAGTTACTAGGGATGTAACGGTTACCGGTAAAATGGTAAACCGCGATAAAATATCCCACGATAATCGTTACCGTGTCCAATTAAAATTACCGTAATATCGTGCTTGATCACCACACTGCCTCAGTAACGCACGGTGATGCTGCTCTTTACCTGGAAAAGCCGGAACTATGTATCTGTCCTCGATTAAGGAGCCTCACGCGAGGTGCACATGCGCAGTTTGCATTGTTTGGCCTCTGAGTCTGACACATTTATTGACAAAAAAGACAAAAGAACTGTTATGAATATAATAATGAAGTGGTTAAATGATTTCAATTCTGTGTAAAATTATTTTAGAACATTTTGAGCACACTGCAACAATACCGCGATAATAATGATAACCGTGATAATTTTGGTTACAATAACCGTGATACAAAATTTTCATATCGTTACATCCCTACCAGTTACGTGCATATCGCCCCCTGCTGTTTCAAACTGAGTAAATACACAAATGGGCCTGGGCATGGTTCGATGTTGCAAGTGTGAATGCAAGCCAGCAGGGGAGGGGAGCATTTTAACCGATTCATATAACATGGTTCATTAACAGAATATCTGAAACACAACATTTTAATGTGACCACAGAGTCACCATAAAACTGTTCATCTTTCCATGTCCTGGTTTTGAAAGGAACAGTATAATTTAATATCTGTTTTCATTTCGGGTCAATTCATAATTCTCAATCAAAGCTCTTTTTGTTACTTAAAAAGAGTGCTCATATCAAGATTCATTATAAACTTTACAGTGTGTCCATGAAGTCTCTTTACAATTTAAAAAATATTACAAAGGCAGTTGCTGAGATATCTTAACCAGATTTGTTTTATTGTAATCAGTGTTAATACAAGTTTTTGTTCACATTAAAACTTTGTTTTTCAGATATTCTGTTAATGGAAGGAAAGGCTTGTCTTACAGGATTGATGTTTTCCTCAGATGTTCTCGGTCACCCACTCCTCCCTTTATCCAACACTGTCCATGTCTCCATAAATTTCTTGTCCATGCATGAATTGAAGGACACAATGGTGGATCACTTCCATACTCAGTTCTGTTGTTTCGCTGAGCTGCACATCTGATTTTGTCTCAATAAACTTGAGGAGTAGCCATTTTAAAGGGATTCATATAACAGTTTTCCTCCCATTAACAGAATATCTGAAACACAACATTTTAATGTGAATAAAAACTTTAATAAACACTGATTGAAATAAAACAAATCTGGTTAAGATATCTCATCAACTGCCTTTGGAGGCATCTTTAATAACACACACAGTTTAAATATAAAGCTAATACCAGAAAATTCTAAATTAACTCGGAGAGATGCAAAGCTGTGAGTTTATCATAGCTAAATACATTATTTTGTTACTTTTACTATCACAGTTCTACTAATTTAAATCACTAGTTAACCATATTTCCTTGCGCTTTAAATACCTTTTTAATGCACATTTTTAATTTTTTAATGAGATACTGTGGCAATGATGCTCTGACATTCATGCTAATAAAGCTGCTTTTGAACTGAATTAAAAAGAGAGGGAGAGAGGGAGAGGGGAGGCATGGAAAAAAAGAGACCTGCAATCATTTGCCACATTGAAGGGAACAAATGTAGCTGGAGGCTTTGAGAGAGTGAGAGGGGAGGACAGGCAGAGAGAGAGAGAGAGAGAGAGAGGGAGAGAGAGCGAGACCCTGCGTGGCCATCGCACATGAACACCACAGTGCTGTGTTGAAGAAGATCACACAACAACTGACAGGTCGGTGGAGGGAGGAGAGAAGCCGGGAGTTTGGCACTGCCCTCTCTCCTCCTGCTCCCTCGTGTGCGTGTGTGTCCGTATGCCTGCTCACACACTCACACCAACACACACACAGACTCTCTCTGTGTGTCTGTCAGTGCGCCGGGCTCTATGGGTGGGTAGGGAGCTGCGCTTGTTGAGGGAGATGCTCGCTCTGAGGATGAGACAGCGTTTCTAACAGGATCTATTTGCCAACTGGGATAATACATCAACACAGCGGAGAAAAAAAGGGGGACTCAAGCCCTCCGGAACCAACCCCACCCCCCGACCAAAAGAAAAGTCAGCCATGGAGGGTCTGCTGTCTCCTATGAGGACGCGGGTAGGTAACCATGGGGATCAGGGAGCATCTTAACGACTCTTTCCTCAACAGGAATCCATCACCGGAATGACATATGGAGAGACAGCGCCTATTGAAGTGAATCATCGTGTGCATGTGGTGGAGTGGTGATGAGAGAGCTGAAGTTTCCTGAACTCAAACATTGCAGAAGGCTGAATGAGAGAGTGTGAGAGTTGCTTAAATATGAAAAGTATTGCAGAAAACTGATGTGGTTTGCATGCAATGTATGCTGCTTTCTGTGCACACATTAACAAGAGGCTGCTTTGAAAGAATGACTCAGTGTTTCAGAGCAGTGCCCATCTCCCCTCAGTACAAACCACTGGCTACTTTTGATTTAGGATAAAGAGAGATGCACAAGGAAGCTTCAGTTTGTACAGTGAATTGGGTGAAATTCTGAAAGTGTCGATTCACTATTGTTCCTGCTAAACAGACATAAACTTCTCTGTCCAAACATGGGCGAGTTTAGGTCTTAGAGTTCACAATGCATCTGTTTGACTGTGGACATCTGCCATGCAACAAAGGCTAAAATAAGAGAAAATGATGCTGCTGTCGGATCAGACTGGGCCATTTGTGTGTATTCATGTGACATTCAGCAGCAGCAGTGTGCAGACAGTAATGAATCCCGAGAGGTGTCTTCCCTCATGGAGTTAAGATATGAGAGCCAGCTGGATTTTCATTTTTAAATTTATTGCACAGACAGTAATGTGTGATGTGGAAGAAATTAGGCCCTGTTTAACATATTTGTGATGGTAATATTAATATTTAAATAGGCACGATTGCACTTTGGGAGGTATAATTATTATTGCTAGTCACCTCTGAAATATAGATCTAATTTTCTATCAGCTCCTCTTGAAATAGGGCTGGGCGATATGGCCTAAAAACTTGATTTACAATTTTAATCTTTTTTTCCTCTCAAAGCAAAAAAAACTCAAAGTGTGTGTCATAAAATGTTGATCATGTAGTTCTAAGGCAGGCAGCCTACATAAACACTGAAAGCTGAGGGATTTTCACAGCTTGTTAACATGTTTCTCTCTGATCAATATTTAATCTAATTAAAAAAATAAATAAATACGTGCCTATAAAAGTGCTTGTGCAAAACCTGACAGAGCCACCATCATGAAAACTGTAGTTTCAGTATTTATATTTTTTCAAACTTTGCAACTACTTACAATTTAAGTAAGTGAATGAAAAAAAAAATCTCAATTTTTAATTTTTAAATCTTCTGCAGAAAGTGATTGAAATTAATTGATGTAATTGATACGTTGCCCAGCCCTACCTTGAAAATATTACTTTGGAATCTTTTACACATCCTTTGCTTTTTTTAAAGCACCACTAAGACAAACAATCTTCAATGAAGTGTCATTACATCCTCAACATATCTACATAAGAAAAATGTGGGGATTGCATGTCAAACAAATTTTTACGTCCATACAGATAATGTGAAGACATTCTTTCCTCATTTCTTGTTTGGTGATCAAATAAATGCAAAATACTATATTAAATATTAGGCTGAAATATTGTGTTTCTACTGTTGTTATTAGGGCTGCTTGATTATGGTAGAAAAAATCATTATCACTAGTATTTTGATAGTTCTTGAGATCAGGATTAAAAAACATGTTTGCTCACAACATTTACAACACTTGACATGCTGTAATTAAATTCATGCACTCTTCAAGCTATCATGCTGAAAAATGAAGATCATAAAATCACTGAAAATGTTGGTTAGAAAATTCAAATCCCCAAAAAATAATGATAGATGTTAAAAGACAAAACAGGTGCAACATGTCATGTGGCATGGCAATCTTTCGGTCTTGGTTGTTCAGTTTTCATAATGGTTATTTATATTTGAAATTGCAACTCAGTTAATTTCCCAGCTCTAGTTTGTTTGTGATTTCTTGCCAGCTTTTCAGAACTCTGGGCTTTCTAGCGAACCATCTTGCGTTTACCAGTTTAAGCATAATGGAAATGGGAGGGAGTCATTCTGCGTTATTCAGGTGGAAACAAACAACCGACCGGCAAAAGGCATATTGCATCGATATTCTAAAGCATTTGTTGCCATACTAAAGGTTTTTGTTTTCATCCAGTAAGTAATCAAGCATATGTTGAAGGCATCTGATGTGTAAAATGTGTGTGTGTGTGTGTTCCTTTACTTCCTCAACTTTCTGCTCATTTTATCAACACAGAATACCTCTTGCCCGCTGATGTGTCATGGTTAGCAAGCTGTTTTGGTTCCAGTCGCCATTCAACTTTTCAGGTTCCAAGCCAATATTTTATGTATATGCCAACTGGCTTAAAATTAGGTTCAAGAACTGGAACCTGCACAGGCTGTGCTGGTGTGTACATAACCCAGTTATGGTGATTAAAGGTTCAAAACTGGCTTGTGGCTTCTGTCCTTCATGTCGTTCCTCATTCTCCTTTCCCGCTGTCCTACTGGTAACTGTCTTACCCAGAGAACAGAAACAGACGAGTCTAAATATGCAGTGTATGTTTTGGTGGCTCAGTTTGGAGGGTCACCCTTCTATTAATCCGAGGAGCTCTCTCTGACACTCACTGCTGCATCATTGGCATGTAAATTGGTGTGAACGCGTGTAAATGTGATAAGCTAATACTGTTGACAACTTGTATGGAAAAAATTCAACCATCAGTGAGTGTGTGGCTGGATGTGAATCGTTGAGTGTGACCTGTCATGTAGGGAGCGCTTTCAGCAGGCAAAATTATCATGAAAGTGCAAGCCTATACGAATAAAGGTCCACTTTCCAACTGAAGTTACAACATCAGCTTATGTTCACCCGATTAGCTTATCGAAGTTAATGAAAATAACTAGGAGGAATGGCAAAAAGATGCTTTTTGATTTCACAATGTACATAACCTTTGACTTAAGTTAACTGTTTAAATACACATCCAAAGGTGCAGCAGTGTCCCTATTTTCCATCGCTGCAGAGAGACACTAGGGAGAGTAGCCCAGCCTTTGTAGCTCAACTATGGTATGCTTTTAATAGCTTAAAAAAACACAAGACATTTAACAAAAAGTGTTATAAATTTAGACATTAATCTCATCACAACTAACGCTTTAACACTTTCAGCCCTAGAATTCATTGTTCTGTTCATTTTTATTCTAACATTGTCCTAAATTCTTGAACCTTGCAAAGCTCCAAGCTTAAACGGTTGTTCTTGGCCAAAAAATGACCTGGCTTTAAGTACAAGAGACAGCAGCTTAGGCCTGTCACGATAATCAATAAATCAATTAACCGAACAATAAATAAAAATGTCCTCGGTAAGTTTGCCGGCCTCGATAAACTGGCATGTGCATGCGTGTTTGTTTTCCTCCTCTCTTTCTACCAAAGAGGTTGAATGAGAAGATGGCTCACTCTGTCCATCTTTCTTAACACCGGGTGCATCGGTTCTATAGTGAATTTATAGCGGAGTGAGCATCTGTCGGACGTGCAATCTTTGGGGTGGAGGTGGGGCCGCTCGCGCATACACACAGAGAGTGCTAAAGTGAGCGTCCTGAGGAGTAACGAGGAAACAAACACTGATATGAATGATGGCACAAAAGATGCGGTTTTTAAGCCGGCTGCCACAGCTCCAGTGTGGGAATATTTTGTTTTTAAACAGAATGAATACGGTGTGAGCTCATGAACACCGACTAGACGATATGTCACATTTGTTTGAAAGTGGTGGCGAAGAAGAAGAAGAAGGGGAGGTGCAGCGGAGCCTTTGTCCTGACAGTCAGTGCTCACTGAGGCGTTTGGTCGGCAAAGAAAATATAAATAAACGCGCAAAATGATGTCCCCTCACAGAGAGTGTCGTTCGCTACATTGCAAAAGAAATGCAACCCTTCAATATGGGTGAAAGCCAGCAGTGTTACAAACGTTTGACAGACAGTACAGATTGACTGGGAGGAAGTACATGTCACAAACAATTCCGGAACTGTATAAACACCCTTTTATTTATGTTTTTTATTTTTGTGTGTTTTTATTGGAGTTTCATTTTTTCTTCACAGAGACAGGGTCTATAATTATTTTTATTTACATGCAGTTCTTCCTAAAAGGGAGTCCATTTCATTTTCATTGTTTTTTTTCTCTTTTTTTGTTTGTCAAATTTATTATATTGTTTGTTTAATTTATTTTATTTAAAAGATCTTGACCTTCCAATTACAGTGAAATACTCCCTTGCTTTTGATATGGTGTACTCACTTTATTATGACAGATATTATAATTACATTAATGAAAAAATGAAAAAAAAATAATATCGACAATAATATCGTTCATCGTCAATAATGTTTTGGACAATTATCGTCCAGCAAAATTTGTTATCGTGACAGGCTTACAGCAGCTCTAACTGTAGGTAAGCTGTGCTCAAGACCAGAAGTGTCTACAAGCCTCTGTCCAGCCCATAATGAACATGACAGACAAAATATTAGATGAATCACCTCACGTTTTATTGTTTGAAAGGTTCTGCTTTCCCCAGTAACTTTACATAGGGTGTTGCCCGACGGACTGGACAGCTATCCCATGGATGTGTGAAGAAGTCCATCTGGTGCTTCAGGTTTTAAAATCTCCTCTGACTTTGACCTCTTCTGAAGTTGAATCATTTCTTCTGTTTGGGTGACCTGATGATACTGTCACTCCGGTCTTTCCATCTCCTCGTCTCCTCCTACACATTTACAGCTTATCTTCCTTATATACTGTAGGTCCTTTTTCCATTTCCATGCACAATGCATTGCCCTAACCCTTATATCTAAACCACTATTACATCTGTCTCTTTCTTACTTCTTTGTGCTTCGAGTCTGCCCACCTGCCTGTCTGTCTGTCTTTCTGTCTGTCTGCCCCTCGCTGTGCTTTGGCAGTTGACAGGAGCGCTGTAATTGGTATTTGCAGATCGGCCCATGATCTAAGCCAAAGAGACGAGCGTTTGGAGATAGACTTGGCTTCAAAGCTATGGCGCCGAATCAAGTGTGCTATATCTGTGCTGTCTGCCACCATGGCCAGATTTGCCCACCAGCATTTGGGAATCGCTTTCAATGGCAAAATGACTTTAGCATTTATCTTCATCAGCCACATTGAGCTTCACATGCCCCACAGTTGATCTGTGTATCTCAGTTTTGGCATCAAAGTGGCTTTCCTAGATTGGTGTGAATGGATTAGAGCGAAACAGTGCGAGGGCAGGAGTCCCTCAAAGTTTGCACAGCATAATCTGTCCGAAATTTGATTTTACAAGCCTGAGTGATAAATGAAGCAATCTTTGAAATATCACTTTGATTTCCATTTTCTTTAATCTTGTCTTCATTTTGAAAGCAGGACAGATTGGAAAATTAAAGAGTGGACAAACTTAACCTGTGCAAAGTAGGGATGGGAATCAAAAACCAATTCCAGTTGTGTATCGTGAACAGCTCCATCAAAGAATCGATATCATTAATCTTTTTGCTAATCAATTCCATTCAATTGACAGGGCTCAGAAGCGTCAGAATTGTGGCTTAATTTTAATTACACCTACTGCACAACCTTGAGTGGAAACACCAGCAACTTGCAGAAGCAGTTATCCATACTGTGATGTATGTTTGGCATTGTTGACACTGAAAATCAGACCATTTGCCCACATGCAAAATTTGCTGGAATCGATAAGGGAATCGTTAAAGAATTGGATCGATTAGCAGGATCATTAACAGCATTGGTATTGATAAAATCTTATCAATTCCCATCCCTAGTGCAAAGGAGATATTTGGGTTGTTCTTCTGAGGTTTTAGAAAAACGTACATCAGTCAACCCTCCTTCCTTGTCTAAAGCAGTTCCAACACTAATACAAAACCACAATTTATTAGATTTTGCATGCCAAAAGAAAAAGAAGCAACAATCTCTTGTCTTTCAGGGCAGAATGTCTTTCGGTCTTGCTTCAGGGATTCACATAAAGGTGACCTCAACACAAAGATAACAGACGCAGAATAGCAATAGCCTGCGAAAAGCTGCAACGCTCCTAATCCCTGGCTCACTAAAATGGGAAAAAAGAGCTGAGAAGGCTGTGTAGGCTCTGTAGTGGACTTCAGAGGGGTTATACTCAAAAAGCTCTCTTCCCTTTGCTGCACTCTGCATCCCTTATTTTCCTCCATTTCTTTATTTAGGATGACAGTAATGGGCAGTGAAGCAGGAAAATGAAATAAAATAAGCATCAGTGAGCGGTACATCTCTGTTGCCATTTTTGTGATGGTACATAGAAGGGAAAAGCAGGTCAGCACAAACACACACAGAACATGCTGAAACAAAGTGAGTACGAAATCCTGAGGGGAAGTAGACAATTTGTTGTCTGCAGTTAGTGTGCTTATATGTAGTAGAGAACGTACTGTGTGAGTTGGACTAAAGCGATATTTTAAAATGGATGTTGACATGTAAGTCCAACTAAATCCTTCTGAATTGAACCTCTTAAAGTTGGATGGAACCCTGATAATGCCGCTTGAGAATGAATTTTAGATGGCACTGGGGGCCTCTGGGATGGTGGAGAGGGTAGCAACCCTTCACTTAAGATGTATTGAAACTCTAACCCTCTGTGAGAAACCTAGGTTTGATTCTGGTCTGAGGCTCATTTGCCACATCTCCCTCTTCTGTCTCCCCCTTTTCAGGTCTATCCACTATCAATGATCAGAAAGCCCAAAAGATATCTGAAAAGAGCAGATTGGCATAAAACAAATTCAAAGTCACCACTGCAGTGATATTATCCCTATTGTACAAAAATGTCTGATTTCTTTCTGCTTGTCCTCATGCACCACTCTGCAGACCCCGTGTGTGGTACCCATGTGTGACTGTTATGAGCTGTAATTGAGGAGAAAAACAACAGACAGGGTCCTTACAGATCGTTCAAAAGTCTTTAGATATCTTAAATCTAATTACCTCCGCCAAGGAGGTTATGTTTTTAGGAGAGTTTGTTTGTCAGTCTGTCCGTCCGTCTGTGTGTCCGTCTGTTTACAAAATAACTCAAAAAGTAGTGGATGGATTTTGATGAAATTTTCAGGAAATGTTCAGCATGGGAAAAGGAAGAAGTGATTCAGTTTTGGTGTTGATACAGATCAGCGTCTGGCCGCCATGGTGAAAAATGTGACTTCTGTGAATAACTACTGAACTAAAACAGATATCATTATGAATCCAATTGCTAATGGTATAATTTCATGGTCAAGGAATCTAAATATTTCGGTGAAATAAAGGTAGGACCAATATTTATGGTTAAAATCACAATATGGCTGAGGACTGCGGCGCTGGCGGAGGTCTGCGCTCTCCGAGTGCTTTTCCAGTTAAACATGTTATCCTCTTCTAATCTGTTTTTATTTTATAACATCAACTTCAAGATAGGCTAGCTGTCAGAAATACTAAATCTTCGAAACGGTCAAATCCCTAATGCAAAATCACAATATGGCTGAGGACTGCGGTGCTGGCGGAGGTCTGCGCTCTCTGAGTGCTTTTCTAGTTTTTGAGTGTAATTACAAAAAGTCTAAAATAGTCTTTCCTGAAAGTGCTTTGACTGAAACTGCCCCACCTAGGGATGGGCAATATAACCTAATCTCAATATCGCAAATACTGAAGGTCTTGCCTCAGTTACAATTAATGAACGATTATTTTATGCTATGCTAAGCCGTCTTTTCCTGCAATATTTACACTTCTTTCTGCTTGATGTCCTTTGCACAGAATCCAAAATGTGCCCAAACAATGGAGACGGTATTTGTCATAGCTACTATGTCCTCTCATAGATTGGCGCTTGTCTCCTCCATGTTGGTGGCGCATCCTTCGCTCTTGGCAAAAGTGAACATAGACTATATGGAGGGGGCACGGTCACGTGACTTACTCAGGGAAATAATCAAATAATGGTCATGGGTAAAATTACTTGGATTATAGGATCTAAATGTCGATTTCAATTAATTTTCGATTAATTGCCCAGCTCTAGCCCCACCTATTATCACCTATTTTGGGATATTTCAAGCATTACTTTAGCCTTCAGCCTTTAGATGCCCATTATATGTATTTTGGACTTTGTCTGTGGAGTGTTTCAGAACCTTGTAATTTTTTGTCCTATGTTGTTTAAATCTGTGGGATTATAAAGCAATGATTTTCTCTCTAAAGGGCTAAAGGACAGCTACATGGCAGATAACCTCCATACTGTGCTAACCGTGCTCAGTTTAATGTAGAGCTGGGCAAAAAATCGATTAATTTGAATTATTTTCTGCAGAAGATTTAAAAAATTAAAAATCAAGATTTTTTTTCTTGCCTTAGTCCAATTGTAAGTTGTTGCAGTTTTTGAAAAAAATTACAATTTTGATGATGGTCGACCTTGTAGGGTTTGCGTAAGCACTTTTTAGGCTTGTATTTGATATTCAAGTATGAAATATTGATCAGAGAGTTTCATGCTAATACTGTAAAAATACCTCAGCCTTTTAGTGTTTATGTAGACAAACCTGCCTACGTCTATACTACATAATCAACCTTTTATGACCCAGACTTTGACTTTCAGAGGGAAACATTTAGACAACATAAAGGCAAAACTTGATTTGTGCCATTTTTATGTTACTGGGAGTTTTGTTTCTTTTAGGGAGGGAAAGTTGATTAAAATCGTTAATTGAGTGTTGTGGGAAAAATTCAGGGGTTTTATTTCTAGGCCATATCACCCAGCCCTAGTTAAACGCACCTCCAACAAAATGTGGATTTGCTGCGGCAGTACTCTGACTAACGTAGATGGATTTTTACATTTTCCAAGACTGAGTCTTTGAACGTAACTGAAAAGTTTGTCTTCACCGAAAAGCGTTGATGTGCAGACGCATATGTAACACCACTGTTTCAGTACAAACCCACATCCCCATCTGCAGGTCTGGCATTCACATTACAACGTTTTCAGTCGTTTTTAGGACTCGTGTGAACAGGGAGTGCCTTTGAAAATGTAAAGGAAAACCTTTCTGTTTCCGGTGACAATGTTATTATGTAAACAGGGCCTAAATCTGAGAGAGAAGTGAGGGAGTTGTCTGCAAAGTGATAACACCAGAACTGTTTGATATTACTGTGTACATGAGTGTGATTGATAAAGCAACTGGGGTTTGTTTTGAGGTAGACAGATAAAAGTGAATGCATAGTGGAATAGAAACAAATGAATTTACTGTCATTTAAACTACTGAACACATACATTTGTGAACCTACATTATTTTTCTTTCAAGTCATTATGAAGCCCTTATTTCTACAACTTCTTCCTACTCGGAGCGCTCATCTGCCATCCTATTTTTCAAAGAGAGGAATAAGAGAGACTCCGACACAGACTGACACACTCACTCTCCCAGAATGTAAATCAGAAAGATCAACTTCCAGTGGGTATTCCCAGCCCTATGTAATATATGCATATAGGTCAGTGGAACAAGGAGCTTTAGCTGTCTTTTGAAGATGGGTTGAATTCTACATCTTGCACTCAAATCAGTCGATGTGTGTCGATGTGCGAATCAGGTCTCCAGTTGACTTGTCCTGTTTGAGTGGATCAATAAGGAGTAGTTATCAAGAGATTAACCCTGTCGATGCTCTATCAGTCTAATCAGACACTCCCCTCACTCTCATTTACTGCAGGAGTCTCTCTCTCCTGTCACTTACTGGCCCGCTCTCCCTCTTTTTGTCACAACAGTGTTACTGATTCACTTGCCTCTCTGCTGTTCAGGTCATGTGAGCGTGCACATGAGTGTACGGCGTCCAGCTGCACTGACAGATGGAGCCATTACAGGAGAGGCTCAGGGCTCGGACACACATGCGCTCTCACTCACGTACACTCATTTAGGCAAAAAAAGGAGCTTCACACACATGCACACACACACGTCTCACCTTTCCCTCTTTGCTTTATCATGTGCAACAATCAGCCTGAATCATCGCTCTCCCTCCTTCACCACATCCCCACAAGCCCCCAGGACCAAATGATGTTTTTCCTCATCCCAATCAAAACCTTTGTTGTTTTTCTGTTGTTTTATTTTCTCTCTCTGTTCCTTTCCTTCATTTTTACACATTTCTCTCTCTTCCTTCCCTTTTTCTTCCCTTCTTCCCTAATTATTCTCTTTTTTCCTTGTTTTCGTTCTTGTTTATTCCCTTTTCTCCCACCCTTCCTACCTCCATTCTTTTTCTTTCCATTTTGCTTTCTCTCTTCCCCTTTTTTCTTACTTATTTATTACTATATTCCTTCCCCTTTTGTTTCCTTCTTCTTGTTTACTTTCTTTTCTGATTTTATTATTTTATATCTCTTATTTTACTTCTTCCTTATATTCTTCTCCTCTGTCTACCCTTATTTCCTTTTGTCATTTTTTACTTCTTTCGTGCCTTTTTACCTTCTATTTCTCTCTCCTTCTTTATTTTTAATTGGTTTTTCCTTCCTTTATTTTCATATCTGTTTCAGTATTTCCTTTATTATTTTCTGTCCTACTTCCTTCCCTGCTTCCTTTCCATAGAACCCCTCCCCTTAATTTATTTCTCTATTTTTCCAGCTTTTCAACCTTCTTCCCCATTTTTTCATTATGTCCTTACTGATTTCCTCATTTTATTTCTTTTTTCTTTCTTTTCTCCCTTCCTCCTTATCCCATTATTTGTTACCATATACACCTCTTCCTTATTTTAGTCCTTTCTTTTCTCGTCCTTTCTACTCTTGCTTGATTCCTTCATGCATCCTTTTTCTGCATTCTACCTTCCATTCCTCCCTTCTTCTTTATTTCCCAATTTATTTCCTAACGCCTTTCCTGAATTATTTACTCATCATCTCCCAATCTTAACACTCCCCTTCTCTTTCCTACCTTTACCATTATTATTATTTCCTTACGTTGTTCTTGTCTAATTTTTTTCTCCTTCCTTTTTAGCATAATACATTTATACTCCTTTTCCACAATTTTTCTTCCTTTCTTTCCATCCCTTCTTTCTTTCTTACTTTCCTCACTCATACTGACTTTTTTCCAAAATCCTTTCTCTTCCTCTTTGGCTTTCTTTTTGCCTTTATTAATATAACCCTTGGTCCTCTTTTCTTCCCTTTTCCCTCTCTTTCGCCCTTTAGGATTTCTTTCTTTCCTCAGTTCCTTCCCCCTTTCTTTTCTTTTCTCTCCTCTATTTCTCCTCTTACACCCCAGTAATACTTGTAAACAAAACCTTGAAATTGAGCTGCATGTGAAAATGCAAACAGCCTTGTTTTCACTTGCACATTCCCTGGGTAATTTCCTTGCAGTATTTTATCTGAGTTAACTCTGAGTAGGTTCAGGCCTGAAAGCTGCGGTGAGTTATCATGGTAACTGAGGGGAGTGGGGACGCCTGATGACGTCATCCTGTGCCACTGGTACGTATCAGGAAAATTGGGACATGACAGGATGGATAAAAACAATGGGAGAAGTGTATCTGATTTTAAAGGGTTTAGACACTGAAATGTGTGTCTGAACATTGGAAGTGTTGTCTCCATGTAACATCATCAGACTTCTGCTCCAAAATGCTCACACACTCTAGCAAATCCAAAGAGCTGCTGTTGGATATGGATATGAAACTCTGCAACTTTCTTTCTCCAGTGTAATCGTTGTGAACGGAGTGACGCTGCTTCAAATTCACTTCTGTGTGCTTCGCTACTCCTCTCAACTACTTTGTCGATACACCTGAGATACTTCATAACACATTACACTGAAGTAAGGATATGAATGTTTCTCCTGCTATCACCTTATGGACACTGAATCCCACCATATTCATTTGAGGTCCTATCTGTGACCTCCCACCACTTCTCTCCCATTCATCAGGGACTACTTCTCTACCATGTCAGTGAATTACCTGGGCAGACTGCCCGGACATTATCCTGTTAGTATCAGGGCTGCATGTGTGAAAAGGACTTTATATCCTTCCTTATGTATTTCCCTCCTCCCTCTGTAGTGGACAGGTGGCTGTCAGGACTGTTGAGGTCAGGGAGGTGCAGCGAAGCAGCCAAAAGGGAAGTGACCAAACGTCCCCGAAACAGATCGCCTCGCTGCTTGGATGAAAATAATTAGTAGAGAAAGACAGGACTTGGGGGGGTTCAGACTTCCAGAATAAGGTGGGACCGCCTTTGGCAACGACTGCCTCACACACACACACACACACACTGAATGCACAGCAGGTTGGCTGGCAGCATTTAAAGGCTAGGGTAAGCAGGCTCGTGTGGTGGCTGTAGCCACATGGGGCTCATGCAAACAAACACACACTTTGAAACACACACAAACGCACACTCTTATTGGATGGAGAGCCTCATCTCGCAGCTGTCACTTTAGCCCACTAAGTGCACTGCCAAGGACCTATATACATTTTTGATTGCAACATATTTTGATTTTAACAGAAATAGGAATCAAGGGCTTTGATTGATTCAGATTTATCTTAAATTCTGGATTTTTACCCCTTAATTCACACATTACTTTGTGTGCAGCTTGTAACCTTCAGTTTAATATATTTTCATAGCTGTCAGCCAATGAATTATTTTACAGCAAGAATCCAGATTAACTCAAACTGCTGTGTATATTTTCTTAACCGGCTGAGTTTTTTGAATAAGCACTTTGAGTTCAAGCTCAACACAAACAAATTTGTCATGTTTAACCAACATCCAAATTTGTTTGTGTTCTTGTCTCTTGCTATGAAGGTACTTCAAAGTACAACCACCAAGCCAACAGCCAAGCATTGTGTGTTTCATAAGTGAAATTTGACACACCATCATCAACTGCTTTTCCGAGAACAACAAAGAGATTTCAGCCAGGCAGGAATATTCCTCATAAGCAACAATTTGGAGGAAACATTGGTGTACTTTTTACCATGTAGGGATGACAGTTGCTCAAGGGGCTGTCACATTTAAAGACTTTGATATTCCAGCCTTTTTTAGTTGAATTGTTTTCCTGCAGGATTGATATGTATGGTAGTTTTGTCTGGGTTTGCCCATACATAGGCAGATTATTTTCAAAACACTTTTGTTTGGCCCTTGACTTCAAAACTGCGGAAAAGCAGTTTAGATCACTCTTATGCTGTGTTCACACCGGACGCTGCTTGTACTACCTCGGCGATCACTCTCCATTCAAAGTCAATGTACAGCCGCGATGGGGCGGGGCTAACCCTCCCACGATGCGACAGCCGCGTACAAGATGATCACTTCACATGTCGCGCGATGTTAAAATTAAAAAAAAGTTGATCTATTCGGGCGATGTCGTGTGTGGCTGTGCGGCAACAGCCAATCAGAGGTGTGTGTACGTGTGACGGTACCCGAGACAGACAGTTATTCATCCGGACTACAGGGCGGATGAGTTCCGTCTAGGCGGAACTAATGTCAGTGAGGACATTAGTTCCGCCTAGACGGACCGCGGTAAACTCACAGATGCTGCTCCTGCAGGGCATCAGCTGCAGTGTTTTGTGGTTGATAAGTGAGTGAAAAGGATACAGCTGGAATAATGTCCGTTTATACATCCTATTATATGATATATGAAATGATCACGGTGAAACTCGAGCGGACTTGACGTCAACGAGCATCAGCCGACAGGAGCGGTTACCAAAATGAGGTATTTATGGACGTGCGACGCTACGTCAGTGGGCGATTTTTGGTAGCTGGGTCGCTTGCGGTGTGAACGCAGCATAAAGATACACTTTGAAAAATTCCTTCCTTCTGATTATTATAATATTGTTATCCATTCCACCGTGTTTCTCTTCATGCATCTTTGTGCATATAAAATACACATATACATATATATACACCCAACACCCAATGTGAATCCATGTAGCCAATCATGAATCCCTCCATCATGGCAGCATGAAAAAACCTTCTGTTAAGCAGCAGGAAATCTTGAATGTGGATCCCAGTCACTATTTTTGTCCCTGTTAAGTATAAATGTATTAAAGATTGACCTCTTGAGATGTGACATCTCATTTTCAAGAGGGATCTCATGCCTATGTGGTGCTAAAAATAGTTACTATAGGTGTTTCAACCATGGATAGAGAGATTATGTTAATATCTACATTAACAGCTATAATGATTATAAACTGGAATGAGATGGCCAAATATATGTTATGTCTGTAATTGTAGTTATTGAGGCTTCATGACTCCACAGCAGCAAGCAGTCTCCACCAAGGATCCCAGATCACCTACAAGACAAGAGCTAGAGATGAGTACAGGAGCAAACAAAAGGGGCAAAGGCAGATATGGAGAGAGAGGGATAGAGCCCAAGATTGTCTATCTAGATCAAGATTAATTTGTTATCTATATCTGTCATAAGTTTATGAGGCTGATTGGGTCAAAAAAATTACTCAAACTTATGCTTAAAAAAGTAATTAGCTTGGGGTATTTATTAGCTTTACTAACCTTAACATTTCTTTGATAGTAGTTCATGTGTTTAAGCTGACAACAGTTGCATGAGCAGACATATTTATTAACTGATGACATGTAGAAACTGAGGTGTTGCTTACATGTTTAAGACACGATAAATGTGATGCAGTGTTGAGAAAAGATCCTCCTCCCTTTCTTGTTTGAAGCTTTTTTTTGCCTCCACTGATCATCTCGGCTTATCCAGATGGAAAATGTGGCGCAGCATGCCGGCCATACGTCATCTCTGAATGTGTGTGTGATGTGTGTACTCGTGACCGTACCCTGCTGTGTCAAGCATGTCAAATCCGCTCTTGTCCCCTTGAAGAGACCCGAACCATGAGATCAATCAGAGTGCAATTGGGCAACCGCAGAAACAGCTCAGTGATGCACTTAATGTTAGATGTTGTCTTGGAAACACGAGGTGCAGATTTTCCACTTCATTGGCTGCCATTGGGCCACGGGCATTTTCAAATTATTTCTAAGAATGGCAAATGAGAGATTGGAGGGTGAAATTATTCAGGTGTCCAAAAATTCAGTTAAAAGACGCAGTACGGCTCAGGAGTATGTAAATGAGAAAGTCAGTGTAATATGACACTTCAATTAAATGTGTGTTTGTGTGTAAGTGCTAAAACCATGCACCTAGGACTAAAGAGCCTCCAGCAGTACCATTATGTATATTGACTTGATCTGTGTAATTGCGAACAATGGATAGTCCCTGGAGTGCTTCCTTCTGCTTTTGGCCTTCAGAGAATCAGAATGGCAATTACACTCCTCCCTATAGGAATGTAATCACACATGCACACACATATATGTTGTCACCGCTGATGAACGAGCAGTGGATTTTTCGCATCACCCTGGCAACGAAGGGTGACCCTGCATTGAACAGGTATCATACATCAAGCTATCATTATATCTGCATATCACAAGCCATTTTACAAATGCACACCTCACTGACACATGGGAAACAGGAGCTCTGTCTTACCTTACACACATACTTTAGCATATCCTCCGGTCTTTAAATCTGCCATTTTCACCCCAACCTCACCAGAGAGCTGCCCTTTTTAGACCTTCTTTCCTAATTCAAGCCGTCCTTACTCCATTACAACATACAGCATTCCCTAAGCTCCACATTTTGACCTTCTAACATGAGCTGAGAGAAAGACAGATGCTGTCTGTGGCAAGACTAGAGCAAGAACCTGACCCTTACCTCCTAAATTAACCCTTAGATGTAGAACTGAAATGCCTGCAATGCTTAATTAAATGAGTGAAACACAGTGTAAAAGTAATCAAAATGGCATTTTCAATAGACCAAATAGATTAATCCAAGTTGCCCAAACATGGAAAAAAAACAAATGCTATAGACATCTCCAAAATGCTTATATATCAGATACATATGTGTATATATGTGGGAAGGATGTGTGTATATGTGTGTATGCGTATATACTGTATGTATATACATATGAATATATGTTTGTATGTATGCGTATATATATGTATATTGATTATATATTTTAATGGTTTTGTATAGGCAGTTAAGCATGTTTATATAGATTATATGTTTTGTAATATACATTTGTATATTTAGTTGCTCAGTTGAGAACAGGAATCCTCCCACTTGCTCTTGAAGTTGGCAGATTTAAAAACATCCAGGAGGAACACAGACTTTGTGAATTATTAAATTAGGTGAAGTCGAGAACGAAGCACATTTTCTGTCCTTTTTACGACGAGTTGAGAGCTCCTCTGATGAAAGAAATGTATGTTTCAAGTCCTGATATGTTTTGGTGTACTGATGATGACAGACTGAAATGGTTGTTTAGCTATAATATTTATAAGTTGGCCTCTTTTGTATCCAGAGCCGGGAAAAAATGCCAGGACAGTTTATTATTGTAAGATTATTTCCGCTTTGTAAACGTCTACAATGATCTCTGAACTTGATGACTAAATAATGGTGTCTTGTAAGCCCATTGGGCTGGGCATATATATGCCTGACACAATAATAAAAAAAAATCAAATCATGTATAATGTATTTGCATCAATAGAAGAATTTATTTTTTATACAACCTATGAGGAACAGTAATAGGGGTAGGAACTAAAAAAGTATTTTACTTCCTCCTACTCCTTTTCGAGCATGTGGTTGCTACACTCCTTTTTTTCATGTATGTGAATGGCATTTCACTATTTTTCTGTTGTTCTTTGCATGCATGTTCGAAATGAAAATAAATTCAATTCAATTTGAAATGAGTTGAATTTTCCACAATTGTAATTATTACAGTATAGTCCTTGTACCCCCAGTTGTTCACCCCTGAACCAGACGAGGGGGGCACATGTATGAACAGAGAACTATTACATTACGCTGTTACTTGCAAACCAACACCAAGTAATCTCCAGCAGAGACAGTGCAGTTCTTGGTCTGACCTCTGCACACACGCTCTGGGGCTCTGGAGTTTTTGCAATTACAGATGCAGCCTGAAGCTCAGGAGGAACTCATTCCTGCTAGTTTCATGCTTCAAGCTCCAGCACACCTTTGAGCATAATTGGCAAAGGTAAGAGGACATGAAGTTATCATCATTTTGCAAAGCACAGTTTGTGAATACTGGTTGTTGAGCTCATCTATTTGAGAGTATCTCCTGGGAGGCAAGTTGCAGGTTAATTTATATTTGCACCTTTTCCAACTCAACCGTTGGGTTTCTAAATGTTGCAGCAGGGAATGTACAAAAAAAAACATCCTTTAACAACTCAAGACAGACACAAAAAACAACCACTAAATATAGACTGCATCCTCTGTTTCAAACTGGAGACCATTAAAGACCATTTTTAGACTTTATTGTTGATGTTCAAGGCCATACAATGAAAAAGAAAAAAAAAACTAGTATCCGTCTTTGAGTCGTGAATTGAGTATTCTTCAAAATCAAGCAAGCATGAAATAAATGTAGAAATTTTACAAATTCTGTAGAAACAAAATAAAAACAAATCTATGAGAATTATTTCTATTTTCAGTGGACCGAAGTGATTTTCTGTACAGCATGCTGTCTTATCCTCACTGTAGGTTTTTAACACAGTGTACTCAGTGCCAAACGATGTTTGACACAAAAAGCACAATGAAGTTGTTGCCTTCCTACAAGCAGTGTTAAGTTTGAAATTAGTTTTTAATTTTATTTTAATTCTTCAACCTAGATATCTTTTAGTTTTAGTCATAATTTAGTCATCTAAAGTGTTTTAATTTTAGTCTAGTTTTAGTTGAAGAAATTTTTAGTTGACAAAATGTATTGTAAATTTAGTCTAATTTCTGAAGTCATGTTTAACACTTGGATCCCGCCACCATGATGTTCAAGCAGTTGTGACTGGATGCCCCTCCAAACTCGTCCAACCTCTCCACACGACCAAAGTAGCTGTGATTCCTGACTTATCTCTGCTTTCAACGTGACAAAGTTAGGTCTGATTGGATTTAATCTGTCAAACATTTTAGTCTAGTTTTAATTTGTTGATGAAATTTGTAGGTTAATTCAATTTTAGTTTCTGTCAGTGTTCCCAAATGGAAACTATATCGAAAATAATTAGTCGACAAAATTAACACTGCTCACAGGTCCTGGATTTAGCCCTCTAAAATATCAAACACATTTTTATAAAATCATGATTCCTTAATGACTAAACCCATAAAAATTGATTACTGTTTTAATGTGTGCTTGAGAGTTTAAAAAGCAATGCAATAAAATTCTAAATATGCAATTAAATGCAATTTTTTGTTAACTTTCTTTATTGCAGTTTCACAGGTAACATTGTAATGTGACAGAAAAGACTCCCACCCTTCCTCTTGTTTACCCTCAGACTCATAGCTGACAAGTCTCCCGTTTTGGCCTGGAAACTATCGTATTTTACCCCTCTTTCCCGCCGTCCTCCCGTATTACTATTACTATTACTATTACTATTACTATATTATTAATTCTCCCGTATTTAAAAAAAAAATTCCTCTGGCTCTGCTCCTAACCGAACACTGTCAATAGCCTCGTGAGAAATGCCACCTGCAGTAGCCTGGGTGGCAGTTGTCGCGAGGTTAGTGCCGACAGCGGGAAAAAACCCGGGACAACAGAGGAGAGAGATGGATGGATGTGAGGAGGGAGACGGCATCACTGCCAAAAAAACAAAGAAGTCCTTTAAATATCTCGAAAAATGGGACAGCGAGTTTACTTTCCTAAAGAGGAGCAGGATGGGGCACAGTCACGTTGGGGTGGTGGGACAGCTCACAGCAAGCGCAGGAAAATTTCTCTTATTTTCGAATCCAAAACTTGACAAGTATGCTCAGACTTATGCCTTGTTCCTTTAAAATCTGAACTGGGAAGTGGAAGTGGGAATTGCATCACCTCTAAGTTAACAGCATTTCAGTTACAAAGTCGGAAAAAACGTGCTAATATACCAGGCTATTGTTAGCTGTTGTGTTAGCCGTTGTTAGCACGCCCTGTGTTGAAGTTTACAAATACCACATGAAGAATGTAAATAACACTATGACAGCATTTCTATAAATACAAGTTGAACAACACTATGTAAACGGATGATTTAGTGCAACACACATTTGTCAGAAGTGCTAATAAACCGATTATTACAGGAGCTTAATAACTGTTTACACTGGAGGCAGCCATCTTTGATTGTAAGCTCGGAGGTTGTGAGGATCCCTGAGTTCCCAGTAGGAAATTCCAACCTCAGGGAGCGTTCCACTTGACATTTCCCACTCACAACTTAGAAATTTGGACTTCCCAGTACAACTGGAATGCACCCTTAATATTCCTTCCATATAATATCCCAAATTCCACCCACCATTTTCTGTGCAACACGTGAACAAAACACACAACAAAAGCACAGAACTGGAAAATGAAATAAACAAACATATAGAACAGATAATATATGAATTGGATAGTAAAAACATAGGAGGCTCAGCAGTCACAGTCTGGCAGAGATATGAAATAAAATGTAAGTTTTTTCATGTTGAATGGGCAGTAAGACCTCCTTCACTCACCTGCTAGGAGATGGAGGTTGAGGGTCTTTCTAGTTAAGGAGGATGGCCAGCAGGGCGGCAAAGGCAAGAACAGTCTGCAGGACTTCAGAGGTAAGAGGCAGCAGAGGGGTGCTAAACAAAGCCAGGAGTGGTTATGGAGAGACAGTAGTGTTATATGCTGTGCTGAGAGTTTTGAAGATTTCAGACCAGACCAGAATGTAGCAAGCCTGGGACAGAACCAAAACATATGGGAATGGTGGGTTGGAGGTTGTTTGCACCTATTACATAAGTCAGTTACATTCGGATAAATTTGAGGGAGCCTCAAATTAGTGTGGTGGACTTTGTGCACAACTTAACATTATAAGAGGCCATGCCTTGGACAGATGGAGGCGTGAACTAGCAGGAAAACTCGTCATCAGGCAGGATGATTTCAAGCTCTTGCTCCCACGAGTGCTTGGGACATCAGAAGTCAAATTGATGAGGTTTTAAATTATATACAAATTAATAGGGGTGGGATAAAATCGATTCACGTAAGTATCGGGAATTTTTGTTCTACAATTTTTAAATCGATTTTTGAACAAATTTAATTGCTTTATTTTAGTCTGTTTTAATAAGCCACTTTTATATGCAGTCCAGGCTTTTGAAGAGAGTCTATTAACAGCTGGTTCAAATGTATTGCTGAATAAATCCTAAAAACAGACTCACATGTGATGTGTTTTTTTCCTGATATAGTCTGCAGGCATCATCATTGTTCATCTTTTTCTTTGGTGTTACAAAAGCTAACTTAAGATTGCAGAAATTGGCAATATCGCAGAATCACAACCTAAATCAAATCGGCACCAAAAAAATTGTAAAAATTTGAATCGGGAGAAAAGCGTATCGTCCCAGCCCTACAAATTTCGCTTTCGTTCAGGATTAAGAGCCAATAACAAGTCAACCAAGGTTTCAGGTGGTCGAGTTTGGGATTCTGATTTTAAATGCAATATTTTTCAATGATAATATATATCAAGTGTAATAATTATGCCAATGGAAGTGTACAAGGTCTCTGTGTTTCCCTTTGTCCTGTTGTAGATCTTTTCCTGTTTAAAGTCTTGGGCTTGCTCAGATTTTATGTTTGTGCTTTTTCTGCTCTATTGCGCTGATGTCTAATTAATGATTTACATACATCACCGCTCAAGGAGACAAAGACATCTAATGCTTGCACATGCACACACACAAAAAAGTGCACACATTGGTCAATTTGCATGCTCCATAACACCCACGTACACGGCTCCAGACGTATGGAGCCATATGCCGTGGCTGCCACCAGACAGCCTTATTGATGTCGGCCTGCCAGGCTCCAGGCGGCAGAGATGAGGGTTGTAGCAGGTTCAGAGCTGCTGGAGGGAAAGAAGGATAGATGGATGGGAAAAACGGAGTGATAGAGGAAGGGATGGTGATGATGAAGGGCCCTGGATGACAGAGGACTAAAACTGTTCGGAGTGGCTGAGAGGATGTGGAGGGGGAGGTGATCTTTTTGATTTTCAGCCCTTGATTTTCTAAAGCAGCAGTCCGTGACGCCGCAGACACTTAAGAAATCCCATCCGGCTTTACTGACCTTATTGGTTCCTCTCTGAGGGGGGATGCAGCAGCAAGAGACATGCTTTTAATAAAAATGCTATTCTAAAATAGCTCTACTTGAATGGATTGCTTCCTTAGAGTGTGTATGTCAAGTGCTCACATCTTTGCCAGAGTGTCGACAGTAATGTATGTTTTATTGGATCCTATTTGTCAGTTTTTCTTTCATTCTGTCTGTTTTTTGAGAAATGTTCAGGTATCCCACTTTCCCCTATCTGCATTTACACTGAATTAAGCTCAAATATGAAATTAAGGTTGCCAGATTGATGCTCATCCACCCTCCAAGGAATACTAACATCATCCTAAGTCTCCCGCTGACCCTCGCTGCTCTCATTACTGCTTGTTAAAACGATTAAATGTGACGTGTGTCAGATTTATAACTCACCCCTGTGAGTGTTTGTGTGTGTGTGCATGTGTGTGTTTGTTTTAATATGAACAGATGTGAGCATCTGCCTTTGCAGTTAAGGCCATTAATACACTTCTAGAGGTGTATGCGGGTGGATGTATCTTGTTTTCAGCAACAGCTGTTGTTTTTTGCTGCGCGTTTTGTTCGAGCACACATGTTTGCAACTTGTCTGTTTACCTGATTTTAAATTTACATGAGCATTTAT
This sequence comes from Scarus forsteni, assembly GCA_036419115.1. NCBI lineage: Eukaryota > Metazoa > Chordata > Actinopteri > Labriformes > Labridae > Scarus > Scarus forsteni. The sequence continues at coordinate 3,949,032 of JAZDUH010000537.1, forward strand.
GAGACAGGGGAAGTCAGTGAGGTTACCTTCTCATTTGGGACTGACTGCATGCTGTACTTCCTGATCTGGTTGTGTGGAGATGCAGATGTTAACATCATTACATTCAATCAAACTGCAAAAGAGAAACAAAGCAAATTTAAGATTCCATGCATGCAGACAGTCCATCACATTTTAACACCCTCTATAAGTAGGGATTAGTTTCAATAATCCTAAAATCCCTTTGACAGTTTTTAACTTGATGCTACTTAGCTTGTTCCTAACATTGAGGCAAGGCTGCCAACATTCACATTATTTTTCTGTTCTTCTTCATCTCGTAAGAAACAGTTCTGATTTTGATCATTAATAGCACTAGAAACACCAAACTTTTATGTACTTCTGATTTTTACACATATTCTAAATCAAACCAAAGTAACAGGAGAGAAATGTCCAAATGCAGCCAATGTTTTTGTTCACACCTTCAATAATTTGCATGCAATTTTTAGCAAATGACTTTTCTTGGCTCTCTGATTGGTCTTCTGACACAACAGGCAGAAACTCTTTCTAAAAGCAATTATTTTTGTTCTATTTAAGGTCGGACAAGCTTTCACCAAAGCCATGTCCAGTATGTCATAATGAAACTGTGACCTTGATTTTGTTGGTCTGCATGATTTAAAGGTATGTTTATTTTCTTTAGTGTGTTTATGGACAGTGTTTCTATTTGATCATCTGTATGGATGATCACACAGTCAACTGAACCCACTGACTGTCACAAAGATGCTGATATGTGCTCTGTGTTAACAGGAAACATTTTTGTCCTGAAATAACATGATCTGACAGTTTATTACTGTTCAATACCTTGAACGTTACTAGATAACTTGTTTACTAGTGATGAGATTTGAGTAATATTTGCACAATAGAATATTAAAGTAGCTTTTCCGTTGTTGCCTAACTAGTGTCTACATCAGCTTCCTTCTCCGTTTTAATACTGGTTTAGTAGGTCAGGTCAGAATGTGACACTTAATGTATGTATATCGTTAGGATTTTATCGATACTGATACAGATACTGATACTCCTTATTGATATCGATACTTATTGATAAAAAATAAAGACTTTACAAGATATTAAAAGATTCAACCTTTTTTTATTACCACAAGGTGATAATAAGGCTTCAACAGAATAGAAATAATGCATTACAAATGCTTCTCAGAGGCAAAAAGAAAGCTAAGGAGATGGCAAAGCCCCTTCATGCTGCCCAACAGACTGCATCTACAGACAGACCCATATATCAGTGGTGCTAAAATCGATGTTGTAATGATGACTACTACTGCTGTCACTTTATATTAGATAGTCTTATAACCGTTCGAATATGGGGATAGATATCCGTAATAGTAAATAAATATTCGAATGTAAAATATTGAGTGTAGCAGCACATCAGGGCGCCTGGAGCAGCAGACCGTTTCATCCAACAGAGGGCGCTGTGAGCACAGCTTGACCGGTAGTCACATCCGGTGCTCTCTTGACCAGCAAACAAAGAATTTCCGCTCCCAGCGAGCATTAACAGCTCTGATTCATCTGAGGAGAGCTGTGCCGTCGGCTTTTCGTCCAAGTTATGCAGCGGAGTGCAGCTGCGCTTCGTCAAGAGTTTAACCCCGTGTGACTGTGTTGTTTTCGGCAGGGTTTTTACCGAAGGGGCGGATAATAGAGTCTCTGTCTCTGTCGGTGCTGCAGTCTTTAGTGTTAGCCGGGCTGCTAACTCTACTCGTGTTGCTATAGCAATCAAACAGCGCGCACTCCTTTAGCTTTATACTATGCGCGCGCTCCAAGTGTTTGGTGACATTGCTAGTATTTCCCCCCTTGGATGCAACTTTTCTCTGACAAAGATTGCATGGGGCCGAGTTTTCTTTAACTTTGCTAAAGTGAGCTCAAACCTTCGAGCGCCTAGCCCTGACCGACATGCTTGAGCCGGACGGCGGTAGTGTCATAACTACGTGACAGTAGAAGAGACGTTTAAGTACCGATAACAGTACTGTTTTTCCAGATTCTTAACGGTGTTCGGGTCCCGACCCAATTGGGGACCTATACATGAAAGTACCGGTCCACGTTATACATCCCTACTTAAAACCAGTCAGTGGATTTTGGAGAGGAGGAAAATAGCAGATTGGCGACCAAGATTACTTTGGACAGAAGCTCAAATTTCCTTCATACAGTGTGTATGTGTGGGTGGTGGTAGTGGTGGGGTGTTGAACACACTTGTTGGTGTGTATCTATCTATACTTTTATTACATGACTGTCTATTTTAAGTAACTTGAACTCAAACACATTTTTAGATTTCAAATTGTCATCATACATACGCCTGTGTTGTCTTAATTAAGCACGGAGGCAACATTGATGAAATCATTTAGATGTAAATGATTGTTAGGGATTTAAAAACTCAAAGTCATTGCCTAAAAAGTTGATCATACAAAAAAGTATTGGCAGAAATTTACATTTTTGTAGATTTTTTTAATTTAACCTTTATTTAACCAGGAAGTCCCATTGAGATTAAAAAATGTCTTTTATAAGAGAGACTTGGCCAAAATAGCAGCCGTAAAGAGTCACGGCCCATAGAAAATGACAACACAATCAACAGGTTTAAAACAAATAATCAAATACACATTTGGTTTTCAAGAAAAACAACAACATACCTATGTCACCACATTCTTAATGATGCTCTTAAATTCATAAAGAGATTATTGAATCCAGTTTATGATCTTTTTGAAGATTATTCCATGACCAAGGTGCATTAAAAGAAAAAGCAGTTTTCCCAAGGTCTGTAAAAACTGATCAGTAAAAACTCTGGGTACAGAGAAGAGCAGTAAGATATTTAAAGCTTAAATTTTGGACGTAGAAATTGTCTAAAAATATCCTAGATTTCATAATGGTTTATCTAATCACTGAATGTGCACTTTTATAAATCAAAAGTGTCATTTATGTAAGAATAAAACATTGTCTTTATGTATTTCTGACACATCTGGACTCAGACCCTGAAAGAGTCCAGAGGTTTTGTGCTCTTGACACAAAATAATGGTATTGATATTGTTATCGTTGACGATTACTTTGGAAATATTGGCATAAAGGATATCGGGAACAATCCAATATTGTGCAATCCTAATAACGGTAAGTCGAAACAAGGTGTTATTGGTTGTTTGAAATGGGAATTAACCTGAAGACGAGCCATTTTGTGTAACCAAGCAACAGTAATTAAGAAAGTAGAGCATCCAGAGGCTTCATTAATAAAGGAAATTATACAATATTGGTCTCAAAGGACTAGCATTTGTTTTGTTTTTCTTGTTTGTTTCATGTTTGGATAAAAAAGGGTTCAGCTGTATCCTATTAAATAAACCTCACATGCAGGATGTATTTTCAACTGCTTGTCAGTACTCAATACTCCAGCTCTGGAACAAAACTCAGGAAGTTGCTATATCGTAAACACACAAGAGCATAAAAGATTTGAGTTTAAAGAGGCCGACATGTCTCAATCAGCACATCACAAATCACCCAAGGTTGCAGAACCAGTCACAGTTTGTTGTTGAATAATCATTATGTAACTTTGTTTTTAATTGAGGCAGTTCCAGGTAATAGAGCCACAATTACAAAATACCAAACCTCCAATCTGTTTACAGTAAGGAAGAATAATAGAGCTTCCCACGGGCACAAAGCAATTCTGCAGTAAATATGTGTTGCAATACCAGTGTTGTCTCTGCGTGTGTTCACAGAGTTAACAACGGTTTGTTATATGATACACATAATGCGTCAGCAATGAGGGAGAGTCACACCAAACAGAGTGATCAGAAAACAGAAGCAAGTGTCAACAGTCGGGTTATTTCTTATTTCAAACATGAGTAGTTATTTCTACACTTACTGTGACAATCGGTGCAACACGACGGAAGTATGCATGTCAGTATTTTAGCTAAATTGCAATTACAGATCAATTTCTTAATATATTTTCTTTAGAGCTGTGAAATAGTCATTATTTGGACATATACTACAGTATAGAACATGCAGTAACAAAGGGAATGACAGAGTTAAGCCTGTTCTATTTCTTTTATAAACAGAATATATTATTGAAGTAATTCCTAATTTTGTTTTTTCACCTTTTGTACCAAACAAATATTTTTTTTCCGTTTCATCTGTGTATGACAGTGTCAGGGACCAAGCAGTAAAGGCTCACAACACAGGATTAATTTAAAGAAAAGTGGGGTTTTTATTTTACCCAAAGAAAGTTGTTCAAAATTACAAACCAACAGTATTAAGAATTAGGCCTATAAAAGAGGTCAACTTAATATAACACTAAATAAACTAAACAAACAGTGAGTGTCAACTTAACAAACAGACCTGACAAAATGAGACAAAGGGAGCACTTATATAGGGGTTTGGCCAAACCATAGGAAACAAAGGGGGTAAACAAAATGGCTGCCACATTAAACTAAACACAAATCAAAGTAACTAAACCCAAATCCCCCCCATGATGTCAGCAGACTTGGTCCTTCCCAATGAGTTTGCTCCAGCATAAATGTTGCTCCAGCCCTTGGCCATGCCTTTTGCCTCTGGACCAGGAAGCTCCCCTCCCCCAACATCCAGGTAACTCAAAGAAAGGGAGACCAGAATTAACAGAAAAATTGATTTAAATCTTACAATGAATAAACTGTGCGCACTAAATCTAAACAGTGTAAGACCCAAAGCAACTAATAAACTAAGACTGAATCAAAATAATGTGTAGATGTGTTCTTTTTACTGCAAAATATATGTCAAACTTATGAGGTGAGCAGCTGATGTGGGGTGAACATTAAGGTGAGCAACTGGTGAGGTGAGGGTGAATATTACCGATGTGAGGCTGTGGCCATCACAGACAGGTAGGCCAAAAACTTGGAGTTGTTATATTTATACCAAATGTTTTTTTGGCACATGTTTGGCAGTAACATGAGAATTGCACTGGGTCATGTTGCAGTTGTTTTTAACTTAGGATAAAATCTTCAGCCCAAATTTTCAGTTTGGAAATGATGTAAACTAAGTCCAATCCAAATGGGGAAAATACCAAATGTCATGCTGTCATGTTTTTATTTAAAGTTGACTAAACACCAGAGATGGAAAGGGGAGACATGAGATTCATCCACTTCCCTTCATGTCCTCTGTATCAGCCACAGTTTATGCTGCCTATATGTAACCACTTATTGACTATAACGTCTTAGCCATCCAAAGCAGACTACAACAAACTACCCAGGTGTTTAAGGATGGCATATAATCCTGTAAAGGACACAACTTTGTACCTCATCCACCCTGACTGAAGAATGAGAATTTATCATGATCTCAAGCAAACATGCTATACTACCCATAATCCAAGGGTGTTACAGTGACGTCACTAGTGTCATCTTTTATTTAGTTGGGAGTGTCTACCAGGAGAATTAACCCTATAAAGCCAATTGTATCATATTTGATACATACTTTTATAATACCTCTATCTACTCAATATGATCAACAAATTACAAAAAAAAACATCTTAATACAATCAGATAAATGATAAAAATGTCCTCAAATGGATTATCAGTTGCCAAAAACACCTAATGTATCAAATGAGATACGAAGAATCTATATGTTGGATTTTATGGACATTTTGATATTTGTAGGATTTTAGCAGAAAGTGAAACAAACATTTCAGCTCCAAAAAATTAGAATTTTCTGGCTATAATCTATGGTCTTGGGCCTTCAAGGATAAACATGTGGACCCAAGAAAGTATACATTACTTGACTCATATAAAGATATATTTATTCACTTGTTTTCTTTGGGATTCTGGGCAAATGTACTGCACTATCCACAGTCCAAGGACAATGATGTCAAGCCCACTGTTGACTTAAATTTTACTTGATGGAGCTAAAACTGAAGATAACAGTTAAGAAAAATGTGTCTGCAAATAACAAGCCCTGTAGTCACTTTGGTTGGCACCACACTTTATTCAATCAACCTTCAATCAATCAATCTTTATTTGTATAGCGCCAATCCAAGAGAAGCTAGATCAAACGTAAATCAAACAAAACAAGTGTGTTATAAGCTCCAATGACAGATATTAAGCAGTTAAGATTAGCGTTACCTGCACAGAGGAAGGACACACTAAACATAGCGCTGCACTGTGAAACAGGAAGTGACGAATAGGCTCGCTAGGAAGTGACGATCAGTTTCTGATTATTATGATGATGATTATCATTATGATTATTTTCATATATCTGCAGATAGTAACATTTAACAGCAACAGTAGGATTTAACCTGTCAGGAACAGTTTTTATGCATGTTAGAACTTCAATAATCTGGACTGAACTTAGGTCTGACCGTAATTGTTGTCCGTTTACATCAGTGCTTTCTAATTTGAATACATATTACAGTGTTTGCACTTTGACAGCCAGCCATACACAAAATATGATGTAAAATTAACTTGATAAGTTCAGTTTAAATGCTAGAAATTCATATTTCACCAAACAAAGTAAACATTGTCTTGTGGTTTGTTGGCACAAAACTTGTACTGGTATTTTACAGACCATTAAGCTGATTATGTGTTCATTCATTCATTTTCTGTACTGGCTATCCTTTCAGGGTTGTGGGAGGGCTGGAGTCTATCCCGGTTGTTATTGGGCGAGAGGCAAGGTACACCCTGCTGGTTGCCAGCCAATCATAAGGCAACATGGAGAGTCAGACAACCATTCATGCGCACACTCTTACCAAAGGACAATTCAGAGTCACAAATTAATCTAACGAGCATGTTTTTGGTCTGTGGGAGGATGCCAGAGTGCCCGGAGAGAATCCAAGCATGCACGGGAAAAACATGCAGACTTCACAAAGAAAGACCCTGCTCGACCCGGGAATTGAACTGGCGACATTGAGGCGCATGCACTACCTGCTGCGCCACCATGCGGCTTGTTATATTTTATTTTTCCAATTTACAAAATTAGGGACCATCAGTGTTATCAGTGATATTCTGTTACCCTTCCTTTATCAGCACATTTGAAAAACTGGACATACACTGCCCACCCTTTCCTTTCAGACCTCTGCTGATTTTAGTTCAAGCCTCTTTCCCATAGAGCTGTGTCCCTACACCCTGAAGTTCATGATCTGACCACCAGAGTGCGCTGTGTGATGTGATTCCCCCCTCACTCTGCCCAAGGCTCTCCTAAATCTTGAACCCCGGCACTTGAAAGTTGAATTTGTTTGTTTGCTGAAGAAGGGCAGACCCTTTGGAGAAACTTTTTGAAGTGGTGTTTGTGCATTGTCCTGTGGCCCCTTTTGCAAAGAGCAGGGAATTTTCTTCAGAGAGAAAAAAAAATCCCTGCTATTCTCTGCTGTCCTCCTTCGTCTTTTGCCATGGCCTCTCTGATGTATGGAGCCAATAAGCAGCTCTAATGAACAGTGGTCTGCTGCCCCGCTGGTACATGTGTGTGTACGAGGTGACCGTTTGGTCCTGATAAGCCTCACTGTATGACTGCACAGTTCCTCTCATCCTTTTTTTCAGAGACACTCGCTCTTATGAGGGGCACCAGGTGGGGAAGGAGGAGTGTGTGTGCGTGAGGTGAGCAGGGAACTGTTATGTGTATAATTAATGACCTCATCCTGCTCGTCCTGCTGTTCGGGGAGTAGACAAAAAAGACAAAAGAGCAAGAAAAAATCAAGAGGGAGAAAACGACAAGAGGGGAGAAGGGGAAGACAGTGAGGCACAAAGACGGAGAAGGGGGGAAGCATATGTTAAAGGTTCCACTTGATAAATAATGAGTCTTGACGGTGACCGAGTGGCCATCCCATTACCCCCGCTGTCCACTGAAGGGGCAATTACAAAGGGCTTACTCCCCCCCCAAAACACTCACCACCCAATCAATCCTTCCCTTTTTTGCACTGTCCTTCATTTTTCATGCACCCCATCCTTCCTTGGCCTCACTTTTTTCAGATTTTAAGGCTACCGTGGTGATGATAGGAACTGAATATAAATAATGGGAATACTCACGGGATGGGATTTTGACTCGCAGAGACACCTGGGACATAACAAGCTCAGCCTGTCAAAGAACATGGTTGTACAGGCTGCTGTGGAGGGAGGTGAGGAGGGAGGTGGAGCAAGGACAAAGGCAAAAGAAGGGTGGGAGGTGACTGGTCTGTCTAACAGGGGACCCTCTGGCAGCAGAGGATGAGGCCCCATGAGGTTTGTCTGGGCTGTCATCCTCTGTTGACAGGCTTTCTCCTAAGATCATTTTTATCTCCGGTTCTGTGCGTAAATCCCAAATATTCTACTGTGTAAAAGCCAGGGGTGTAGCGGTACACAAAAATGACGGTCCGGTACGTACCTCGCTTTTTGGGGTCACGGTTCGGGACATTTTCGGTACAGTATGGGAACAACACAAAACCATTAGCTTGTTTAGCACGTTTATTAAACCAGAAATTTGCCATTATACAAACTTAAAACCAAAATAAATTCAATGTGGTGCTTGGTAATACTAATAAGTTAAATAAAAAATAAACTGCAAATGTACAGTACAGGCCAAAAGTTTGGACACACCTTCTCATTCAATGTGTTTTCTTTATTTTTTTCACTAATTCATTGTAGATTCTCACTCAAGTAATGATGGACACTTGTTTCCCTTAACTTAGCTGATTGGTTCTTCCCATAATATTAATTTTAAAAGTGTCTAATAGGGCTGTCGGCTGTGCATCAGCCTGAGTTCTGAACAACACAAATGATGGTCCCTACCTCATTAAAAAGGCACAAAATTCAATTAATTAACCCTGGAAAGGCTTTGAAGAAACTACAATATAAGACATGTTTTCAGTTATTTCACAATTTTTTATTAAGTACATAATTCCACATTCATAGTTTTGATACCTTCAGTGAGAAAGCTACGATGTAAATACCGGTTGGTCGCTCGCAGTAGCCATGATGCACCCCAGACGCAAGCTTTTGTGGTTACGGAAGCTCTTTGATATTCGTCTTCTGATTGGCTCGCCGTGAGACGTCATGTCCACATGATATGTACATGATCGCAGGAGCACGAATCACAGGCCACTTTCCTCATGAATATTAAAAAGCCCTCCCTAACCACGCCAATCGAAGACAAGTACCCCCGTGAATGTTAAGGAGTTATGTGCAGCGGCTAACGCAAACTTCCTGTACTCGTTCGAGTACAGCACTGTGCCGAACCGAACGTCCTTTCCAAGCGGTTCGGTACAGATACATGTACCGTTACACACCTAGTAAAAGCAGAGAAGATGTTGACTGTCACTGCCTCAACTGGATCAGAGTAGACCAGTGGTTCTCAACTGAAGGATCAGGATCCAAAAATGGGGTTGCAGTGCTGTTTTCAGTGGGTTGCAAATATGCGCCTGAGAGTAAGAATAAGGTAGTGGTGGTCAGAAGCACTTATTGGATGTGTCCGTTTATTTTCTTTTTTGCATAGATAGAAAGTTTGGTTGTTTTCTCGACATACCGTAAAATACCAAATAAAGGCCTGGTTCCAATTAATCACCCGGTCCCAAATAGATGCTGGGTGTAGCAGTACATTTATTCATTTCGGTAATTCTTGAGATGCAGCTACTTGTTTTGGTAACCCAATTATATTACTGTCACTTGTGGTTATCTTATTACACTGTTGTGGAAATAAGCCCATTATACTGCTATACATTTTAGCTACTTTATGATGCAGTTACTTTTTTGGTAGCCCTACTTTGCTGCCATCACTTTGGGTTACCATTTATGCTGTTGTAGACAAAAGCTGATAGGGATATTCTTCGTTTTGGTTACCTTATGATGCAGTCAATGATTATGGTCACCCTACTTTGCTGCTGCCAGTTTAGTTTTTATTAAATGCTGCCTTTGGTCTTGGTGAATGTATATTGTAGCTCCAGTATTTGGTCAAAATAAAATTCACCCACTGGTGTCAGTCATTGATCTATGCTGCCAAATGCTCTGGTTAAAGGCCAATGCTGCTTTTTTATTTTGCTTGCCTTATAAAGCAGCTATTGGGTCATTAAAATGATACTAACAACACTAATATTAATAATAATGATAATAATAGTATAAATAATAATACATTTTGTTCAAAAGGACACTAAAAGTAAAAATGCAAAAAAAAAAAACAATAATAATTCTGCTGCTGTTAACACAAGTCCTCATATAATGCTGCTGTTAATCTTGGTCAACATGTTTATGTTGCTTCTTTCAATTTAATTTCCCTGAATGATGCAGCTTCCAACTTCAATCTCTTACAAGGATGCTTCCAGTTCTTGTTATCATATAATGCTGCTATTGGTCTTTGTCAACTTACAGTACTGCTAATGATTTTGGTCATATCAAAATGCTGTTTAATCTTGTTAACTTTACAATGCTGTTACTTATTTTGACATTTCAGTCAGTTTTGCATTATTGGTTAGTTTATAATGCTGATTTTCATTGTGATTGTCACGATGTAGCTGCTGAATTATGGTAACTGTTCCACATCCATTTGCTCAAGAGACATTAGAGTGTAATGCTGTTGTGTATTTTATGCTGTATCTTAAACGATGTTGTGCACCAAGAGCCCTTCCATTATCTATCATAAGGCCTCTGTTTCTGTAACTGACATGCCTGACAATATTCTTTGTATAGCTTAAAAGAATTTCGTTTACATCTACAATTACAGAGAATAGATGTATTGTGAATCTTATTATTATGTGACAGATAGCTATCGACAGCACTTTCAAATCAATGCGACCATTGTGTCACTATAAATAAGGATGGATGTGGTAGCACACAGGCAAAATTAAAATAAAATACAGTAGGAGGGTAAAAAAGGCAGGGATTAAGCCTGTTAGTGCCTCAAATATACAAAGCTGTAGTTTCACATTTTGCAATAATGACAGAGATGGCCTGGAGAGACGTCAGGGGGTGGAGAGGGTCTCCTCAAATTACGTCTCCCCTTCCCTGAACCCCCACAGGGCTCTGCTCCTCCTCCTCCTCCTCTCTACATTGACAAAGCCCGTCTGCCTGAGTCATTTGGCCAGTGTTAGCATTGGTTTGTAAGAGCCACTGCACCTGTCAGAGGTGTGGGCCCCATCTGCACCGTATAACAAGCAGCTTCTGGTCGTCCCGCCTGCAGCAAGAGGAGGAGCTGAGCTGGCACGGTCTGGCTTGGGTTACTCTTCTCCTGGGAGGATGCTTGCATGTGTGTTATTGGTTAGAGAATCAGAAGGTCATGTTGGCTCATTATAGCAACAAGGAAATGCAGGAATGTACACAGGTGCATCCCATTTGTATTCTGTTTGTTATTTTGTGGTTCGCATGCCGGAGGGGATGATCATGATTCATTGTCTATAAAAAATTGGTTTGTTACAAGGGACTGAGAGGTTTACGAGGGTTTTAGGCACAGCTGCATCCTGCATGTTGACAAGTGAGTCTTGGGAATGAAGACTGTCCTGAGTGTGAATACAGGAAAACGCGTCTTAACTTTTTTATCTAGTGTTTTTTTTTTACTGGCTGCCTCATTAATGGCAAGTAAACTGCTGTTTTCTTAAACTGGTTTGAGCATTTACTTAAAAAATATACTTTTTGTAGATTGCTTCCATGAAAATATGCTGTTTAACTTCTTGTTTTCTATTACATTGTTTTACTCGTTGTTACTGGTGATGTGTCTGCCCAATGCAGGGAGGGATGTTCAGTATCGTTTTTTTTTTTTTTTGGTGCCCACAGTATATGCTGCATGCCGTGTCCTGAACCAGAGGCACTATGGCTCTCTGCTCCACTAGAGACACAATCTGGGTCCATGATTAGTGAGGCCTGCTGCCTTAATACATTAAACTGAACCGAGCAGATTGGCCCAAACAGGAAGTCAGACACAGGGATACACACCGGCATTTGGTAGTGCTTAAAAGGAAATACAAGTTATAGACAAACAATTGATTATTCCATTGGTCAATCAATATTTTGTCAACCCAGGAAGCAAATGCTCAGCACTTCAGCCTTGGCTGGCTACTTAGATGATTATGCTAGCTTTTATCCTAGTTGGTTTCTGATGGTGATCAGGGGGCATAGCCTGATTCCAGTGATTACTTATACAAGTAATTATGCATCATAGGGTATCAAGTCAATTATTGTAGTCTCTAAATTGGAATAGAGCTTTTCCCAAGCTCATATTTTGAAGATCAAAAGTATTGGATAAACATGACTCGTCAGGCTGCCTCTGGTATAATACTTCGGTGTAATACTAAGATAAGGTATACCTTTACTAGTCGAACAGGGGGAAATTCCAGATTTACAGTAGCAGCAGGATACAAGAGAAATATCCAAAAGAAACTTACAAATGAAAAATAAAATTAGCATAAATACAACTAAAAGGACTAAATGAATAGAGCATGAAAAATTAAGGAGACAGTTTGCAACATGCAGAGCCTTTAAGCAATATCAACTTCCTAATGAAGAAAAATAAGTAACAGTTCAGTAGGAATGGGACTCTGAATGAGATGGAGGTGTACACAGTATTAACTATTAACAATATTTACACCAAAGTTTTGAATATATCTATGACAGGGGGTGGAGGTATACACAGTATTAATAATTTACAATATTTGAACTAAAGATATTACTACACCCTTGACAGGGAGAGCAGAGAGGACAAGCAGAGAAGATAAAGCATTTAACAACCAGAGAAAAGGGCTATTTTGGCCTGCCAGTGCGACATGGTGTGTCATGAACTCAGTCCCAGGACAAGGACCGTTTCAATTCACAGCCTGTGCACCATTTTTCCAAGGTCCAGATGAGCAGATGAGTGTGAGGAAACCAGGCAGTTTAACTAACTGGATGTTACTGACTTTTACAACTTTAGTGACATGAATGGGAACATAGATTCAAGTTTACTTTGTTTTCTAATAGGATACCCCCCATAACATTTCTTCATTGCTTTCTTTCTCCAAAATGCAACTCTTGTGCAGACAGGTACCTGATGATTCTGATGGTCAGGGTACTAAAGTATAATCTGGTGTTAGATCACATTTGATTAAAAAAGAAAAAAGGAAAAGAAATTGATCAAATTATGGCATCAAAAAGCAAGAGGATCAAATCTTTCTTTGTTTCTTTGTTTTAAACAATACATAAATCATTGGTGCTCTGACTTTAAATCCTGCTCTGTGAGTTTCTGTAAGAACGTGTTTCTGTCCGGTGTGTGGTGTCATGTTCTGTCTGGATTGTGCAGTGTGTCTTTGGTGTGTTTCAGGTTAAAAAATCATTTGAGCTATCTGTTTGGCTGTGGTACGGAGCCACAACACTGACAGTGAGGTTTGGGATTGAAAAAGAAACTAGGCATTGCAAAAAAAAAAAAAGTTGCATTGACACTGAAACAAGTATTGTTGAATAAAAGAACAAAATGTAGACTTTAAAAAAACTGTTTTCTTTTGGATATGTTTTGTATTGTAAAGTGTTTGTCAATGAAAATCTTCACATTTTCTTTTACACTCTATTTTTTTTTTGTTTTTTTGCGTCACAGGTTCTCAGTTTCAGCTGTCTGGTCTTCATTTCAAGTTTTCTTTTTTCAGTTTCAACTTGCTGGCAGTGTTTTGACGTGGAGGTGTAGGATGGGGGTTGGGGATGGGATTTGGAGTGTGAGAAGGTGCTTCCAGGTTTTGAGGAGAGGAGAGTGGTCTCTGTCGGCTACCAGCAAGATTGTTCTTCCTACATCTGTCTGCACACTGACACCAACAAGTTCACCTGAACTCCTAAACTACCAGAAAGTCTGTTTCTCTCTGTTGGTTTATTTTCACGTTGAACCTTGTATCGTTAAAATCCCTTTATGTTTACAATCACTTTATGCTCCATGCCATGCAAATGTTAGCAAACATGCTAACGTTAGCTAAGCTAGCTAATGTAAAAGTTCTTTGAGTCTTTCTACAGAAACATTAACACTGACAGGTGGGATTCTTTATCAGCACAAACATCATTTCACTGCGCCTTCCCAAATACACTAGAGGGTTATTTTAAATATAACGTGATTTTACGCTACAAGGTACTAAGTGAAAACATACCGACAAAGAGAAACAGACTTATTGGTTTGGGTGTTCAGGTGAACTTGTATCCATTGGTCTCAGTGTCCAACCCCCGGGAGAACAATGTTACGCGAGCTGACCGAGGCTACCGGAAACCCCATTCCTCCTCTCTAGGTTAAAACACTGCCAGTAAGTTGAAACTGAAAAAAGAAAACTGGAACTGAAAACCAGAAAGTTGAAACTGAAAACCTGTGACGCTAAAAACCAAAAAAAAGAGAGTGTAAAAGAAAATCTGATGATTGTCATTTAAAAACATCATAATTCAAAACATGTCCTTAAAAATACTGTTTTTTTATGTTAGATTTTATTTTTTAGTTCAGTATTTTACAATGCCAATACTTGTTTCAGTGTCAACTTTATTTTTACAATGCCAAGGTTCTTTTCAGTCCCAAATCTTACTGTCAGTGTTGTGTCTCCATTGTGGCTTTTCCAAAATCTGTAATAGGCCTGTGTAATGCTGGTCTTCCACAGGAGGTTGCAGGCTGTTTTTACATAGCTGTTTTTATTCTTAAAAGAAGTTGTAATCTTGTGACCCAGCTGCAAAAAGGCTCAAAATGAGTTCTTTACCTTCATGTATGTATGTCCTTTTTGCCAACATGATTAAAGGAGATATTAAACAATTTTCAGCAGTAAAAGGTCCTCAAACTTGGGGTCAGATCCCCCCAGGGGACCAAGAGACGTGTATCATAAGGGATCATGTCTATATAACAAAAACCACATTTTTGAATGATTGCAATTTATGTATTTTTCTAGTTTTGATTAAACCAAACCAAAAGTCATATGTTTATAATGAACATATTGTCATCAGGTAAAATTCAAAATCAGATCAAATAGATCTTGTGAAAGAGATGTTTAAAATATAAGGTTTTATGTGCATCAAGCCTCACTGCGTTTTCATTTATGTTTTGGACCCTGTGGACTGAAGTTTGGGAATTCCTGCTGTAAAATACAAACATTTTAGTTTGTATTTTACGCAAGATATTCAGAGGCTAAGTATGCAGAATTAAATAAACTAAACTAAATGGATAATGAATCTATGGGATAAGTGGACTACATTTTTGACCCTTTTCAACCAACAATGATCTAGTTACTTTGATTTTCTTTGGTCTGGATGTCGTTAAGATTTTTTTTCTGTGAATATTTATAATTTAGTAAGATGTAAAAAGAGAGTAAAAAAACTTGAGGACAGAAAGCAACAACTCTTGATGTTCATTTTTTTCCAGATCATGCACCCCTAAACCTAAGTGCAAACAATGATTCATATTAATAATGAATAGCCAGTCTAAAGGAGAGTGATCCATTACAAATTCTCTGCCCGCTTTACAACAGCACACAGGCTTATATTGAAACATGTTAACCCATGTTCCCACATTTCCCCGTATCCCAATGTTTTCCCTTGAGAGTCCGATCATGTATAACCCATTTCCCCTCATGATCCGGCCTGTAAAGATTAAATATGTAGCCGTATCATCAAACATTTAACGCTCACGCAGCTACAAATCAGATTCCTAATCGTGTGTAGACTTTGGGGAAGGAGACTGACGTGCAGGTCCTGATCTTAAGACGATGTGATTGCGCTGGTTGCATGGTGGAGTAGTTCTGAAAAGTTGTGACCGTCTGTGGGCAGATGGTCTGCTCTCTTGGAGTGCTAATTGTTCAATCAGTGTTAGGGAAACAATGTTTTCTTATCCACTTAGTGGTGTTGGTGGGTGCGTGTGTTTGTCTTATCTGTGTCTATTTCTGTGTGTGGTGTAGGTTGGGAAGCCTCCTCGGTGCTGGGGAAAGTGGGCTAAGTTTACTGGGGCAGAAAATGCTGGAGCGTGACTCAATCCAGCGCCTTCATACAACCAGCCCCTGAAATATGCCTCTGTCGCATTCTGTCTGCTCAGTGCCTCTTAGAAACACACTCACTCTG
Organism: Scarus forsteni; assembly: GCA_036419115.1. Lineage (NCBI taxonomy): Eukaryota > Metazoa > Chordata > Actinopteri > Labriformes > Labridae > Scarus > Scarus forsteni. The sequence continues at coordinate 3,965,000 of JAZDUH010000537.1, forward strand.
TGTTGATAGGCTTGTATGTAGGGCAGGGAGGACAGAAACAAATATTCTGACCAGGATACAAAAAGCAGGAGCAGAGTTTTTTACCTGATTTTGATCAGTGGTGCACAGAGACAAAGGAAGTTTACTTCAGTGCTGCACTGGGGCACATTTTTTCAAGTATCTGTACTTTGCTGGAACCTTTTATTTTTGGAACCATTACTTATACCTCAATACATTGTTTTTTGAGTCCACTGCATTTCTGAGATAAAAATATCCCATTCATTTCCTCCATAGCCAATTTGTTATTGTCACAACTATCTACAGTGACTAACAACAAGCTACATGAGTTAAAGAATATGAAATATGTGGAAGAAACAAGTTCATATGACATAGATGTATCAACAAAAAGTGTTTTCCACAACTTTTGGAGAAAATAACTTTACTACTACTACTACTTTAGCAAGCTAAATGTTTGACTTTGAATGACTAAAAAGCTGACCATTTGGCCAAACTAATTATTTATGTTTTATCCATTCAGGCCCTAAATCCTGGTCAAATGCTTTGTCTATATTGCCATCAGGAACTATTGTAGCTCTCCTCAATGACTGCTTTCTTGCTGCTGATATACCTTCAAACCCAGATTTAAACAAAATATTTGTTATATGAAATCAGTCAAACAAACAGATTGTTGATATTTACTCATAGGTACAGCGTGAAGTGGAGAATAAAATTAGTTGTCTGTTTGCTGTATGAGGTCACAAATAACCACTTGCTCTGTCTGAGAAAGTACTGACTTTGTGGAGAAAGAAATGGATGGAATAGGTGGGACTTCAGTTAAAAAAAACTGTAAACCTTGAACTTCTGGCTCCCAAAGTGGGGCCTTATAGATAAACATAAACTACCAATAATAATGTTGGTAATCTGCTCTTTTTGACAATGATGTTGTCAGAAAAGCAATCAGTAATGTCTGTTTGCATTAATGTATGTTTATGAGTGGATGAAGGTGGCTTGAGAACTTTTTTATTTGCCAAAGGAGGCCAGAAAGAAAAGTATAAGAACCACTTTATCAAACAATGACAACTTATAATAGACGTATGAATGCTGCTTTAGGGGGAGAACCTGACAGCATTTTATCCTTAACAGGAAGGCAAAGAACCACACTGAAGGGACTCTTGCTGAAAAAGATATTCTCTGCCCTCAACTTTCATGAAACATGTCCTGTAACCAACTTCACATCAACCCAGGAACAGACAAAGAGGCGGGGTTTAGGCAGGACTTGAGGGTGTTGTACCAATGGCCTCACCATGCAGACTTGTAGTCATGTTATAGATGCATTCCCTTAAAGAGGTCATACTTTGCCTTAAATCAGATTCATATATTGATTGATATTTGATGGCAGTACTGTATTCTTAAGCTATCCAGGATGCTGCTGGGGGCTCCTGCCTCTGTATGGCCTCCTTGCCCACATGGACCCAGTCCACTCTGATTGGTTTAAAGGTCAAATCTGTGGAAATTGGTCAGCTCTACACTGCTCAGAGGTCTGCATTCATTCTAATGCCACAGCTCTGCAATGGGCTTCCTACCAGTGACCAATATGTTAAAACTGACAATGTTAGGAAATCATTATGAATGAATGAATGAATGTTTTATTTCGAACCTAAAATGAAAAACGTACATACGTATATCTCTATACAAATCCAACAAAAATAAAATATAAAAGGTAAGCAAAGGCAAATAGCAATTACAGCATTTTTTCTACTATCATTAATCTTTGCAAGAAATTATAACAGATTCAGTTCGAAAAGGGTGTAGGAAGTAACAATCTTATCTAGTCCCACCCGTTTTTCATTTTAAAGATGTCTTACTTAAATTCACGCTGAAGCCTCTTCAGGTCATAGCATCAACATTTTTAGCAACAAATACAACAGCAAGCTTAGACAAATAATAGCCATAACAACAAATTTCAAAACAAAGACAAAAATGACATCACTGGTTACACACACCCATGATGTTGCTGATTTTCTCGCTGTTTTTCCATTCTGTATCTGTTTAATATTTCAGCTTTAAAGATGAATTTAAACCTACCTATTGTTTTACATAATTTCAGTTCATCTCTGCAGCTATTCCATAATGTAACTCCTTTAACTGAAACACAGTGAAGTTTCATATTTGTTCTCTCTGGTTGTTTTTTTTAACATAAAATTTCCTCTATGTTGATGTTTGTCATCTCTCAGTTGAAAAAACCTTTGGATTCTGTTTGGTAGCATATGATTTTTAACTTTATACATAATTTGGATAGTTTTATAATCAACCAGGTCCTTAAATTTTAATGTCTTAAGTTCAATGAAGAGTTGGTTTGTTGGTGTTCTGTATGTGGTTTTGTTTATGATTCGTATTGCTCTTTTCTGTAGGATGAAAATCGGCTTTGTGTTTGTTTTGTACGTGTTCCCCCACACCTCAACACAGTAATTCATGTATGGGAGTATGAAGGAGCAGTACAACATGTACAATAAAGATTTATTTAGGAAATATTGGACTTTATATAAAATTGCTACTGATTATGGTAAGTCTTTATTCAATATGGATGAGGGAAATGAGAGCTTTTAAGCAGCTGCTGGCACTGCAGAGCAGGGCAGAGGTAGAGGTTTCAATGTTTCTGACTTTTTCTGTAGTTCACAGAGGTGTTCTGTTACATGGAGTGGACATGTAAAACAAACTAAAAAGGAAAGTCTTTTTGAACTAGGCTCTGAATATGCTTATTTCTGCTAAAAAACTGGTAGTTTACTGTGTCTTGTGTATGTTTCTGCAGATAGCTCTAAGCAGACATTATAGGAACTGCAAATTTTGGCACTTCCACTTTTTTTTAACACCCCAGGGTGCGCTTGGCTTGTGCTGTGATTCAAGCTTTAACCATTGTGTACTACTGCTTTTCATCCCTTTGCACACTAGATATTAATCTCCCTATTCCAGTATTTCAAATAACCCTTGCCTTGCTTTATCAGTGTATGAATATATTTTTTCTTTCTACTGAAATCCAAGGTGACTTTCACATCAGCAGAAATAACATTAGATAATAGTGTGCACCTGCCTCTCTCCCTCCAACAGGCCTTTCTCGAGGTCACACAGACACACACAGACATGCAGACACAGCAGTACAAAGACACACATACACACATAAATAACAGAGAGCTGTTCTCTAATGTGGAATGACAGATTTGGGGTGCGGAGTGACACAGCAGAAATTCAGATTACCAACAGCGCTGCAGAGAATGACTTAGCAAAACCCTTTTCATCTGCACTCACAGCCCTTCATCACTCTAGGGGGGAAGAAAAAAGTCACCAATTTAGAAAACAGCATGTGACAGCAGGAAAATAAAAAACAGAAGATCCACATAATATTAGGGTGAGCGGTGTTAAATGTATATTCAGGAAAAGTTAGCAGAAAGTGGCCTGGACGGATGAAAACATACATCAAGTGAGTCAACAATGTTTCGAGGTCATTACTCCAGACTCAGATTAAGTACAGACCTGCAGACTCTAACACCTTTCTCTCCAGTGTGCGTGGACCGACAGTAAACCTTTTAAACAGTTAGCTACAAGCAGGTGCTTAAGCAGCTTTATCAACGTGTCTGGAATAGATACTATTTTTGAATCTGCCAGTGTGTGATCCCAAACCTCAAACCACTTGGACCCTTGCCCAGAGTTTGATTAGCACATTTCCCTATTTTCCTCGCCAGGTAGACATCATGATCAGTCCTTCTCACACAGACACACGAGCAGCACGTACTTCAGCTCAAAATTAGAAGAAAAGGAGGAGACTGTCCTCTGGGATTTTTGCTATGGTTCAGAACCAGGCGGGCCTGCGGAGAGTTTGAAATGATCAGTCTGAGCTGCTGCACAGACCACAAGCAGTCTGCTGTCCCAGCTTTTTGGATCACTGCGACTGTTGACTTTAAGGAGGAAACTGGTGGAGGAGAAAGATGGAAGCACTTTTCCGACTTCAGAGTGTTCCATAAGGTACTGTGAGATGTAGCTGCGGTGAAACAAATCTGTGTCATTTCATATCTTGTCAATCCAGATTGTTTTGAATTCCTGTGGAATTTAAGTCTTTTTTAAATATGCATGTGCATTTAATATTCTTATGTTAAAACCAAGGGTAGGCCACAGGATATCCCAACCCCGCCCCACCCACCCAGTGCACCAATCTAAGGTATCAATAAGTTGTAATCATGAAAGAAACGGTAACAACAGGCAACAGTGGATTTTAACCTGTACTGCTGATTAGAAAAAAGTATGCATTAAAAATATAAGGAACTATAGTATCACTATGATGATATTTGATAACTAGGATGCATTTTGTCCTTTATAAGAAGTTAGTATATGTAATGGTTTCAAATGTTCACATGACAGTAAGCATGTCAATTTAAATATTTATTTAAACATTGGTAAATTCAGGGCCTGACATTAAAACTAGCCTAATGGTTCGTATGCAGAACTGGAAGGCTCTAGGCAAACTGAGTACACATTTCACAGGCCAGTTGAAATAATTATGCCCATTTGCACATGACGTAGGAGTTTAAATGGTCCTCTGATGACAGCATTTTTGAATTGAATTGAATTATTTGAATTGTCCTTACAATTTCTTTGAGAGTAAAAACTATTTGCGAGCACATGTCACAGCTCCAACTGCTCCACTGTGATGTCACAAGGCAAGACAGTTACCTTATGGTGAGCTAACAGTGTCAGGGGCTTGACAACATGAATGACAGCATGTTGATGTGTTAGTTAAAAGGGATGGATAACTGGGATAACTGTGAGAGTGAAAAACTGTGAATGGGTAGGTATGACGCACCGTGTAAAAGCGCTTTCAGTTGTCAAAAAGACAATAAGACTACACAAGTGTGAGTCCATTTAATGTGTACCATTTACCAGTCCAGGCATACAGCAGTGCAACTGTGTGCTGGTCCAAGCCTAAGGTTGTCCCAGTGATAACTTTGCCACAAAGGACAGTTTAAGCAGGTTGCCCAATAACAGGGTGGCAACCTCCCATGCTTCATTCAGTGTCTGCAAATCTCAGTTTCCTATCCCACGCCTAAATCATCATTTTTGTGAGTGTTAGTAAGGGACTATTGTCCAACACGCCTTTAATTTACTTGCAGAAATGGTCCCTGGTGTCACTTTCAGGTCCCACTTTTGTATCAGTAACTCACTTGTAATTGTTAGTGTTTGAATTTAAAAGCATTTTTGGCTGGTGCTTTTTGTTCCCTTGGAAGTAACACTGTCCCATAGACAAACAATGATATACCTCTTTATTTGTTAGCTTGCAGTTAACATATAATTGATTTTGTATGATCAAACTAAGAGAATTTGTGTTAATATTGTGCTTACTTTGAATCAAGAAACTCTCCAATCATTAATTTATTGATTCAATCATTTAATGTAGAGATGAATGGAAGTGTGTACCACTGTCCAACAGCAAATATCATCCATGAGGAAATATTAGATGTTTTTCTTGCACTAAATCTTTCCTTTCACTCAAATGTAAAGGAAGATTTTAAACATTTTGTACAACAAAAGGAAGACTAAGCCTATTTAAAGTCTCTTGTATTTATTATTTGTGGGTTGGAGTGAAGTGTGTCATGCTTTGTGTGTCTTTTAAAAGTGGTGATTTGATAGTCAGCCCTGTCTGAGAGAGCTAATGAGGAAAAAGAAAACTCCAGTGTTTTATGCTGCTCCTTTATGTGGTTAGCTCACACACGTACACACACGTGCACAGTAAGGATTACACACCAAAATCTGGGTTTTAACCCTATCAGCACCCGGGAGTCACACTGGGACAGGGATATACTGCTCTGTGCTGTGCTCCTTTGGGGGCTAAGCTCCTCTCTAATGACAAATGTCAGTCTAGATCGGCTACCTGCCGCTCTCGACATTCTTCACTGTGCTCGGTCTCCATGTGCCACCTGCTTCACAAGTCTTAGTGGCCATATACTGTCCATCTCCTCCCTGCTGAGCGGTATTTCTAATGCATGAGTGGCATGCAGATGAGATTTAGAGAGATTTTCTGAGTTATTAATCAGGGTGTTTCATATTCACGGCAGGCATCATCAGAAGCCACTTCAGGAGGACAGGGAAGTCTCTTGATCTCGCCCGAGGGTGCCAAACCACTGATGAGTCTGTGCACCCTGACGTCAACACCCACAATGTGTAGAGAGTTTGCGTGTGCGTAGAATCACAGCTGTGCAGAAAAACTCGGTCACACACCAGTGCGCTCACCATGCGGTCAATGCGAGGTCTGATGAGAGGCTTGTTCAGTCACTGCAGGGTCATTGTCGCTCAGTGTCTGCAGGCTCAAGAAGAGAAGGAGGGCAGGTGGAGGTCAGATTCAGTGGCGCTAAGATGAATTATGAAGCAGGATGAGTGGTAGAAAAGACTGTATGTCCTTTACTCAAGCACTCCGGAATATTTTTAGAAACTTTCTGACAAGCCCAGCAAAATCTTCTTAGCCACTCCATTATGATATCCTCTCGATTATGAGGATGGTTAGAATGCAAGCAAGATTTAAAGTGTAGGATTTTTACAATATATATATAAGACTGCAGATTAATTAACATGATTTAACTCTATGATGATTTGCCTACAGTTAATACCATATGCAATTAAATATAGTCACAGTAAATCCAGGTTAAAAAAATAAACTTGACAGACATGTTGTAGACCTCCAGCCTCAAAAATGATTGTTATAAGCACCACTGTTAAACTAACAGTACTTTAACAACAGGAACTGATTGAAGAAAATGAAGATACCTCCAGTTTGGGGATGGGGACTGACACGATTTTGTCAATGCCAATACTATAAACAGTCTAATCGATCCAATTCTTCACAGTTCCCTTCTTGATTCCTGCAGATTTTCTGCGTGGAAAATGTTGGCCTGTAGATTTCCAGAGGCAACAATGTCAAACACACGTCACAGCACAGATAACTGCTTCTGCAAACAGACTCATGATATTGGTTCTTTGATGGAGCTGTTAACGATTCAGAACTGGAACTGGTTTTTGATCCTCATCCCTACTGCAGTTCGACAAAATGAACAAAATGTGACTGGTACTTTGAAGATGATCCCATGTCCTGGAGTGTTTGACTGTTTACACCATGTCTGGTGGTGTCTATCAAGCAAGGATTTGAGTGGGGTTAAATTAAAAAAAAGGAAAAATTATTTCTGTTGAGGATCAGAACCAGCTCTTTTTCCCTCCTCTTTGGAAACTTTTGGATCTGTGGAGGCTGGGAGGCTACAGGAGGCTACACCGTTGACTGATGACCCAAAAGATGCTTGATGGTGGGGTTAAAGGCCACGAGGTGGACTTTCAAAACAGACTTTGCATCCCCACTGCTATATTCTTGATTGTTGTTTTAAAAAACAGAAGTCTTAAAGCTATGGTCTACGATTTGGAAGCTTTGTACATATTAATAGCACCGTTTATAAGGCTGTTATGGTCCTATGGTCCTATCTACACAGTATAAAGACCAAAAAGAACGAAAAAAATCCATTCAGTATATCCGCTGAAAAGCTGCATATTAGCTGACCAATCAAACCTAAGAACCTGCGACTATTAATTGGTCCATGAGTTGGTCTGTGAGTCCATCCAATCCTCGTCTCCCTCGCTATGCAGCGTCATGCGTAGTGCGTCATGGTCCCGCCTCCTCCCCTCTACCTCCGGTGAGCAGCTAGCAGCGTTAGCTACTGAACTATCATGGAGACGGAAAAGCCTAGCGCCGAGACCGAAGCCGCCTCCCTCTCCCGCGGGGCCCAACGGAGCTCTGCCCGCGGGTTGAGGCCTGTTAGCGGGCTAACGGCTAACGAATAGCCTCAGCCGGCCATCAGACCTTCAGCATCGGCCGTTTCGCCCCTGGTTGATCAGGTAATGGCTTTGTTTACTACAGTGTGAGATGTCTGCTGAATAACTCTGGTTAGTTTGTGCCTGCACGGGCTAATAACTTGTAGGGGAGCGGGTTAGCCTGTTAGCCGCTAATCGTTTGCACTGTAAGCTGAGCTGGGGAGGACAGGCTGAGAAAGATAAATCCTCCCCCACACTCGGCTCCGCTCTGGCAGCGCCAGACCCGCATTGCCGCCGGTCCAATTGAAATGGCTACTGCTGTGTGTCACAAGGGGGATGTCTGTCGTGTTTGATACTTTCAGTTGAGCTGAGCTGTTTTTGATTGAGTTTGCTGCTGATATATTGTGCTAGTCGCTCGTAGCTCTGTCCGAGGGGGCTATATGAGGTGTCACGAGCTGGGGGCGGGATCTTGGAACATGGAGGGGAGAGGTGAGGGAAGGGGGGGCAGGCTGCGGTTTCAAATCGTAGACCACAGCTTTAAAATGATGTCGACCTATGGATAAAATTTCAACCATAGCTGCAATATTGTTTTGCCAGTTCTGTTGACACTTCTTAATCCTAATTTTGAACAATCGCTCTGTGCTAAAATGAACAGTTGTAACAAAGCAAAACTAATAATATTAACAATAATAATGACAATAGTAATAAAGATAATTTTAACATAATGTTCCAAATCTGACCTAAACATGACTTAATAATCACAGGTAGTTGCGCATTCTTTGTCTTCTCTGCTTAAATGGACTGTGAGGAGTTTCTAAGTAATTACAAAAAAGTCTAACTTTTAGATATATGCCTGATCGAAATACACCCTTTAAGATGAGTTTTATAGCATCAAAATAGGTTATCTATAAATGCTATTCCTTAGCTAAGTGGTCGGGTCGGACAGGGCTGGACTGGATACTCAACTTCGGGAACAAAACAGTTAAAACTAGAGCAAATTTATATTATTCGGACACGTCTTAGAGCACCGGGCTGTAAGTAGCGATATATAGCCAGCTACAAAACTACGATACTAAGTTTTCCAAAAATTGCTTGCTGTCACACATCAAAAACTACCGCTACGTAACTAGAAAGAGATACATTACCTTGTCACTTTGCATCCTTTGAGTTGTTGAAAAAAGAAGTTTTAAGCAATGCAGAGTTCTGAGGAAGGTCCGAGCTGCATTTTTATTAGCATCACAACAAACACGCGCTTTGGCTTGGGTCATTTCTTTTGGTGCTTTCCAGTTGTAGTCAGAAGTAGGAATTTCCAAATTCTGAGTAGGAAAATGCAACTGGAACGTCCCCCGAAGTCTGAATTTCCTACTGAGAACTCAGTGAAACCTTGCCACCCCTGAGTTGACAATCTAAGATGGATGCCCCCAGTGTGAACAGTTATTTAGTTCCTGTAATAATCAATTTATTTGCACTTCTGACTGGGGTGTGTCGCTCTAGATCAGCTGTATACATAGTATTGTTAGACTTATATTGACAAAAATGCTGCCATAGTGATAATCACATTCTTCATGTGATGTTTGTGAACAACAACGCAGGGCGTGCTAACAACAGCTAACAATAGCCTGGTGGATAGGCATGTTTTTTTCCAACTTCAACTGGAACTCCAAGTTCCGAGGTTACTGGAATGCAGCGTAACGACAATCGCCGCACATGCTCATGGGTAGCAGTCTTAATGTCGCCAGTGATATATTCTCCTCATAGCATCTTTAATGAGCTGTCGAATATTGCAATTCAGCCAATAATGGTCACCATTACAGGAAGCCTTACAAATAGGCCCATCATATAAAAGAAAATAGTAACATTAACCAACCATTCCTTTTTACCAATGCACCCTCATATTTTCCATTCTAACAAGTAAATTCCCTGTCTTGATTTTTTGATGTTTGTCCATTACAACTTCAAGTTTTCCTCCAACTTTTCCAAACAGATAATGGTGGGGTCAGGATGGGTGTAAACAATTACCAGAAGAGTCCTGCAGGTAAATTTTGGGGTAAAGTCAGGCTCTGTCCACACAGAGACGAAGCATTTTCATGTTGAAAACCTTCTCTGTAAAGACAGTATTGTTTCAGCAAATGTGTTCATCCACACAGAAACACTGAAAATGCTGCAGTTCATATGCCAGGCCTGTGAGTAGCTCTGTAACACTGCACCAAAACCAAAGAGGAAGACGTTAAGCATATGTATGCATCATGAGAAATGTCATCAAACACTGGTGTATGCTGTCCTCTGTGTCCTCTTGTTGCTCACAGAGGAGCTGTAGATTTTGCTGTTAAAAAGCCAAAACAAGCTCTGTAGCTTCTGCAGCATGTGTGACACAGTATTTCACCATTGTTGTCAGGGCTCGCACATCCGTTTTTTTAGTGAGAGATAGGGCTGTGATGACATTGTTCCTTTAGCTATCCGTATTTGTCGACACTAAAACACTTGGTGGACGTTTTCAGATTCATCCACTCTGAGATATGTGAATTTTCTGTGTGTTTTGGCACTTCATATCCATGTGGATGAAACCTTTACCATTAAAATCTTGTGTTGGTTGTGCCTGTTTTTGTCTCCATGTGGATGGACACTCAGTATGACAAACCTACTGTTGTGTTCACACATGTAGCTCAGGGATGTTCGAGGTTTCTTTTGCCTGTAGAGTATGTACAGTATTTTTTTTGCTCTTGATAGTACTTCTGAAATTATAAAGAAATATATTTAGCTGGTAGATTTCTGAAGATATGCAGAATCAATAGGATGTTATCAGCATTAAAATTTTCTTGCCACAGAAGTTTCAGCAATTTTTAGTGTGCCTGTATAAAAGTGCTAAACTCTGTCTCCCCTCCTTTGAGCTCTTGTCCTGTTTGTTATTTCAACCCAGCTAAACTCACTTTCCTCTCTCCCTCCTGCTGGGTGACTCAGTCCCACTGTTTCTGTCTTCTGTAAGTCTGCTGGAATGAAAAAAGGAATGGGGGGTACATTCCTCCAACTATTGCCAGAAAAACAAAAACAACCCCTCACCATGGGAGCAGTCCATCAACATCCGTCATCCCTCTGCTTCCTTTCTTTTCTTCTACTTTCCTTCCTCCATCATTGAGTCACTGCACCCTTACCATTCCCCCCAACTATCCCCTTCCCATTCAACCTTCTACCCACATACCCCATCCTCTCGTGTCTGTTACATAAGCACCCAGTCATAGACCCAGGACATATCTCAGTTGTTTTCACTTCTGAGTGTGTGTTGGAGCCTCAACATCCCAGAGCCAGCCCATAATGAGACCCCAACAAAGGCCTATTGATGAGCGGCACAGTGTAAGAGAGGATGACCCCAGCCAAGAGCACCCAGAACTGGGCATCAGCCGTCCCAGGCTCTCCCGCTCACACAAAGACGTTCACTGTGGACAGGGACCTGAAAGGGCGCAGACAGAAAGAGGGCAGAGACATGGGGGAGGGGGGTATCCTGCTCAAACAAGGAGGAGAATGTAAAAGAGGGAGATATTAAAAAATGAAACAGATGTGCGACTTCATTACCGAGCGGTTGCCTCTCTTACGATTAGCTCCCCATCTCGCCTTATGCTTCTGCGCATCCTAAGAGCAGCAAAGCCCACCCTCCGCCTTCCCTCTGCCAGGGAGCTGTCAGTGTCTGAATCTCAGCCATGGATCATAACTCAGATCTGAAGAGGGGACAACAAAGCTCCAGTCTGTTGCACATCCTCAGCGGTAGCCATAGGACGCACAAAGGGCGGATGGTTACACTTTGAGGGGATCCCGCACTCTCTTTGGATGCACTTAACTGAAGCGTGAATCCAGTCAGTTTTTGGAGCCAAGGCTGGATGTGTTTGTCATCAGAGCTGGACTTAAACTCTTTGTTTCTTAAAGCTGTGTTCAATGGAAATTAAAATCCTACCCTGGACAAACTAAGCTGAACTTCTTGAAGCAGTCCTGGTGCGATTATTTCAAGAACTGGGGATGTCTTAAGATGGGTTAACTTTTGCGTAAGTCATCTTGAAGTGACTTTTTGATAAAGCTTGTGACTTTAAGTAGATCTAAACCAAAGTTTGGTCCCAACTGAGGGTGTTTTTAAGTCTGAGTTACTCTTGATTGTTCCGAGCCATGACTCTTGCAGCCCGACTTGAGGACTTGGAGGTGACCCTGGAGCACATGCTGATGGATGTATTTGTAAGTTCAGTTTTGTTTTTTATCAAAGTGCCTGTTTTTTGTCATGGTGTGTTTTTTAATAACGACCAGACTTTGGAATCAAGAACTGGCTCCAGATGAGAACTGGCTTGTTTGAGAAATCAACATGCTTGACAGTTCTACTTTTACTTGCCTCTATATGATAATGGCCTCATAGTGGGGGACACGACACAAAAGTAGTACTAACAGTGGATTCAATTCTTACAATATTTCACCAACAGTGCAATGTGTAATGTACAGAGACAAATTGGTAATAACGGGTACAGGCTAAAGCACTGCTAACAGAAAACCTGTGTTGACCTACCTTCTTTCTACTCAAAAAACACAAGGATCAAGAAAGGAATTGATTAAGAAATGGATCAATTAAAGCATAATATTAAATACATCACATCAATTTCCACCCCTGCTTGACAACTTATCCTTCTTTGCTATTGTGGATGCAACATTTTTTATAAAACATTAACCATTCAGTACTACATTAACTGATCTATATGAGCTGTTATTGATTAATCTGTCCTATCAATGAACTGAGTTGATTAAAGTCCAGATTTTCCCGAATTACAGTTTTGATTCTCTTGAACTTAACTGCAGTGAAACCAAAAGTTGAAGCTAACCAACATAAATGGTTATTTGGTGTTAGTTTAGTCACCATTGTAACCTAAACAGTTATCACATTTGTACAGAGACATCACTTCTCTTTGAAACTTTCACTCATATAAAACTCCCCCATCCTTTGACCACATAGTATGCCTACATTTTAACCCAAACTTTTTAGCTTCTTTTTAAAGCTGAAAGGGAGGTCTATTCCAACTGTGGATGAGCTTTGGTTTAAAAAAATATTGGAATTTAGTTTTTATGTCTTCTTTCAAGCTCTGTGCACTGGTAGATCCAGGGCTATATTCCCTGTTTTAGGTGTTACTATCTTAAGTGTGTTATATTTTACTTTGGGTTGGTACTGTTTTGTAAGTTAGCATGCCAAGAGGAATGAACTCCCTCCTGCCTTCCTGAAAGTAACCTGGATATCCAACTTACTGTGCAAATTCAGAGCAAGGTGTCACACTTAACATTGCTTTGCCAGGAGAGGCAGCAACATGAGAAAGCACCAAAAGTCTTGACAGTTTTTCAACAGTAAGCGCGCTCAGCCTCAGTTTCAGAGTGCTTCACACCAGCGTTTGATAACAGTGATGAGACTTCTCTTGGGCTTCCTTCTGTAATATCCGTAAAGCTGTCACATATTGCTCTGTGTGCTTCAAATTTCCTTATATCACCTGAAGTATCACAATGAAAACGTGTGAAGAAAGTTGAAGAATCATGTCCTATGACGGATATCAGCTGAATCCAGGAAACTGCTCCCTAAGAGATACAAGTCTGTTCACTTTTCCTCTTCCATTGCTGTTTACAAAGAGGAAATGAAATGTCCCGTCATCTCCTGACTCTGATTGGCCAGTGAGGGAGAAGTGACATTTAACGCTGTGCTTCTCCAACTGTTCTGTTTTTGCCTGAGAGTGCTGTGACACAGCCCAGGCCCTTAATCTGAGTTATGTGTTAAGATGGAGATGGTTTCGCATCAGCATTTCAACACTGTGCTTCAAATTAATCCAAATTATCCTTTTTTTTTTACTGTTGACTTAAAAATAGAAGGTTTATGTCTTTTTCTTTTGAAGTGTTGGTGTTTTATAAGTAAAATAAAGATCATTCATTCTCTTGGGATTTAAACACTCAAACAGCTTAGGCTGTCAGAATCAAGATGTAGCAAAAACCTTGACTTTAAAATTCATTAAAAAAACAAGGTATATGTTATATTTAACACTCACTGTTTTAGTGCATCGAAGTATTCCCCCCACTTTTTTACAGTCCTGCTCATCATTATTGGCACCCATGAAGTTTAATTACACAATGTGACAGTACAAACAGCTTCTTTACAAACCTCTCTAACTTTGCTCTGCATCACTTTATCAGACTCAAACTTGGCAGAAGTAATGTTCACATATTAAGGTTTGTAAATTATACTTCATTAGCTACTATGATCATGCAGTCATATTTAGAATAGGCAGTCTTAATTGCAACCACTTGAAGCCTACAAGGAAAAGAACACCCTACCAACAATTAAGCATGGTGGAGATTCCATAATGGTTTGGGGCTGCTTTGCTGCATCAGGTACTGGAGGCTACTGTATCACAAGAATCGTGAAATCAGAGAATAATCAAGAAATTTTAGAGCCAATTGTCCCACCCAGTGTAAGAACACTTGGTTTGAGTTGAAGATCGTGGGCCCTCCAGCAAGACAAAGACCCAAATCACACATCCAAAAGCACACAGGAATGGTTGAAAAGGAAAAATGGACTGTTTTAAAATGGCCAGCAATGAGTCCTGATCTCAATCCGATTGAAAATCTTTGGTATGGCTGAAATCTGCCATTGGGGAAAAGAAACCTGCAAATGTTCAAGAGCTTGAACAATTTGCATAGGAAGAGAGGGAGAAAATACCAGCTGAGAAGTGCAAGAAGTTTGTAGATGGCTACAACAAACATTTGGAGGCTGTCATCAATCCCAAAACAAAATACTGAAGAGGGGTGCCATTATTGCTGCACATGCTTTTTTTCAGTTCCCTCTTTGAAATTACAGTATGTAACTTGTAAAAATGTTTGGGTTTTTTTTGTTAAAGTGTTTTGGACCTTCAATTAAAAGATCTTGATGACAAAAGTTTTGTACATTTCAATTTATTTTTGAAGATATTGTTAAAGTAATGAAAATAATGAAGGGGTGCCAATAATACTGAGCAGGACTGTAGCTTGTTTCATACTTGACCTCTCATTGCATAATTGCACTGAGACCGGAGGCCAACATCTGCTCTCATCACCTTCCCAGATGTTTCCCTATTAATTGGCAAAAAAAAAAAGCACACTAATGAAACTTTCTGTACCGGAGTTTCGGGCAAACTGCGTTACCAGGACTCAAACCTTGTCATGGCTCTCCAGCACGGTTTTTGCGAATTCAGCATGTGCAGAGCCTTCGACCAGCCAAAATATTGAGTCTGGTTGCATGGCTAACTTGTGTCTTCTGTGATCTGCAGCTTTCAAATTTATCTAAAGATAGCATTAAACCTCTTTATTAGGGATGAATGAAATTGGCAAGGGAATGGGGTAGAACTGAAAATGGGGAAATGAAGGATGAAGTAAAGTCTGATGGATGAGATGGCCTGGTTTTTGTTGGCTGTGACGCTTGGTTGGAAGTAGATTACCCAGGCTTCTGCGGTTTACATAGCATTCTTGCCGGAGGGATGAAAAACTGCTTGAAGCCTCATTCGTGTCATAGATCATTGACTGTGTGTGTACCAAAATATCCCAACAACAGCCTGATGAATTGTTTTTCGTGGCTAATTTGGAGCTAAAACTTTGGCTGGCTGGTGAAACTGCAGATTTGACAGCACAACTCCATCTGCCGACCAAACATGTAGCATTGCACAAGTCCTTGCAATTTTTCACAGCCTTGCAGTGCCACCCAGTCTCAGTCACTTTCCTGCAGCTGAAGTCGGCCATATCAACCCAAGCCCTCTCCAACACGGTGCTTTAGCATCTCACAAAAAACACAAAACACAACCACATCGAAGAATAAAACTACACTGTTTAAGAAAACAGCAGCATAGCAAAAATTACAAATCATAAAATCCACTATAAAAAAGTAATACAAATACTGACAATACATAAGGAGTAGAACAAAATAAAAAACACAACAACAAATGAGGAAACAAAACATTTTGGTTTCATCTTCTGGCAGCTGTTATCTGTCCATCTTGATATCAATGTGTTTATTAAGACGAACAGAGAATGTAAACATGCCAGTCTACCTCTGTACTGTAAATAAAACATCAGAACCTCTGGCTGCTTCACCGTGCTGTCTGCTGTAATGACTTTGGTCGTTAAGCTGCCGTTTCACTTGCACATTGTTTACACTCACAGGCATCTGTTAGTGGAAGCAATAATCTGTCCTTTTCCTAAGACGTGTGTTTCCAAAGAGCACTATCAGCACCCACCCAAATGCTTCTGCAGGGCATCAGTGTCACTGATATATGCATATAATTGATGCCTGAATCCATCAACCTATTTTCTAGATTTGATCATTTTCATATATCCGATGCATGATTTAAAGACTGAAGCAATAAAGATTAGAGTTTACGACGGGGAAAAGGATTTGGATTATTCATGCTTCACATGTGGGCTGGAGAAAGGGGAGTGGGAAATGGGGGAAGTGCTTCCTTGCTCTTCATTTAATCTCCCCATTCTTAATTAAACTGATTTTTTATTTATTTACTTTCTTATTTGTTTAATTATTACCCCTTGCTCTTTTCTTTCTTTATTTGTAACTGCTGTGAGAGGCTAGAACAGTGTGTTACCTGGCCACTTTGCATACTTAAATGAGAAATATTTAAATCAACTGCACCTTTTCCAGGCTAATAGCACACTGAGCAGACATATGGCAGGGTATGTACACATCCAAACATCTTGTACACACACAGGAGCAAATGTTAAGATGTGCAGACATGAGCTAAGCAGAGGTGCACTTCAGTGAACCATCAAATAATATACACCACATCTGTCACAGGACAAGTGTGCTGTAGATTGATCATTTTCTGTTACTGGCAGAAAACATAATTGAGGTACATACCGCAAGAGATTTTTTCTCTCAATGATTTGCAGTAAAAGAAGTCCAAAAGCTATGATTGCTGAAACTCCTCTTGCCTGTTCTTTGCTGTGTTTGTTTACCTCACGAGTTTTGTTTCACCGCAAGATATTCTGTGTGTTGTTCACTTAGGACTTTGTGAATCACTCTGGTAATGTGTTGTGTTTCTATTTTGGTCATAAACATTAGTGACAGGACAGAAACCTCCAGGGCCCCTGCAGGAGGTCTGTGCAGGACTGGCAAAAACTGTAGTTCGAGCGTTTGCTTGAGGCTGGCTGCAGGAA
The DNA here is from genome assembly GCA_036419115.1 of Scarus forsteni. Lineage (NCBI taxonomy): Eukaryota > Metazoa > Chordata > Actinopteri > Labriformes > Labridae > Scarus > Scarus forsteni. Next base: position 3,982,010 of record JAZDUH010000537.1, read on the forward strand.
CTCTGGATGCTGTGTGGTCATGTGCAGGAAGTTTTTACCACCTAAATAGTCATTCAAAAAATGGCTATTTTCCGACTGTATGATACATCTCTATGTTCTGCTCTACTGTACAGCAGGGATCATCAACCACATTTGTACAAGGGTCATTTTTTTCTTGGCAGATACTATTGGGGCCAGAAAACAGTAATAATAATTACAAAACAATTAAAATAAAATATTTTAATCCACTTACAATATTACTTATCAGCCCCATTCACCAGTCCTGAAGCACAGACATGGGGTCTCAAGTAGTTTTGGGTAGTTAGAGGTAAAATCTGTTATTAAAACAACTCATTCTTGGCCAGCACATGTTCTCATTTTGGTAACACAGAAGATCATTCGGGCCAGAAAGAAAGAAAGACAGAGAAGAAAAGAAAATTAGAAGCTGAACTTGTTCTAAAGTCTGAGAAAAAAAAGTCCAAATTCTGAGATTAAATTTAGAAATATAAGAAAAAAAGTGGAGAAAAGGAAATAAGTTCGTCATTTGAGAATTCAGAGTTTACTTTAAGAAAAAGTTTGATCCTTAAATAGATAATCATAATACTCAGAGGACCAGATGGAAAGCTTTGAAGGGCCTGATGTGGCCCCAGGCCACCAGTTGGTGATCCCTGCTGTATAGTACAGGGATGTACACATTTATATCACTCCTGCTTTTTTTTTTTCATTTTGATGGGGAAATTTTTGGTTATAACATTAAGGTATATCATTGACATGGCTACAAATCCAAAGAGTTGCTTTTAGTCCAACAGCCTTAAATCTCACCTCAACACAACCTGTACTTCTGCGATTGGGTTGGATTAAAGTTCTCTTGACCTGTACAGTTTGGCAGTGATTTTATATTTAAATGGCTGATGTTTCATGCAGCTCTTTTTACAGACTTGACCAGTGAGTTTTGATCTCTCAATTAGGGCTGAATGATTTGAGAAAATAATCTAACTGCGATATTTTTCCCCAATATTGCAATTGCAATTTACTCTGCGATTGTTTTAATGTTCCTCATCTTATGTATTCTTAAACAAACATAAGCAGTAGATCTTTTTATAGTAAAACCAATATGACATTAAATCAATCTAAGAATAACAGATTTGAGAAAAAGTGGAGAAGTGAAGAACAGAAGCAAATTAGGTATGAAATTGTAAAAACTGGGTGAAAAAAATGGTACGAAAGCGGAAAAAAAGTTGATAGGTGCAAAATAGGTATGAAATTGCAAAAAAAAAAAAAAAAAAGGCAAAAAAATCAAAAGTGACGAAGGAAAATTGATTATAGCAGCAAAATTTGGATTATATTTCAAAAACTATGTAAAAATTCCAAACATGGTCTGACAGTGGCCAAAAAAAAAGATGAATGGGAGCAAGATAGGCATAAAGTTGTAAAAGCTGGGTTAAAAAAGGTTAAAATAGGCATTAAATTGCAAGAAACTACATCACAATGCCAAAATGTTCAACACATTTTGGGTTAAAAATATTGCACTGTCTGTGAATTGAAAATTGCAACAAGCCGTATTGCAATTTAATCTAATTTGCAATTAATTGTTCCGCCCTACTCTCAAAGGTCCAGAACATAAATTGACAAAATTCCTTTAAAAACATGCAAAATTTCTCTAATCTTTCTAGAAATTACTCTAAATATAATTTCAAATTCAGCTGACAGCAACCACAAAGACCCTTCAAATTTCATGTTAAGTTTGGTCATGGCAGCCATCTTAAATATACACTGATTGGTGATATAAGCTTTTTTTTAGAGAGGGTGGGAAAGTATACATGAATAAGGTCACAGGTTTAAGTTAAGCAGAGTAAGTTACTAAGCTGTGGCAAAGGCAAGTGTTCTGTTCATATATGTACAAACAGGATCACAGGAGCTAATAAGAATGCTAACATGAGGCAAAATATTCTTCTCTGTTTAGAAATATTTGTTACTTGGCAGGAAACTTGAAAGAAAGTTTTCAGTAACAGTTTCTTAATGCACTGAGCACCATATTGCTCTCCACACTCTAAGAATTCTTGGTAACACTTTACTTAAAGGTCTAGTTTATAATGCATTAGAAGCACATGCATAAGACGTTATTATGCATGTATAATGCTTCATAAGTGTCATTATAATGGTGTATAACCATGTATAAGAACTTGTACCAAGGTTTATAAAGTATTACAAGTGTGGACGTAATGTATTATAATCAAGCCTTTACAATGTTTTATAAAGGCTTTATAATGTAGGCTTTATAAGGCTATAGGCTTTTTAATGTTTTATACCTGCATAGGGTATGCAGGTATAAAACATTATAAAGGCTTGATTATAATACATTATGTCCACACTTGTAATACTTTATAAACCTTGGTACAACTTCTTATACATGGTTATACACCATTATAATGACACTTATGAAGCATTATACATGCATTATAACGTCTTATGCATGTGCTTCTAATGCATTATAAACTAGACCTTCATAGAAAGTGTTACCGAATTCTTCAATGTATCATTAGTTGTCGTCATGTACATATATGGTAAAAAAAAAACACTTCTTCATGTGTAGGTTAACTCAGCAGTGAGCATATCTGGAGGACATCAGAGGAAAATCATGGGTCATTTGCAGGATGTCAGAGCTCCTCCATCCTCCAGAACAAAAGGACCTCTCCTATCTGTGCCGCTCGATGGCTCAAAGAAAGCAGCTGAGTGCGCAGTTATGTTCAAGGGTGCACAGCTATTTTCATTAGCACAGCAGCAGTGCGTATGAATGATTCAGGAAAGCTGAGAGGATCCGAGGGAATGGGACTTCCTCTACAACCTCTGTTACTACAAGAAAAGGAGGTCACAATTTTGTTGCCTCCAACGCTTTGTAGGAAAGTGGAGTCATTTGTAGACTTGTAGAATTTTTGAGGTCAACGCTTTCAAATCTGCATACAAGATCACAAACAGTGATACAAAGCACATGACTGCACACAGCAGGGCTACCGAGTCATACAAGGCAGCTTAGAATTTAGGAATTTAGTCAGAGAACTTTTCAACCCTTCAATGCTATGGTCACAAAGAAAAAGGTTTTGTGGAGGAGAGAGAAGGTTCACTGACGAAACTAGAACTACCACCCGTCAGCGATTTGCCTCCATGAGTTTTATCACCAACAGAGATTGAAAGTGCAGTGGTGGTTTAAGAGAGAGGCTCTGAATAATGTGGTGAAGTGAATCGTAAAAATCTTTTAGAAAATGGATAAACATTAGACTCTATATCATCCCTATTCAGTTAGCGGCCCGTGGGCCACATGCAGCAACCCTTGGGTGGCCCGAAATCAACGTGATTTGAGCTAAAACAGAAAAAACTTTTACAAACACCGGCAAGGTCTTACAAAAATTCCAACATTATTACAGACATTAAATGCAACACGTTCTGAAAAGTTGTTGTTAAAGAGGCTATGAGGAGTTTCTAAGTTATTACAAAAAAGTCTCACTTTTAGATATATGCCTGATCTAAATACACACTTTAAGATGAGTTTTATAGCATCAAAATAGGTTATCTATAAATGCTATTCCTTAGCTAAGTGGTCGGATCGGACAGCCGGCTACAAAAGTACGATACTAAGTTTTCCAAAAATTACTTGTTGTCACACATCAGAATCTACCGCTATGAAACTAGACAGAGATACATTACCTCTTCGCTTTGCATCCTGTAAGTTGTTGAGAAAAGAAGTTGTAAAGCAATGCAGAGTTCTGAGGAAGGTCTGAACTTCATTTATTGGCATCACAACAAGCACCCACTTTGGCTTGGGTCACGTCTTTTGGTGCGTTCCAGTTGTAGTCAGAAGTAGGAATTTCCGGGTTCCGAGTAGGAAACTGCAACTGGAACGTCCCCCAAAGTCGGAATTCCCTACTGGGAACTCGGTGAAACCTCGCCACCCCCAAGTTGACAATCGAAGATGGATGCCCCCAGTGTGAACAGTTATTTAGCTCCTGCAATAATCAATTTATTTGCACTTCTGACTGGGGTGCGTCACTCCAGATCAGCTGTATCCGTAGAATTATATTTACAATAATGCTACCATAGTGATGATCACATTCTTCATGTGATATTTGCGAACAACAGCGCAGGGCGTGCTAACAATAGCTAAAAATAGCCTGGTGGATTGGCATGTTTTTTTCCGACTTCAACTGGAACTCCGATAAGTCGGAGCCTTTATAATGTTTTATACCTGCATACTCAAGTGACAAGTGTTTTGAATGAAGAATCTGAAGTCCTGGGTCACATTATAACCATCCTTACTCTAGCCAGTAGTAAAGAAAGGTTGTAATGCCTTATGAGGATGACTTTAAGAGCTTTTAGTAAAGTGACAACACTGTATAAAGTTGTTAGCATTTGCATGATATGATTACACAATTAGAATAACTTAGGAATAGTATTTTGCTGGCTGGAAGTAAAATGTAAGTGAAAACACCATAATGATCTTTAAAACAACCTTATTTTGCAAAAACAAGATATAAAGGATGTTGCAGATTATTCTTTACATATCAGTACAATTGAAATCTGTAAAAAACAAAAAACCTGCATAACTAAATTAAAATTCTTGCCCCTGAGAGGACTGAAGAATGCAATTTAAAACAACATAACATATTATTGATTCTTATAAGGCATTACGCCCTTTCTGTAACCGAGAATTTAGTGTCTGTTCTATGTTGAGCAGTTCTATGTGTGTCTTTACTACTAGCTAAAGTAAGGATGGTTATAATGTGACCCAGGACTTCAGATTCTTCATTCAAAACACTTGTCATTTGAGTATGCAGGTATAAAACATTATAAAGGCTTGATTATAATACATTATGTCCACACTTGTAATACTTTATAAACCTTGGTACAAGTTCTTATACATGGTTATACACAATCATAATGACACTTATGAAGCATTATACATGCATTATAACGTCTTATGCATGTGCTTCTAATGCATTATAAACTAGATCTTCAGGTAAAGTGTTACCAAAAGTTTCAAAAGCATTGAGCTGATACTGCACTCACAAGATGACATGCACAAGCAAAAGATGAATGTTAAGTCCTCTGACTCGATTTAACCTGTGTCCTCCAAACATTGTTCTTTATTCTCATGTCAGTTTATAGAAAAATTGATGAAGTTCCCCGAAGACTCCGGAGATGATGTATTCATTGGCTGGATGACCATGAAACTGATTTTAAATGTTTTTTCCATGACCTTCACCCATGAAGTTGTTTATAGTTCAAAGATGATCCCTGAGCCTCTTGGATATAGCATAAACAAAAATCTGCCTGTATAGACAGACAGACATATGGATGGGCAGCACAAAAACATAAAAACTGGAGAAAAATCATATTCATGGGTGTTATTATGGGACAGCTATTTCATGAGATTTGTGCCATAAAGGGCAGTTTCAAATGACAGCCATCACAAGCAGTGACGAGACCCTGTGATACTTCTCAAATAGAGGCATTATCTACATTATACCTGGTGATTGGATTCTGTCCGTACACTGTAAATCATCCACTCTGAGTGCCATATCAGCTCCTGCCATATCTGCCATGTATTGTGTTGCTGGTCTGCAGAGCTGCAGGGGAGGAAAGGAAGAGATGGCAGCTTCTCTTTCAAAGCCTGATAGTCACATCAAGAAATGAAGCGCTGTGATTAAAAATGCATTCAATCCTTGTGTAGCTTAATTGAATCTCCTCCTGCATCTCCCTCCCACAAACACCCCCCCCCCCCCCCCCCCTCCTTTACCAATCCTCATCCCATCTATGCTGCAGGCCTGGAGGCAGAGCTCTCTCTCTTCCTCCTCATCCTTGCTTTTTCTTTCTCCCTCCACCCTCTCCCCTCGTCTGCTCTGACGGAGGGGAGACCTCAGCTGGATGGGATTGTTTCCATCACAGCTGCTCTTTTGAGTCGTGTCTGCTCTGTTTCCAGCAGCCATAAAGCACTAGTTCATATCTTTGTAAGTGGCCGTCTAACACAAAGAGCCTGTGGTTTGGTAGAGCATTCAGCCTGCCGGGAGCACAAACACTGTGACGCACTGATACCAAGAGGGTGTACTCTGTCCATGCACTGATCATATCACGCTAGCCTATTCTCTCACTGTACATGTGTTGTTTCAGATAGGGGCCATCCACTGGGTGTGTGCAACCAGGCTGTTATGTAATGGGCGTGTCCTCTGCCCTGTGTCAAGATGTTTAGTTATAGCAAGCTGACCTTCAAGTCCTCTTGTCTTTCTCCTTTTGCTTCTACATAGTGCTCTCCTTGTCTTGATTCAGTCTTATTGCAATACTGTATTGCATGTTGTCATAACATAATCAAACTCTCTGTATGGTACTGTATTGTGTTTTACTTTATTGTGCCCTTACTTTATCCTGTTGAATCATATTGTCCTATATTCCTGTACTGACGATAAGTATCCTTGAAAAGAAGACCTTAAAATTTAGCTTAAAATAGTACATACAACAATTCTATGTATCCGAGTAGGTCATTACAAGGGGATAACATAACCATCCATTTTTTTTCCTACACAAATATCAGAATGAAGCAGACCCAAACACAAAAAAGCATCATACCAACCCTTTGAAAAGAGCTGTTTGTGTTTACAATGAAAGTAAACTACCACACAACAATGTGGTTGACCTATTCTCTTCTCTTCAAGTTTGATTTTTCCATAAAAGTAAAAAAAAAATTGGTTTGTTGCTGTGCTAAGCATCTGCATATGTTCATACCTTTGACACAGGCTTTGTGCTGGCTTGAACTGCAGAGGTTTGACTTGATCCAGCTCTGCAGCTGTGTATATCTTAATTTGTTTAGCTTAAACAGCAGTATTAATATGTTTAAGCTAATGGTTAATTTATTTCAAGTCCAAAATGACGCAAAGAAGCAAGCTGAGGCTCAAACTGTGGCCAAAGAAGTTAGTGAGAACTCTACAAACTCGTACACCTGCTAGTAATAGTAGCAATAATAAAGATGTGACTTCAAGTTTTTCCAGTAAATGTCCTTTTTTTAAGTCAAGGACTGTACTATTTTACAACCAAACCATGAAATTTGATGAAGAATCAGGAGAGAAACAAACCACACATTCAAATACAGCAATTAATTTATATCCTTTCTCTGTGATTTTATGCATAGATACAAATAATGTATCACATCACAAGCTTGTTTGAAGGAGAGAAGGATGTTGTAGCTCTAATACCATATATGTACTCAAATCAAGATAATTATCCCATTCCGATCCGCCCAATTATTTAGAGTTATATCAAACTATACAGCGCCTTATCCGGTCATTTTAAACTGCCTCTGAGTCCTTTACCTCATTCTCCCTGTGCTGCTACATGTTTCTCTCCATTTTTTTGCCTCCCTCTCCAACAAACACTTGTCTCCTTTCTGCATTAATCAGATTTCTACATTGATCGGGTTGAGGCTGCAGTTGTGGTGTCAAAACCACTCAGGACTGAGGCATAACTTTGGACAGTTTCCAACACCTTGTCTTTGCAACTTGGCTCTCTGCTGGTCTTGTCTTTGTAGTGATTATTTTCTTTTTTGGCATGTTTTCCCTAGTCTGACAACAGACGGTGCAGATGCAGACAGAAAACAAGGTTGAAAGGAGGGGCAATGTGCGCTTATTTGTGCAGTACCTTGAAACAACATGGAAATTCAAAGAGTTTTTGCAGAGGAGAGGAGAATGACATACAACAAAGGCCAGGAACTGACTCAGGATGTTGCAATCATGTGGTTTGTGTATTCATTCATCAGAAAGCCCATGCACCCTGTATTTAAACATATGCAGTATCTAAGGATTCTATATTTCTTTATTATCTACTAACCCAAAAACAAAGAGTATACTTTGTTACCGGGTCTATTTTTTCCTTATGTCCCATTTACTGTGGAGCCATACCAATCATACTGAACACATCTACCTTTAAAAGGGTCATACATTGAGGGGATATACTTTTTGTTTAAACCAAAAGTAGGGACTTTCTCAGTTGTGTGTGACTATATTACAAATGAGGGCAATTGGCACTAAGTCATGGGAAAATCAGATTATCTTGTACATCACATTACATTAGATATAAGAATCTGTTACAATGCAAACAGAGCAAATTGGTTTTGTTTAAAAAAAAAGAGTGTTTGTAATGCTTTTATAGTTTCTTCCATTGTTTTATTAATTTTAAACGTGTATGAAAAATAGAAAGTGTGCAAAAGAACAACAGTCTGTGCTGTTGTACTTAGTTTTGGGGGAAAATAAGCTTTCCCCATGGTGGTAAAATAATTTGAATAATAAAGTATGGATTTAGCAGATGTTTTTCCTTTTCTCGCCTCATTAGTCTGCACCCTGATTTCAGAAAGCCCCAAATAAATATCCAAAAGACAATTACCATAAACTCGGTTCATTTTCCCCCTCTTGTGTACACCCATAAACTAATCAGCTATTACCATTCAGCCTTCATTTTCCATCATATGCATGGTTCAGATTCTGCTGTGTACTGGCCCCGGCACAGGCGCAGGCTATCCAGTGGACTCCAGTGAATAATTCAGGAGCTGTATGTGCTATTCACTTGGGCAAATTGCACATCTTGAACCCTAATCAAGTCTGCCAGTGATTCCATAATAGACTGCTGATTGGTCCATTGGAATGATATAGTCTAATTTCATTAAGGCATAGATGACTGTTTAATGGAGGTCTATCATTCTGAATGTGGACTGTGCTAATGAGAAGATACAGTTATCTCTGTCAGGGCTGTGTTTATGCACTGTGCCAAGGTGTGGGTAGCATTGGGGTCCAAGGCAGGATTTCGAAAGAGATAGTAGGAATAGTCGGTCCTTTCTGTTATATCCTGTCCTGTTTAAATTTGCCTATTATACCTTAAGTTACAAAATCCTATCCTATACTGTTCTGTCCTCTGGTCCTATCCTATGTTATTCTATTCTTTCATGCACTACTCCACTGAATCTAAATGTTCAGTTTCACCCTGTGCTGGATAATATCATATTATATTGTATCCTACCAGATCATTTCAACAGCCTTGTTAACTCTTGTTTCATATTTTCTGGAATAACCAGATTATATCATATTGTACCATGCATTGTAGCACTTCCAGCTCTGCCCTGTTCAAACATATTGTTTTATTTGATACTCTAAAGAAATGTGGTGTATCAGATGAAAAGAAAAACAATTTATGTGGCATTATATGGTCTCCCACTCTACCTTACCTTGTTGTTTTATATTCACATTCCATATAGCAGAGGACTTAAACACTGCATTCCCAGGGCACATGTGAAAAACCTCCAGGCATATTATTTTCTCATCTATGTAATGTAGCCTCTTCAACATCCTATACGTTTTGACAGATGACTATTTAACTTGTGAAAACAGTATCTAAAAAATGTCCTAGAATTGATCTAAACTTCACTGTACGGATCAAACCTTGAGAGATCTGGGTTGTTAAGTTATGAAAAGAGGAAGAAAACAATTATAAATACCTCCACAATCTGATTTTGAATTTAGCAAAAAGTCAGTGTTTCCTTATGAATTAAAGTCAGTCAGAGAAAAAAAAATGTCCATTCATTGATTTTTTACCTCCGCCGGGGAGGTTATGTTTTCAGGAGAGTTTGTCCGTCTGTGCGTCTATCCGTCCGTCCGTCTGTCTGTGAACAAAATAACTCAAAAAGTTATGGATGGATTTTGATAAAATTTTCAGGAAATGTTCAGTATGGGAAAAGGAAGAAGCAATTCAATTTTGGTGTTGATCCGCATCAGCGTCTGGCCGCCATGGCGAAAAATGTGATTTTTGTAAATAACTACTGAACCAAAATAGATATCATCATGAATCCAATTGCTAATGGTATGTTTTCATGGTCAATGAATCTAAATATTTAGATGAAATAAAGGTAGGACTGATATTTATGGTGAAAATCACAATATGGGTGAGGACTGTGGACTGTGAGGTCTGCGCTCTCTGAGTGCTTTTCTAGTTAGTTTTTGTTATTGTTGCAGTAATATGTTAAAGGCTTGTCTCTATGAAAGAGTGACCATGAATCACATAGGTAACTGCAGCCATATTATGCCACAAAATGATGTAATGCAATGCTATGTAATGTAACGCTACGCAATGAAACGCTATGTAATGCAACACTATGTAGTGCAATGCTATGTAATGCAAAGTGACGCAATGAAATGCTACGCAATACAGCAATATGCAATGCAACGCTACGCAATGCAGCACTACACAACGCAGTGCTACGCAATGTAATGCTATGCAATGCAGCGCTATGGAATGCAGCGCTACGCAATACAGCGCTATGGAATGCAGCGCTACGCAATACAGCGCTACGCAATGCAGTGCTACGCAATGCAGTGCAATGCAATGCAGCACTACATAATGCAGTGCTCTGCAATGCAGCACTACACAGTGCAGCATCACGCAATGCAATGCTACCCATTGGAATGCTAGCAACACAACATAACGTATTGTAGCACATCAAAACATATATTTCATTACAATGTATTAGTTCTTGTTATATGGTAACCAATCTTATCACATTCATTATATTGTATCATATTTGACTGAACTATAACAAAATTGTATGTATTGTTTTTATTAAGTTGTATTTTATTGTATCATATATAATTAATTGCATGTCTTCAATCTGAATAGTAACACAGACCTTGTGTGGTATTGTGCTGTATCTTTGTCCACCCTAGCAGGTTGTGTCATGTTGTATCACGCTGTATTACATCTGAGCATATTATATAGTACTTTATAATGTCTTATCAGATTGTATCAGTATCAGATTGTAATGGAATGGCACCAGTTTTTTTATTTGTATTGTAAGATACCCTTGCAGGTAAACAGTACAAGCACACACACTTTTCTGCCCATCAGCTCACCTTGCAGCAGGCTGAGCAGATGAACCAGGCAACACCCTTTGACCCTGATGACCTGTCCGTGCATTCCACCAAATCTCTCCCAGAAAGCCGAACATGCCCCAGATTTTACGATGACTCACGCAAACGTCCCCTTTTTCCCAAGAAATCCCATCGGCGATCAGTTATTTCGAGCATGTAACAGTGTTTCCCCAGACCTCCTCACTCACACACACACTGCTGAGGGGAAGATAATTGAAGTGGATGCTCCCCTGTGGAGAAGTCATTATGATTGGTTCTGGCCTGATGAAGAGGTTTGGAGGCCTCGCTTTCTGCTCATCGCTGTCCCACGAGATAGAGAAAGACAACACTAGCATCCACTTAGAGGCGGGCACAGCAACGGAGAGATTGGAGCAAAGTGAATCAGGCTATCAGGGTGGCATTGTTTAGCTCTATAACTGTTTATCTGTGCTTCCTCTGCAATGATGGTGTAACTCAATCCTTCGTAATTCTTGGAGTCCTGAAACATAAACATTCAACCCTCCTCCCGCAGCGCCTGGGATGTGGAGAGAGTCCAGCTAGAGGGCATTTCCATAAACACACCCACACTTACACAACAACACACACACACATTCACGCAAACGTGGAATCAGGGGACCATGTATGAGTCAGGCAGCCGTGGGCAGGGACCGGCTGTGTTATCAGGATAAATTAAAGCCTGCATTGAACAATTGAGAACCACTGCTTGTTATTATTACAACTAGAAACAGAGACAAAGCCGACACACACGCTCACGCAAACAGACAAACACACTGCAGAAATTAAGTCAACGATCAAGACGCTTTGTTTGCACCTCCCTCATTAGCATCTTTATAGCTAGGTAGAGACCTTTTTATCTTCTCCCTCTTTTTCTATTGTTTTAAGCAGATTTCTAAGAATGTATTTATAGCCTTTGGTTCATTTTGAGGACATCAGCCTTTTAACACAGAGGCACACACAGGCCTTTAGAAATCCCTCTATTTTTCCAGATTTTTCTCTCATGTTTTAATTCATAAGCTAGTTTGCACATCATATGTTTTTATTACCAAGTGCAAACCCCATTTGCTTTAAATATGCGTGCCTGTTGACTAAAGTGGGTCATTGTGTATGCAGCCTGAGGCATCAAGAATACGTGGTAAGATGTTTGTTTTTTGTGGGTTTTTTCCTTCCTCTTGTCATGAAGCGGGTTTGTTACTCAACGGATTTAAGGCAGAGGAATTTAGACAATCTCAAAAGTGAAATACAAACAAAAGAGCCGCAGAGGAGAACAAACAAATACAAACCACACTTAAACTCCTCATTTAGAAGAGTGATTCCCATCTACCTTTCAGTGTGTCACAAGAGGCCGTTGTGAAATATAAAAGCTTTTGTCTCATAAATCAGCTGTGGTAGGTAACACATGATATTGTATAATGTGGAACACGGGCTGCCACACAAAGCAAGAATCAGATAATTTTATATACATATGCAACAATATTGCAGATGAATGTTAGAAATGGACCTTTTTGCCTACATGGTACTATTACAAATCAACTGAATAATCTGCCAGCCTCTCTGTTTTCCATGGACACGTAAGCATAAGAGAAAGTTATGTTGTGTTTTATATTCAAGTGTTTTTTTCTTTTTTTTGCTACTGTTTAATTATTCACTAACAAAACATAAGTTGGGTGCTTCAATTGTGAAGAAATTCTTGTTTCAAACCCTGAAATAAAATATCCTTAGCATTAAATCTAATGGCCTTTAGTGGAGTAACAGTTAGTAGTAGTGGTTAGGAACTGACGCCATCTTTGATTCTGCTTGTTGATTTCTTTGTCAATTCCTGTTTATTTTTGGTGTGGGAAAATGTACCCTACAGTGGCAACAATGTCAGACACATGACATTTCTTGTATTTAATGTAACATTGCATAATGCTTTTGCAAGTTATTAGTGTTTCCACCCTTGCTCGAAATCATTTGGATCTATTGTGCAAATAGATGAATTATTCATAGACACAACTTCGGCCCCTTCTGCTTTCTGTCTGCCATAATCATATCTTTGAATTCGTTATAACTGTTGCTGTTAATGAGAGTGTGATGTTCACACTTTGCAAGGCACTCAAACCAAGTACAAGGAATTGTGAAGTATAAAGACTAATAATATTCCTTGAGCCAGCTGTTAGTGATACTCAACTGCAGTTGGTTTTTGATTCTTTATTAGCAATGACTTATGATGACTCTGTAGGTAGAAGCAGTTGTAAAACTACTTTGACCAAGACTTAAAGGCTAAGTTGACTTTTTTTTAACTGTCCTGAACTTGAGACAAAGAAGTTGTCAACTGAAACATTCCTAAATCTACTCCAGCATACTGTCTGTTGTCAATCCTGACACCAGCTTGGACAGAAGGAGGAGGTAGAGCCCTGCAGACATGTCACTAAAGTAGCATAACGTCAAGGCAGAAAAAGTGGGATTTAGTTGAAGTTATTTTCACTCTGATGCATTTTTTATTTACAAATGACTGTAACCGGTACGTTTAGCAAATTGACCTAACACTGAACAAAAAAATCCAGCATCTGGTTGGATGCGGTGCTCTTATTTCCAATACGGCCGTAAACCATTTTACTTTAAATTAGGCTGATTACTTTAAACCAGGCTGAAGGTTTGACCTCTAAAAAGTTCATAGTAAAAGACATGGTGTTCTGCAAGGCTTAGTTTTGGGACCACTTTCATATACACTTTCTATTCACAGTTTAGATCAAAATATTCCTAATTCAAATGTTCAGTTATATGCGGATAATGTTGTTATTTATTGTTCAGCTCTGACACAGAATCAGGCTCCCCTCTTTAACACATGGTCTTAGAGACTTTACAGGACACTGCAGAAGTTAAAGCTGATTTTGAACTCTGATTAAATGAGAAAATTATTTCCCCAAAGAAAAAGCCTTCTATCATATATGTTGGTTCACTTTCATGCTTCCTCTTCTTGCAGGGCCGAGATGTCTGTTCTCTAAGTTTATAAATAGCCTTCTGATATTCCGCATGTAGGCCACAGCCACTCACACACTGATGTGGGCCATGCAGGGTAATGAATAAATAATGTTTACCAGGGATTACCACTGCAGATGATTTTCCTCTTGTATGCGCTTTTGTGTGGCTTCAGGACAATGTGTGTGTTTTTGTATCATGTCAGTAAAGCTGTAAGGGGTCCCCACTTAAAAGAAGTGATATTGTGGGAGGGGTTGAAAAAGCTGTCTTGATTGTTCATTTGGATTGGTTGCTTTAATCTGATTTGATTTGACCTCCTACATTAAATCGACTCAAAACTGGTCGATTTTTAAGCCATCCTTAATCTCACTGGTTATAATCCAGTGCTATACTGGGCTACCCCAGCTCCCCCATTGGAGGGGTTTGCTGTTAAACCTACCGTACACGTGTGACACATATGTGCATATTGAACATCTGTGCATGCCTTCATGTGTGCGTGCGTGTTGATCCACTTAAGTTAATCAGCTGACGGTTCAGTATTGATGTGCAGAGGCACATAGAGCTCTGAGTGAGTGATGATGTGAATATGACAGTAAGTCACTCAGTGGGGTTGTAACTCATGAGGCCAATAGCTTTAATGGAAATGTAAAGACCAACATACAGAGGACTGACCCAGCTGAGTAAGGGCTTCAGCCACTGTGATATAGTGTGTGGAAGGTTTTGACTTTGAAATCAGGACAAATCTAGAAATGTATGTCCAGTTTTGTCTTTTATCATGTCAGACATTTACATGTAGTTGTATGACATTCAGGACTGTAATGCTACATAGTGACACATATGGCATTGGCCTGACTTTCCATGACTTTACTGTTTTTTTATTTAAAGTAGGGATTGTATCTGATACCAAGTACTTCCATCTGTTTATGGGTTCCAAGTAAGCTCAGCTGATACCAAAATGTGAACTTGTGGGGTTTTGTGTTTCTTTTTTTTTTTTTTTTTTTTTTTTTTTTGGGGTGGGGGTCACAACACAAGTGCTATACTATGTCATTTGATATGGTATGATATGGTATGATATGGTATGATATGGCGTGTTCCCACTGAAAGCTTTGAAAGTGAGTGTATTTGCCCTTTAAGTGAAATTGCGCCGCGCTAGATGCTCGAGTTTTGACGCTGGTACAAATATGCAAAAAAACGCTTGCCACGGCATCTTTGCACGAAAAGTCCGCCATTATCATTTCATCATATCATTCCATCGTCGAACATGGCTCTGATTACCACCATCGCTGCTCTGTACCTGCTGTGGAGAAGTCAGTTGCGGGCTAGGCCCCGACGTCAGTATTGGATGCATGCTACCCTACAGGGGCGGTGTGAGCTCGGTGAGTTCCACCGTCTCTTGCAGGAGCTGCGTCTGGACAACGGCCGGTTCCAGCGGTACTTCAGGCTGACTGTTGCCCAGTTTGAAGACCTGCTAGCCAGGGTTGGTGCCAGGATCTCCCGCCTGGACACCAACTACAGGCAAGACAGTCCAGCTGCAGCTGCGGAGCACCTTTCCATCTGTCTCCGGTGAGTTTAGCAGTTTGTCAAATTAGCAAGACTCCGACCCCCAGAATGCCCTGCGTCAGTGACGATCTCCACGCTGATAGGCTGTCCCGGCGCGTCAACACGCTCGCTCACTCGAAAAGTTCAATTATTTCAACTCGAGCATCAAGCGTTGAGCGGTGAGCGTTTTTTCGCTGAAAACGCCGCTCTATGCTCTCCCCGATGCAGCGTCAATTTGCAACTTTAAATTGACTTTGTTTGTAATATCAACACGCAAAAAATTCACGACGCTTTTGGTGGGAACGCACCGTTAGAGGTCCCATATCCTTCAAAATCAGTTTGCTCTCCTTTAATGTTGTTAGAGGGGGCTCGAGGAGCTGAAGAACATGACATATTTTACAAAACTCTTAGTTCTAAGAAATATATGCTTTGCCTCTTTCAAGAAAATGCCTGTGAAAATGCTGATTATTTTACCTCCTTGGGTTTGTTATGTCTATTGTGTTGGGACTGGCACCACATTGGTACTCAATTTTAGGACTCACCCTTAGCTGTGATTAGCTGCATATTTGCCTTTGTTTGTTTTCAGTTGTTGTTTTATGTGAGCTGCAAAATGACAATCCTACCTATGTGTAGAGGTACAACCAAAAGACATACTGTCATGGAAATCAAAGCACGAGTACCAAAACTGAGTAGAGCAGAGCTGAGTTAAGCTGGTACCACATAATGTTAATGTCTTTAAAAACAAACTCAAGACCTACCTTTTTCATCTGGCTTTTACCTGAATTATCTTTTAGTGTTTTTATTCTTATTACAGCTCAGTTTTATTATTATTTTATATTATTTTATTTTATGTTTCACTTCCTTTCAAGCTAGTTGTATTATTATTATTCATTATTATTATTTAAGATAGGGTTTCCTCAGTGCGTACTGGGTACAGTGATGTACCTGCTTTATTATTGTCTTTTATTTATGATGCATTTTATCAACACTGTGTACAATTGCGGGGCGGGTGGGTTTGGGACATTATTCTTTTTTCTTATTTTAATCTATCTGACTGTTTGTAAAGCATTTTTTTGTATAAAAAAGTACTTTAAAAATAAAGTTGATTGATTATGAAATGTAGCCTTAGACATTTCAGAATTAAGTTGAGGGATCTTTTTAAATACAAATCTGTTCCTTCTTACTCCACCCCTCTCCTACATTGGGTGTGCTAACTTAATTACAGCCTTGTATTTCCAAGGGGGCGGAGGATCCAGGTGAGGGATGGATTTTAATATCATGATTGAATGTGATGTCAATGGCTTTCCCATTGACATTCCCATTCCCATTGTTGATATATATTGTACATATGAAGTGTATATGGAGCTTTGTCATTCATAAGGAAGCTGATATTGCTGAAAGGCTCATGCTCTTTTCATTTATTTGCATTATTTGCTTTTAGTTGTATTTATGCTATTTTTTATTTTATTGTAGTTACTTATCGTTTCATTTGTAAATCTCTTTCTAATATTTCTCTTGTATCCTGCTGCTGCTGTAAATCTGGTATTTCCCCCTGTGGGACTAATAAAGGTTTATCTTATCTTATCTTATTCAAATGCATGTTCTCAAAAACTTTAGTTTTTAATACATTTCTCTTAACTGTTGTGCAAGAGAAGCAGTTTGCATGACATTCAGCTAGAAAACAATGAAATGAACAATTCAGTAATCAATGTCTTCATGCGTGAGCATTGCGCATGCGAGGATTCGTGTTCTGATGTGTGAGTAAGTCTGTGTGTGTGTTCCTCTTTTGTGCACCAGCCCAGACAGTGCAGGGAGCGAAAGCTGGATGTGGGATTTCAAAGATAATCTCCCTACCAGATGGCAAAACATCCCATATTCCTTTTGAGGTTCCCCACGTGATTTTCTGTAACAACTGATAGTGTGAGTGTGTCTGTGTGAGGGTGGGGGTATATATACACTCACACCAAATTATTATTGGATCACGTGACACGTGCGTATGCTAATAACAACCATAACGTCACATTAATCCAGTGACCTGGTTAAGCCCCCAACTGAAGGAAGTGAGTGTGGGAGGCAGAGAGAAGGAGGGAGGAGGGAGGTGTGGGGGGGCTGCGAGAGCTGGAGAAGAGAGGAGAGACAAAGCACGCTCCCTCTCTCCCTGTCTCTCTCTCTCTCTCTCACACACTCTCACACACTCATTCACCTCGTGAGCGGCTGAGTGGAGTGTAGCAGAGAGAGCGGCATAATGGGACGAGTGAGAACACAGAGGAATATACAAATGGACAGAGGGACCTAGGACACACACTCTCTCCCACACAAACCCACACCAAACAAATCAAACACCTCTTCTACTCAAACACACCCACGCGGGAAACTCGCGTGAACCCCGGCTGCCAGGCTGGACGGGACGGCGAGGACACCCACCTCCCGCACACATGCCCGCACACCCACAGAGACACACACTCTGGAGCGTACCATGGTGGTCCAGGGAGCAGTGACGCCCGGGAGGACCCGCCGGATGATGCTTAAGCTGCCGGTGGGAACTCTGAGGAGGAACAGTGGAGAGAGGGTAAGACACAAGCTCCCTCACGTTCTTCCTCACTTTCTCCCTTACTCTCTTTGGGTGACCGAGTCTTGCCGTGCTGTTGAGTGTGGGATTTAAAAGAAGGTTCCTGGCTAATCCACGGGACGGTATTAGATTGGAGCTGGTGCAAGGCAACTCAAGAGCAAAGCTTTTAATCTCTAGTGTGGACAATACTTTTCTGTGTTTCCATCCTGTCAGCCTGTGTCTGTCAATCTACCACAGTCTGTCTCTGCTAATGTATTCCACCGCGTCCCAGCTTCTCAAGGTTATGGGGAAGTCTCACAGTGGGAGTGCTGTTTCTGACTGTCAGAATAACTGAAGCGACTTGAGACACGAGTTAGTTTTTCTCTTATCAAACCTCACATGTAGCCTTGTTTCGCTTGATTTAAAGTGCCGGCTCCTGTCTCTTCAGGGGTTTTTGTTTTTCCTTTCTTATTTACTTGAGCTGCCAGGCATCAGACGCTCTAGTGTTTATGTATTTGTGTAATTCTGGTGGGTGTGGGCTGAAGCCAGAAGATAATAGTTTCCAGCTCAGCTTAAGACGAGGAATGTGTGTTTAGCGGAGGAGTGAACCTTTATGTCAGCCATGGAGACAGGCTGCAACCTGCCAGGTGATTCACCTGCTTTGCCCCCCTGAAAATGTTGTTTACACCATGGGAAAACATAAGTATGAGGTAGTGCTTGGATGGGATTGAAGTCCATTTTTGTCTGTGCTGATTCTGCTAATTTATCCAGTTCCCTCTTCAATTCTTGTGGATCATGTGTGTTGAGGAAAGCCCTACACAGATTTTCTGTGTCAACAAAATCAAACACTTGGCTCTCCTGATGCTTAACCCTCATACTATGTCAGAAAAAATGGTATTGCGGGTCATTTTTACTGAGTAAATCCACTCAACACAGTCAAAAAACAGGTTAAATCATTAACAAAGTCATTTTAGATTTTATAAACATTAAGAAAAGAGGATTACATTTCATTTGCAACACTATATTTAAGAGTTATTTAGTTTCAGTTTTCCCTTTTTATAAAACCTTTTTTTAATTTCACTTGCCCCATTTTCCCAGGTTTTCAATGTTTATCATTTCAATCTTCTCCACGTGATGGACAGAATGTAGGTGTGTGCTTTCCGCAGATGTAGGTCTTGAATATAACACAAGAGGTGCTTGTTTTCTTGTCCTCTTGGGAAGGACGGACCTAGCATCTTTTCCATTTTTTTCTACTAGATCTATTAAAAATTGGTTGGATGAGCTGAGCCTGACCTTTTCAATGACAGCCACAAAATTTCATAAAGAAGAAAAGAAAGGATAGCCAGAACTTGGTCAAAACAAAAACTGAAATGGGTCATATTGACCCTTAACATAATACAAGGGTTAAAGCCACTGTACATTGTGTAAAACTAAGCCAAACTTACGACACCTTTGTTACTTGTACACTGCACTGTTACTGCCTGGACTCTGTTGCTGCTGTTTGCACTGACTGACTCTTGCAAGAGCATGACATTAATGCTTAATTATAAAGTACGATGGGAAAATTAGAAGGCATTGGTTAAGTAATTGTTATAAACAGAGGTAAATTATCATTATGTCTTGTACAGGACGTTAACTCAACTGGAACCAATTCTAGATGCTCACCCCTAGTGCACGAAAACTGATTAAATTTAAATTTTACTCTCAAATTTGCCTTCTCACAATCATGTTAAAATATGATTGAGACCAAACTGTGACTATTTAGGCATAGGCATAAATTTTCCGTTGTTTATCATGCCCTGCAAAAGTCATTGTTGTTGTATTCAGGCATCTAAAGTGTGGCACAAATAGCTTGACATTTAACCACTATATGGGTCAAATTTGACCTCATGCACCAAACCTAATATTTGGTGTGTTTTTTGTGACCAGTTCCCTTCTGTGTTTCAAGAGAGACATATCCTAAATTAATCAGTTACATTTTTTGGCACTCCTGTAGACTGGCTGAAACAATGGCTGAGGTAATTGCATTGTAAGGACTGGTAATGGAAGAATAAAGAGAGAAGAACCAGTGATGGGTGCCAAGGCACACCAAACCTGGATATTGATGCTTTAATTTGTTGCTTTTTTTACTTGTGGTACAAATTGTAGGAAAATGCAAGGCTGTTCAGGGTAAAACCTGAGCTGGGCCGCATCTAGGATTCTACATAAAATGTAATTTTCAGTTCTTATCAAAAGTGTTTTGCATTTTTGAACCACATTCTCATTACTTTTTTTTTAATCAGTTACTGGTTAAGCATTCATCCACCTTGAAATAGTAATTTCAAGGTCAGTCTTGTTGTCGGAAGTCTTTCAATGTAGAAAATGATGTCTGTGCTTAAATGTCCTTAAAGCTTCCTAGTTACCTGTAATATAGCACTATGTAAGTTTGGCATCAAGTGTGCATTACTGAAAAGTGTGCATTACTTTTTGGCATGATTTAACACTTGGCTTAAGAAGTCTAAGTCGTCAAAAGTAGAAGTATATTGTCCGTATCCGGACTGTATTCTACAATAACTGAGGCAAGAGATGGGCGAGGATGGTGATATTTAAGTCTAGAAAAAGAAAAGGAGCAAGAAGCTGGATCGCTGTAAATACTGGGAAGGTTTTTATTCATTAGCAAGAGTGTCAAGAAAACAAGAGGCTGCAAGTAAGACACTTCAGTTTCTATAGGACCAAGGCGTAAAGAAGTTTTTCAGGCTTTAGTCCTATATGATGGATCATGTGATTAAGTCAGTCTTATTCTTGTGTGAACCTGTCCCACCAGTCTTAACTAGCATGTAAAAAATAAGCTTCACAGAAGCTGTCCCATAGCCAGCAGGGCAGACATCATGTCAATGGGTGGATAAAACATCCATGCAAACATTTAGCAAAAGTTGGACAATTGATGCAAGGGATACTGTATAATTGCATGCAAAAATGGACAGACTCTAAACATCTTCACCTGCAGACTGCACCACCCCTCTGTATGACAGCCAATCCATGTTTCCTGTAAGCAGGAGGTAGCAGTACTGTGATTTATGTTAGGACAGATATGCTTAAGTCCTCAGGTGGCCACTAGAGTCAGACTACTGCTTCAAGTTTCCAGATGTTTGTTTAGTTTGAAAATGAAAGTGATCCAGGTACTGAAGACCGATTAAAACTAGTGTTAATAATCACAATTATATCAATCAAAATAGTGAAAATTATCATTTTTGTCATCAAGCAGCCGTAGTATGTTGCTGTGATTGTCTGCATGTTTGACTCCCTGCTGCCTCCAGTCTCTGGCTCATGTTAAGACTCCTTCATGTCGTAAACACATTGGTATTAGGTGAATCAGGTGGTGAGCCAGCTGGACTTGCGACTCATCCACACTTCTTCCTTTTAAACCGCAGTGGCTTTTCCTGTGTTTTAAATCCCATTTCCCATTTGGTCATCTCACTCTTCCTGCTTCTTCACAACATGACTTCAGCCCCGACGGCTTATTAGTCTCCCTTTGATTTGACTTTTAAATGCCTTCGCTCTTCAGAGAGTTTCTCCTCTCTTTGCGGTTCTCACGCAGAGGCTACTGTAACACATACAGGCACACATACACACTTACTGTACCAGTGCTGTCATAAATTACACAGTGTGGCTTCTGCATATTGTATGAGAGCTGCATTCACTTTAATAAACCCAGATAAACATAGTCCCAACCTGCTTCAACACAAAAATAACTACTACAACCTTCACATCTCTGTCCACATTACACAGAAAACACAAGCTGGCGTCTTTGCAAAAAAGATTTATTTGTTGAGGATGTGAGGAATTTTTGCAAAGGCCTGAGGTTGTGTTTCATTAAGTTTGTTGTGACAGAAGCGATGATTGATCTAACTGAATCTGGCTTGCTGTCATGAATCTGCCTGATTGGAGGGAACAGCATATTCACTGTCCTTTTAATGAGGTAATTGCTCCTGGTGGTGATTGGCTTGTGCTTTTGCGCAAACACGCGCGCTCCCAGTCGCTCAGAGCACCTTAATTAATGGAGAAAAGCTGATTTTCTCACACAGAAATTGCAGGAGGTCTCCCTCTCTCTGTTTTTTCTGCTAGCATCTCTTCACTGTGCCTTCCATTCTTCTTGCAGCCAGCTGTGTGCAGGCAGGCTGAAAGTGGATTACTTGTTGTGATTTGCATACACTTGCTCGCATTATTGTACCGTGTTCCTGGAAAAAAACGACTGAATAGATTGTTGCGCACTTGCCCAATCTGGATGGCAGTGAGTGCATCATATTTTCAAAACGGTTATCAGACGGCACAGGCGGAGAGATGTGCTCAATAAATTGACAGAGAAGATTTAAAAGCGGATTTGAATTATAGCACAGTCTGGCTGTTTTCTCATTACAGGTTTCCACCCCAGAGGCCGTCTGTTGGGTTAACCTTCACGTGTCCCTTACTAAACCACCAAAATGCTTTCGCTTTAACACACAGCTGCAACTTTGTCCTGCTCTGACTTGTCATGTTAGATAACGCGTCACATTATCATTAAAACTTCACCTTATGTAACTGCATGTGCCGCATGTAGTAGTAGCAAAAACTATTGACAAATTCTTTGATCTATGAGCAGCTGAGGGGGTTGTTGTACTGGTAATGTCCCAGTGGAAAGCTTTTTGACATTCAGGGCCTGGTTTTTGTAACCTTCGGCTACTTTTTGTCCATCATTCAGGGATGCATATCACCATAGTGTTACATTTTTACCTCTAAAAAGCACTAATGCATTATTGTGACCTACAAGAGAATCATTTGATCAGATGACCTGGTTAGTTTTTAATCAGAGTTGCCGTGGTCTCTGTCTTGTCCAGGGTGTTCAACTGATACTTTCTTGTTGGTAACCTGTCAAACAGTAATCTTAATTGTTGAACTAATCAAACATTAATATTATTCTGACATAAAAGTATGACCAATGATAATATCTTTAGGCATTATTGTAAGATGAACGATGCCTAAAGAACATTCACAAAGATACTGTGGCCATGTTCATAAAATGTTTGTTACTGCAGAAGTTAAAACCCTCAAAGTCTAAGCAAGCAATCTCAAAGTCTTATGCTGCGTTCACACCACAAGCGACCCAGCTACCAAAGTCTCGTCGCCAACTGACGTAGCGTCGCACATCCATAAATACCTTATTTGGTCACCGTTGCCGTCGGCCGTCGCTCGGTGACGTCACGTCCGCTCGAGTTTCACCACAATATCATATATCATATAATGGGATGTATAAGTGGACATTATTCCAGCTGTACCCTTTTCATTCACTTATCAACCACAAAACACTGCAGCTGATGCCCTGCAGCAGCATCATCTGTGCGTTTCCCGCGGTCCGTCTAGGCGGAACTAATGTCCTCACTGACTAATGTTTCCCACACGGACATGGATTGTTACTCTGTAGTCCGGATGAATAACTGTCTGTCTAGGGTACCGTCACACTTGCACACACCTGCTGATTGATAAACTTTTTTTTACTTTCACATCGCGCGACAAGCTATGTGGTAGTGGGAAAAGCGGCTGTCGCATTGCGGGAGTGTTAGCCCCGCCCCATCGCGGCTGTACATTGACTTTGCATGGAGAGTGATCGCAGAGGCAGTACAAGTAGCATCCGGTGTGAACGCACCTTTATAACTTTAGTGGCTGACACAATGTCCTAACAATTAAATTATCTTGCTCCTGTCTAACATCAGACGTAGTTCTTTTTAATACTTGTCACCTTCATGGAGACAGCGGTATAAAAGCCACTTATTAGTCTTCAAGTCATGTTACTCTACCACACTAGCCCCTGACTCTAAGTCCAGTATATATTTTCCAATGTGATGAAGTGAATTTGAAATAATTGCCTAAGCCTCTCTAAATGTGTGCAAAGCTATCCATTCCATGAGGGGTTGCGCTTTGTCATAGTATCATCTGACTTTGCAGCATCCATCTCATTTCCCTACAGAACCAAGTGTCAGTCATCCACAGTTAGTTCCCTCCCATATGTTGGATGCTCAGGTTAAAGTTGCAACATGTTAGATGATTTCCAGATGCTGACAATTTGAAAATTTAGTTGACCAAAGGCATTTGAGCAGTTTTTGTATAAATCTCCAACCACACACCAGCCAATTTAGCCATATTATGAGACAACATACCTGACAGGATCTTGCGGAGGAGGGACAACAGACAGGGTACAAAAGTTGAATCTTCATTTAGGACACAAATTCTTATAGAAAAATTTGATATTGATCATTTTTTTCTTTTTTGTGAATGAGAGAATAATATCTGTTTCTGTCTTTTCCTTAAAGCAAATGTAATATTACACTAAATTATATTTTGGTACCAAGGCCATCAATGTTTTCGGCTGGCTATCTTGGACAGCTGACTTTTGTTTTGCAACAAAAAACAAAAAAAGCTTGAGAAGAATGTACAGCAGATCCTTGCTGAAAACACATTAAAATTGTGTTTTCTTTAATGGACTGAAGTTATAAAAGTAGGGTATTACACCATAGGCAGCCTGTCCTATATTGAGTACAAGTTTGATATTAACTGTTTGAGATAGGAAAGGCTAAGCCCCAATTAGGTCAGTAAAATGTCTATTTTGACAGTACTCATGTAAGGACAGCATACTGGTTGTGAAAGGGGCTTGCCATAGTTAAGGTTAATAAAGTTTATGCGGCAAACACTACAGCCATACATGATGTCAGCTCCTGACCCCATTGATCCACACTTCTTTCTACAAGATACTTACGTCAAACCATTCTCCATTTATCATAGAGTTCTAATGCATTCTTCCACTTATGGTACAGAAATTATGTTATTTGTGCTTTAAAGGTGCTATGAGGAGAATCTATTGCCGGCGACATGAAGACTCTGCTACCCATGAGCACGCGCGGCGACTGTCGTAATGCTGCGTTCCAGTAACCTCGGAACTGGGAGTGACATCATCTCCGACTTATCAGCGTTCCAGTTGAAGTCAGAAAAAAACATGCCGATCTACCAGGCTATTGTTAGCTGTTGTTAGCACGCCCTGCGTTGTTGTTCACAAATATCACATGAAGAATGTGATTATCACTATGGCAGCATTTTTGTAAATATAAGTCTAACAATACTATGTATACAGCTGATCTAGAGCGACACACCCCAGTCAGAAGTGCAAATAAATTGATTATTACAGGAGCTAAATAACTGTTCACATTGGGGGCATCCATCTTCGATTGTCAACTCGGGGGTGGCGAGGTTTCTCCGAGTTCCCAGTAGGAAATCCCGACTTTGGGGGACGTTCCAGTTGCAGTTTCCTACTCGGAACCCGGAAATTCCTACATCTGACTACAACTGGAACGCACCAAAAGACGTGACCCAAGCCAAAGCGTGTGTTTGTTGTGATGCTAATGAATGCAGTTCGGATCTTCCTCCGAACTCTGCATTGCTTTACAACTTCTTTTTTCAACAACTTACAGGATGCAAATTAATCTTAAAGTGTGCATTTCGATCAGGCATATATCTAAAAGTGAGACTTTTTTGTAATTATTTAGAAACTCCTCATAGTCCCTTTAAAAATGTCTGTATATTGTGCTGTATTTCCATACGCTGTGTTGCTTGTCTTTCCAGGACTCTGACACCATAATATAGTTTAAATGAAAGTGTCTACTCTAATGTGAAGAAAAAAACAGATCCATCAGAGCGCAGACAGACCATCCTGTCATATGAGGCTTAACTAACACGGATAAATGATCATGTCTGTGTCTGTTGTTTTTGATGGATGTGCAACATATCACACTTGATTGAGTAACATCTACTGGGAGAAGACAGCCATCTTTGTTACATGGTTCTGACGCATGTGAACAAAACGTGCCTGGTTCACCACAGAACAAAAGCGTCCAGTCATATTACTTTTCTTGTTCTTACTGAATCATCCCTTTCCCCTTTTGCTCCTTCATAAAGCCACTTCTATCATCATAACATCTAGTCTTGTCATGCTTCTCTCCTCCCTGCATACCTTTCATACTTCAAGAGTTAATCTGGCAACGCATAAGAGAAACACATCTTCGCAGTCAAAATGTGATCCAGAGACTTCCAGATAAAGCCCTCCGTGTTTACAGTCTAATATGACGATGATACAGTACACAGTTGGTGTTGACAGTTAAAACGTCTCCTTTAAGAGGATGTTTACTCTTTAGATTACCGCACTGAGCTGTTTGAATTAGGATTATACTCTGCCTTTGTTGCCCACTATCATGTTAAGCTGCTCAGCTCTTTTTTCTGTGAAATTAAGAACAAAAACAACAGATACGCAAAGGAGGTGAGAGCTAGACAAATGTGTGTGTGTTTGTGTCTGCGTGCAAGAGGGAAAAGAGATTTCGGGAGGTGGGATCACTCTCCAGGGAAACATGTTGTTGTCGGGAGGCACGGCAGGGGAGCTAGGAGGTTTAAAGGTGGGAGGGGTCGATCACTGGAGAAGGAGAAGTTCACATAGGCATAAAGAGCATGTAAACATATTGTAAGAAAGCACACATCCATGAGCAGGGGAAGGAATGCAAACAGACAAAAGCACGACTGTAATTTAGCGCTGAAGCTAGAGGCAGCCGAGTGTGTGATGAGGCAGGAATACTAATCAATCCCTGTTACCTTTAAACGCCTTGTCTGCACCAATCAGGGAGAAGGTCAGCACTGGACTCGGGCACTCTGGGGGTCAGTTTGATGCTTTGCCTGTGTCCTATCAGACTGATCTAATTGTTTGGACATTAGAGTCCGATTTCATTAAAAAGACTGCAAAGAATAAGGATGTGCATTTCAAGGGAAGTCACACCGCTAAGGTTGTGTCTGCTAATAGCTTCAAAACACCAAGTTGTGTCATCAAAACATATTCTGGAAAACAAGGTAATAGTTTTTAAAATCTCTGCTTTGAGTGTTTCTTTGTGGGCAGGTAAAATGGCGTTTTAGGCCTAAAGCATCACACCTCTCCTCAGGGTAATGTCACGCTAATCAACACCACAGCTATTCCCATGTGTTGCTAAACAGTTTTTTTCGAGCGTCTCTGACTGGAATGTTAACATACCAGCAAATACCTCATGTCACTAACAATGATGTTGCTCTAAAACCCTCAGGGGATTCAAGCAAGCGCTGATGTTTTGGAGTTTGGCGTCACTGCTTCACAAGTGACTGTGTTGACCCTCGACCCATTGCAGCTTTCGTTCATAGTTGCCGTAATAATAACAGTTGTTAAAACCTACAAGAATACCCAAGAACTTTTTGTGTCTTGTTGTCATACAAACAACTATTTACTCAGTGCTGTTGCTGCCACTAGTTAACAAAGCCAACAAGTTAAACTGCAACACTAGTTAGAAACGATATATTTGCGTAGTCTTTTAAAAAAGTTGTTTGACATGGACACACAGTAACATCGATGCTGCGATATTTAAATATCCATAGGTCCCAGATGGACTGCTGTAAGTGTTTATAGCACAGTGCTAATTTTCAACACCAGTCCATGGGAAGCTTTTACAGATTAAGAATGTACAAAAAGCTGTTTAAAGAACAGAGATACATAAGACAGTTCATTAAAAAGTAGATAGTTTTAGTGTATTTGTATACATAGTATTTAGCATTTTCAGCTCAGTAGGGAGATTATTCCAGAGTTTAGCTCCTGTGACAGAGAAAGCTGATTGACCAAAGGATGTTTTGCACATTGGAATAGCATTTAGCAGTGCGTATAGGTATTTTAATTATTATCCTGTGGCGGGACATGTCTTAAGAACTTCATGTGAGAGCGAAGGAGTAAGACTTTTCAAAAATACCTGCCTACGTGTAGACATAGCTTCAAAGTACCTTGTGATTATATGAGTTAGATGACTCTGATAGACCAGCCTGGTGTGAGCTTTGTCTGATAGCTTGATGCTAACATATAATGAAAATCACCATTAAAGGGCTAGCACATTTAGCATTGCTTAGCAGCTTTTTGGCCTTTTTAAAGCTTTTATTAAGACTGGACTGTGAACAGAATCAGTGCTGAAAAAAGAGTGGAGAATAACAACCTGTAACGCCCCCTTCAAGGACAATAGCCTCTGTAAATAAGATATACAAACATATTCACTTGCCTGATAGTGCCCTTTTTTGTGCCAATTTGAACTGAAATGTTCAGAAAGTAAAGATTTACCACCAGGACGATCTCAAGCAAAACAATAACAAAGGTGATCTGCAGTGACTGACCTACTGTCAGCTCCTCCCACCTGCAGCTTTTATTCTTTTTTTTTTTTAAACTGAGGGCTAATTTTGCTTTCTTAGTAGCTTGCAAGACAATCCAGGTAGATCACTTTTGAGAGCTTTTCTCTCTGACTAGATGAAGTTTATCTTAAAGACAAGATACACTTTGTGTTGTTCTGTCTTTATTGAAAAAGTCCTCGATTTAGAACAGGATGTCATGAGTGAAGGACATTGGAGGCCACTCTTTTTGTTTCTACATGTCTGATCTTTACTTGTCATCTTTTATTATTTTGGTTGAGAGACCCCTGGTGGTGGATTTTTACAATCTAATCAGCCCAGAAACAGGCCAGAATGAGGAAAGAAGATGCCCATCACATGTCAACACCAGGGCTGAACGATTTGAGAGAATAATCTAGTTGCGATATTTTTCCCCAAAATTGCAATTCCGTTTTACTCCGCGATTGTTTTAATGTTCCTCATCTTATGTATTCTTAAACAAACATAAGCAGTAGATCATTTTATAGTATAACCAATATGACATTAAATCAATCTAAGGATAAAAGATTTGAGAAAAAGTGGAGAAGTGAAGAACGGAAGCAAAATAGGTATGAAATTGTAAAAAAAAAAAAAAAAAAAAGGCAAAAAAATTCAAAAGTGACTAAGGAAAATTGATTATAGAAGTAAAACTGGGATTAAATTTCAAAAACCATGTAACAATTCCAAACATGGTCTGACAGTGGCCAAGAAAAAGATGAATGGAAGGAAGATAGGCATAAAGTTGTAAAAACTGGGTTAAAAAAAGTTAAAATAGGCATGAAATTGCAAGAAACTACATCACAATACCACAATGTTCAACACATTTTGGGTTAAAAATATTGCACTGTCTGCGGTTTTGAAAATTGCAACAAGCCATATTGCGATTTAATCTAATTTGCTATTAATTGTTCAGCCCTAGTCAACACACAACTACCCCCACTCCCTCTTGAACAAGCCTGCAATGTAATATTTTACTAACACTCACAACAAACCACTACAGCCTGGAAGGGCTCGAGTCTGAAGATACATTTATTTTGGTGACAGTTGTGATGCAGTAATTTAAAAAAGTGTATTTAGCAGTTTCATAAATGATTATTCTTCAAACTTTGTTCTTGTTTTCTGTTGTAGTATGCAAAGCACTGCATCAAAACCTGGCAGAGGTAACAAAACAAAATGTTAAAGGTACATTTTAAAACTGATTTACGTTAGTATGAAATCTTTACATTTCTATGGTATTACTAGTATGAAAAAGTTGGCTTTTGATAACTGAGAATTACAAAAGTAATTGCTCATCTCTTTAAAGAAGCAACAGTTAGAATGAATGCATATTCCCTTATTCGTCGTCTTCAGTGTAGGTCTTTTCTGATTCTCCGTGTTACAGTATTGATCCAGGGATCAGATCTGCCCCCCGGTAATGGGAGCTGTGGTCAGTCAGTCCAATTAGAGAGACAAAGAAACAGAGAAGAGAGAGAGAGAGAAATATGTGGGACTAACTGGAGCTTAAGTCTCCTAAAGGCCCCGCTTGTACCACACCCTGATCAGTATGAAAGGGGACCCCCCTTTTCTCCCCAAGGCAGCTTAGAAGGAAGAATGTTTTTCAGCAAAGGAGGCAAAGGGAGGGGAGGACTCCCACCCTCTCTCCCCTCCTTTTCTCTTTCATCACTCTCTGCTATGATATTTTTTAATTCCCCGTCCAAAATCAACCCGCAGCCCGACACACATGGCACAGCTGCGCACCAGTTCAAAGTAGATCAGATCAAACAATGAGGAGACGAT
Source organism: Scarus forsteni (assembly GCA_036419115.1). Lineage (NCBI taxonomy): Eukaryota > Metazoa > Chordata > Actinopteri > Labriformes > Labridae > Scarus > Scarus forsteni. The sequence continues at coordinate 4,012,016 of JAZDUH010000537.1, forward strand.
CGCCTGTAGACGATGATTGAAGGCTGAAGGCGCTGAGCTGCTGATGATGTGTTTTCTCTTTGGAGACAGTTCGCTAGCAGGGGTAGCTATGGAGAGAGTGGACTCCTGTGTCCTCTGCCAAAACATCCTCAGATAATGGACATGAGTGTGTGTTTGTGTGCCTCCATCCTCTGCAGCCTCCATGTGGAGCTCTGATTGATTTCTGCATTGTCCCAGCGCAGGGACTGGAAACTTTGGTTACCAAGCTGAACACATTTTTGATTTCATTCTCAGTTTAAGTCAGAATAAGTTTTCCAAGGTGAAGCATATTCTGAATTAGTAGAATATTGTTTCTACTTATAAATAGCATTAATAGAACTTATAAATGTAAACTGAATGTGCACATTAATTATAAAAATGACAAGCTTTGTATTGACTTACTAAACAGCAAACCACTGTTTTTGTTATATGAATAAATTTCACATAATGAGGAAGAACAGGTCTTAAAAGAGGACTTCCTGTTCCTGGATCATGCTGTGTGCTGTTCTGAAAGGTTTCAGGGATAGATGTGGCGTACCTTTTACTGAACAGAGTCCTGATTTCACAGAAGTAAACTGTGGGAGAGGGTGACAGCAGGTCAGCCCTTACTCATCTTCTGTTGTTTTAGAGCCTCCTTCAGCAGATTTATGCTGTAAACTCAGTGATGTGAGGATACGTGAGACATCGAGCAAGAGAGGTCAGTGGCATTTGTGGGATTGTTGTGTGTTCTGTGTATTTTAGAGAAAAGAAAATATTATTTTGAGTTCATTAACCTTCTGTTTTAATGGATGGGTCGGCATGTCATATCTCTTTTGAACCGAAGAGCTTCTTTTGGAGGAAATATTACTTACCTTGGATTCAAACCAGTGCTATGCAGGAAAGTATCTCTTCATTTAGGAAGATAAATAGCAACCAAAATAATTTAAGCTACTTTTTAAATGCAACTTACAGTGGGTTTTGTCTTTAGTATATTTGCCACATCTTTATGTGGATGTGGAAATGTCTCTCAAATGTTTTGTCTTGAAAACAAACATCTAAGGCATTCAGAAAAGTTTGTATGTTTCAGTATTGAACATACATGCTGAACTGTTATTGATATTTTTGTCATTATTTCATAATGTTTCTGGTTTGATGTTTTTTTTTTTTTTTACAAGGGCTGAACAATTAATTGCAAATTAGATTAAATCGCAATATGGCTTGTTGCAATCTTCAAAACGCAGACAGTGCAATATTTTTAACCCAAAATTTGTTGAACATTTTGGTATTATGATGTAGTTTCTTGCAATTTCATGCCTATTTTAACCTTTTTTAACCCAGTTTTTACAACTTTATGCCTATCTTGCTCCCATTCATCTTTTTTTTTTTGGCCACTGTCAGACCATGTTTGGAATTTTTTCCTGGTATTTGAAATTTAATCCCAATTTTGCTGCTATAATCAATTTTCCTTCGTCACTTTTGAATTTTTTTGCCTTTTTTGGGGCAATTTCATACCTATTTTCCACCTAGTAACTTTTTTTCCACTTTCGTACCATTTTTTTCACCCAGTTTTTACAATTTCATACCTATTTTGCTTCTGTTCTTCACTTCTCCACTTTTTCTTAAATCTTTTATCCTTAGACTGATTTAATGTCATATTGGTTTTACTATAAAACAATCTACTGCTTATGTTTGTTTAAGAGTACATAAGATGAGAACAATTAAAACAATCGCAGAGTAAATCGCAATTGGAATATTGGGGAAAAATATTGCAATTAGATTTTCTCAAGTCGTTCAGCCCCACTCCACACTCAAGCATTGTCCATAAGTGATCACGTATTTTTTGTTTTTATCTTTCTGTTAAAACCAACAAAAAAGATCACAAAATGTAAAATTTTCAAAAACCATCTGTTTAAGTGGAAATATGTAAACACATAAGTACATCCAAAAATGACAGTAGCATGTTAACATTTTATTTTTAAAGCAGTCTTCACCAAAAATGGCTTCATTTTCTATTTATTCTCTCAAACCCAAAGTGAAAGCAGTGTTATGGTTTTATCTGTGACCATGTTAAATGATGTCCTAGGATCTCATTTCAACATATGATTATGATGAGCGTATTCTAATATTTTGATTTTACTTATCAGTACTTTCTGACTGATTATTTAGGTAAGGACAAATTTATGGTCCAGGCATCCACATGTTTATCATCAGTCATTCTCATTTAGTCCCTTTCTGTCTGAGTGTGAGGTAAATACGGGCCCCTGTCTTCGCTCCTCATTTCTTAGAAATGAGAATCCTTCTTGAAACAGACAAAACAGAGATAAAACAAGACTGGGCTGATGGGAAAGAATTTGTTCAATTGCATCCAACCCCATCCCCCACACACACACAACCCAAAAAACAGGATGTGGAGACCCCAAAATGTTCCGAAAATATCCCGAAACAATCTGTGCCCTTTGTGAGGCTGAGATAACACGACTTGACGAGAACGGGCACAGTCTGTGACTCATTCGTATGAAGAAGGGGCTTATTCATAGTTCAATGTGTGTGTGTGTTTGTGTGTAGGTGTGTGTTTGTGTGTGCGCTGTATGAGTTTTCCTGTGATTCAGAATAAAAGGCAAAGAGAGGAAGAGTTAAAAAGGAAAGAATTTGTGTTAAATTTATAGACTCTCCTGATGTCAGCGTAAGTAGCAGCATGTGCTTGTGTGTGTGTGTGTGTGTGTGTGTGTGTGTGTGTGTGTGTGTGTGTGTGTGTGTGTGTGTGTGTGTGTGTGTGTGTGTGTGTGCGTGGGTGGGCGTGCAGAAGTGACAGAGAGACAGTGCAGTTAAAAAGAAAGAGAGAGAGGTGCAGCCTTGTTTTCCCGTGGGTGTGCAGCGGTAACATAGTAATCCTCATTAATATTTATCTGCCAGGCAAAGTGGAGAGAATGATTAGCTCGGGAGAGTGCATGTCGGCGAGCGTGTGCACGTGTGTGTAACATATTACAGCATACAGCACATGAACTAGGTCAACTTTTATACTTAAGAGACCTAAGATACTTCAAAGCTTTTGTGCCATGGCGGGGCTCTTTCATGGCATGCACGCACAGTAAACTCTATTCTCACTTTAATTATAACAAACACACGCATGAACCAACTGGCATGCACATTCCTACACACACACACAGATGCTCCCTGGCTTTCATCCCTCTCCTGAGCCGCATTACGTTATGTTATTGATTTTCCTGCTTGCACCTCTAATACAATCACATTAAACCAGACTGATCGGAATTGAATTTCAGACCGGGTCTATACACGTATGTCACTTATAATCTCGATCACAGGGATGCTTCTGTGTGTATGTGGCTGTTGAAGATGAAGCTGTGAAGGAATTAAGGCTAAAAAAAAAAAAGGTCACTCGAGAAGAGCCTTTCCTCCACTCTTCTTCACTTTTTTCTGAATTTGAGAGACTCATCTGAGGATGTTCTGGAGAGTTTATGGTGTCTGACCCATTTCCCTCCACTGCTCACCTCCTCTATCCCACTGCACTCTACTATAACACGCCTGAGCGGAGATCAGAGAGCAGGAGAAAGTTTGAGAGATACAGAGTGATATGAGGGAGAGATGAAAGAGGGCGAGAGAGGAAATATGGAGACAGAACTTAAGAGAGCTGGAGGGAAAAGGTTATCGTATAGCTTTTGATTTTGCTGTCTCGAATCGATGTCAGTGCTGGTATGTCCACACACTCCATGGATTAAGGATGATGTGATTTTTTTTAATACAAGTGTCATCATTAATTCTGCCTTTAGATTAGGGATGTAACAGTTGACGATAAAATGGTAAACCGCTGTAAAATTTCCCATGGTCAGTATTACCGTTTCCTGTTTAAATTACTGGTAAACCGTGTTTGATTACCACACTGTGCCAATAACTCATGGAGATGCTCCTCATTACCTGGAAAAGACAGAACTATGTGTCTGCTCCTTTGTAAAGCAGCCACGGTCCCTCACAGACGGAGCCGCACATGCGCAGTTTGCAATGTTTGGCCTCTGAAAGTGAAAGTATGGCAGCTGGAGCCCGCTCAGACACTATAGCGTAGTTTTTTTCCTATTGAAACAGAAAAAGTCTAAAGTCTGGTCAAAGTTTGGATTTTACATGGATGTGAAGTAGGGCTGGGTATTTCCCGCAACTTCACGATACGTATCCCGATACACGTAAATTGTGAACATTGACTGTACTTTAAGCAAAATTCTTGACAAGTTTAGTTTTTTCTTATAAGAAGAAAAAGAACAAGGATGAGTTTTAAGTGGTTCTACAACTGGAGAGACATAAATTCAGATCCTCAAAGATGGTAGACCTAAGTTCAAATTTAGAACATATGCTTCATTATGTAGCTCGTCTTCTACCTTGAACTGTGCCACTGTTAACATGACCCAAAGTGTATTTACAACAACTGTCAAAATATTTAGGCCGTATCGATTCTGTAGAATCCGTATCAATACACGTATCCCAAAGGAGTGTGATACGATATTTTTGCCATATCGATATTTTGAGCACAGGCCTAATATCAAGAGGAAACTGATTGAGATGCTCAGCCTGTCTGAAACACGAAGCTTTGGTGAAAGAAGAAGACATGCGTGTTATAACTGCTGTAACTCTTCGACTAAGTGAGCTGAATGAGCCGGAGAGTGAGGAGATTCAGAGAGCCATACCTTAGTGAAGTATAGGTGCTTATCAGGATTTTCTGTGGAAATAATGGGCAGATACTGTCATATTTCTGTAAGATTGAACCACAGTTTGACTGCCTCTTTCTGAAACTTTTTTTGTATTTGCTGCTGACTGCCGCTGATTAGGTTGTGATGCTCTTGGTTTGAAGGCATGAAGATGCTCTTCTCTATCTCAGTCTCCTGTACCTGTGACCTGATGGCAGAAGTCTAAAGTGGGTATTGAGAGGGTGCTCTGTGTCCGTGGCTATTGTTCTGCGGAGACGACTATTGCTCTGTCTTTGAGTTTTACAAGGCTGTGTGTGATTCGGTTAAGCTTGCTTTTGTTGAAGACAGACAGCATGTCGTAGAAGGCAGGGGAACAATACATCAAAATAGGTTGTATTATGCTTTTGTACAGTAGTGACAGAAGATAAGGAGCAGTGGAGAGTGCACTGACAGAATGGATAGCTTGTAGCCTCTGATGTGAATGCTTATGGATGTCGATTATGTGGTGGTCAAATGATAGGTTATTGTCCAGGGTGAGTCCAAGATATTTGAATTTGTTGACCTGTTCTATTGTAATACCATTGATGGAGATGGGACTGAGACTGGAAGTGGGTGTCTTGAAGACCAGTTCCTTTGTTTGCTCTACATTAATATGGAGGTAATTGTCCGTGCACCATTGTGTGAAATGCAGTTGTTAAGCACAGACTCTAATAGTATCATTTCTTGAGCTAATTGTGAGGGATTCTCACATGGAATTGGTTTTTGATTCTTATCCCTACACCAGATTAACACCAGATTATAACTTAAACATCTTGTATCCTCTAAGCAGGTGATCACCTCTTCCAGCCAACATGCCAGACAGACTTATTTGAGAAAAAACAGCAGATGAACAGGAAAATTAATCTTCTACAAAAGGGCTGCCCAATGACTGCTGCTTTTGGTCACAAGTAGGTTTATGGTTAGGGACGGGAATCAAAAACCAATTCCAGTTGAGAATCGTTAACAGCTCCATCAAAGAATCGGTATCATGAGTCTTTTTGCTAATCCGTTTCATCCTCAATTACTTTCACTGACAAGGTTTAGAAGTGTGGCTTTATTTTTTACAAAAGGCCCCACTACACAACCTTAAGTGAGTGGAAACACCAGCAACATGCAGAAGCAGTTATCTATGCTGTGACGTGTGTTTGACATTGTTGACACTGAAATTCCACAGACCAACATTAGCCCACACAGAAAATCTACAGGAATTAATGAGGGAATTGTTGAAGAATTGTCTCGATAAGCAGGATTGTTAATAGCACAGGTATCGATAAACTCTTGTCAATTCCCATCCATATTTATGGTTTGAGTCCCCCATGTAAAGGGGCCTTTCTATATTGAATTTGCACCTTTCCCTGTGCATAAATGGGTCCTCTCTAGATTACCAACTTCCTCCTTCTGACCGTAAGCATGTCCTTCTGGTTAACCGGTGACTCTAGATCACCCAGTTTAGTTTGTGAGTGTATCTACTTCTGTGGTGTGTGGCCTATTTCTTACCTGATGGTAGGCAAGGAGAAGTCCAGCCTCTGGAATCTCCATAGGGCCAAGCTTAAATAAATGGATGTATTTATTGTACACAAACACCTCTGCTTATATACTTTAATCAGTAAACCAAATTTGTGTTTGTTGAACAAAGTGCTATGGTGTTTGTTGTAAACTTTATTTGAAACTTTATGGATCAGTTTTTATGTTTGTTTTGTTTTTTTGAAGAGGAAAGATGAACATGTATGAGTAGATATCAAGTAATTATATTACCATAGACGACTAATAGGTAAAAAGGGACTTATTATAAATTTTGAGTGATATGCCGGTTTCTAAAACAGCAAATTAAAGAACTAGCCACATGTAAAAAAGAAAGCACATAATAATGCCAACAAGACACACTTAACGATGAAGATTAGCACCCGTTTTGCACGTACCTTATAAAACACAATATGGGTGATGATCGATGCTGAGCAAAAGATAAAAACAGGATCATCAGAGGGGAAAGCTCTAAAGTCCTCCCAGTAACCTCCATGCTTCTCTGTAACATTCAAGCAAAAGATTAGTAAGACTACATCTATGTGAGACGCAATGCAACAGAATGTTAGTTATCTCCTTCTCTCCTCTTCTCTCCATCATATTGCCATGGTGACAGCCAGCCAGCTGACGCTCCAGTGCTGACTGTTTACATCGCAAAGCCTTCATGACCTTTCCCAGGATTCAGCAGGACATTGCGCACACATGGAATCATGGGAACGTTGCACTGTCATACCAAAAGCTCCCGCCTCCCCCTCCCTTACCACAACAAATATTTACACCCCTCATAAATTACAGTGGGAGAGAGGTAAACGCTGGCTGTGGCCTTGTGTGTGTGTAACCCTGATTCTTTTGGGAAAAAATTCACACTGTAGGAATGCCCCACATCCCTCATGGGCTTTCTCAAGACACTGCAGGGAGGGCATGAGGCCTCGAAAGAGGGAGAGAGGAAGACAGGGGGAGAGGAGGGGTTGGATGGAGTGATGCTGCAGCTTATCGCATTTTGAGGAAATTTTGATAAATCCTTTTCAGGAGCTATCTGTGCAAGGGATTTAGAGACTCACAGAATTTAAAGCAACATGAGTCATATGTTTATGTGCAAATGGTTGCTCACATACAGGCATACACAATCCACTGAGCAATGCAGGGCAACCCTCCATGAATCAGAGTGAGGTACAAGAGGACATTTTAATCCACCTACAGTCAGATTGGGTTTGGTGGGCAGGCTGAGAATTACTGTAGAGCACAAAGTTATTGAATTCTTTATTGATCAAAGCTCTCAGGAGAAGGAGAAAGGAACCAAGACCAGAAATAAATCCCTTAAGCTGTCAAAAGGATCACAAAATATATGATTATTTTATCTGTAAATCTTCAGCTTACATATTGAGAACATGTTTTGGGACTGAGAGTGTCAGAAGCCAGAACTGGGACTACTGCCTGGGAAGTGAGAACACTGAAGTGGTTCAAGGGGACGGGCTCTGGTGTCGTATTACTTTTATAATGAATGTGCAAGTTCTGTAGCAAGGGTAAAGCTTTAGAGTGGGGTCCCTAAATCAAGATTGGTTTAATGCATGGATTTATGTGTGAAGAAGCACAAACTTATGTATGCTTATTTAAATGTATTTTTTGGACATTTTGTGCCTTTATTGATAGGAGGGAGACTGTGGATAGGCTTGTGAAAGGGTGTTAAGAGAGTAGGGAAGACAGTCTGCAAACTGGCCACAGACTGGATTCGAACCCCGAAGCATGAATTTGAGATGTGCATGGTTGCTAACCACTTCGCCAAACCAGCACCCAAACTTATGTATGTTTTTATTGAGCTATCAATAAGGTATGGTCTTTGAGTGTGACTCAGTTCATTAAATTATGCATATTATTAAGTGTATCAGCCATTATGATTTAGCGGTTATTAATAATATTTAGTGGTGGGCAGATCGATCTAAAAATATCGACATATCGATCCAACGTTGGTATTGATATCGATTGATACTAGTGCAGTGGTATCGATACTTTAGTTCCTCTCCGATCTGTGCTGCTGGGGAGGCGACCTGTCCGTCTGTTTCTGTGTAAGTGTCGCTGCTTTCGACTGCTGCTACTTTCACAGCACGAGCACGGCCAAGCAGGCTCCTCCTACTCCCTCTTGTTCTTTAATATCACATAACCCAGGTAAAAAGCAAGAAGTGCTGCTGGCAATATTTCAGAAAAAAAGTGCACTGAAGGGCAGTAATTTTGCCTTATTTTTTTTCTTTTCTTATTTTTTCTTTTTTTAAGTTTTTTATTATGTTAATGAAGTATTTTACTTATAAACTATCCTGGTTGGATTACTATTAACTAATAGTTAAGTAATTAAAAATCCAAATGAAAGGATGGAGCAGCATGAAAGGAGCATTGTAAATATCGGTATCGATATTGGTATCGGCAATACTGACTGGTATCGGATCAGTATTGGATCGATACAAAATCTTACGGTATCGCACACCACTAGTAATATTTATATTTGAAAGTGTTAATGATAGATCATTTTCCCCCTCTATCTGACAGTACACAGATGTGATAAAGTCATAAATAATTCATGCTGAAGTAATGATGATTATTGATGATATTTCAAAACCATCTTATTGTTCAGTGTTTTGTGATTTGTCACCGAGCAGTTAAGAAAATAACATTAGAGGGCATTGACTTTGACCTCTGACAGCTAAAATCTAACTTATTGATCCTTGAGTCAGGATGAAGCTTTGCAAATAGTGCAAGGAAATCCATGAACCATTCTTTTAAAACTGCATTCAATAACAAAAGATGAAAAATGAGGCACAATAACTTATCTTTAACTCATGAACTCTTAACTCAGATAATTCTTATTCACAGCTTTTAACAACAAACCATAACAGAAATATCCTTTTACCTTCATCCCAAAGTACATTTGTCCTTGTGTTGGAGTGGATATTTTTAAAGGTTTGAAGAAAATACCTCACTGTAATCTTGAATTATTGTTTTTATAATCACAGGATGAACATGAGGTAGAGGAGCTTCATCCTGTGGCACACTGATTCTATATTAGTAAATGGGTGGCACGGTGGCACAGCAGGTTTGATCCCTGAGCCGGGCAGGTGAATGGTTGTCTGTTCCTCTCTGTCGCCCTGCCCAGGGTGCGTCTCTCGCCCAATGTCAGCTCGGATAGGTTCCAGCTCCCCACGACCCTGAAATGCATAAGCGGTGTAAATAATGGATGGATGTCTTGATAATGCTTCTTTCAAAACGTATTTAGTTTGTCCTTAAATTATGGTGGAAACTCCTGCAAAGTTCAAAAAAGAAGATGCTCTAAATCAGGGGTGTCAAACTGATCCAGTAAAGGGCCGCTCCGGCTGAAGGTTTTAATTCCGACCAAGAAAGGACACACCTGATCCAACAAATCAACTGTGTAAAGACAATCCAGCTGATTGAATAATTTGCATCAGGTGTGTTCTTACGTGGTTGGAATGAAAACCTGCAGCCACAGTGGCCCGTTACTGGATCAGTTTGACACCCCTGCTCTAAATGCCTGTGTGTTTCCAAGCAGTGTTAACTTTGTAGACTAATTATTTTCATCATAGTTTTCATCAGCAACCTCTTTAGTAAACTAGACTATAACTTTAAAAAAACAAGTGCACATCGACAAAAACTAAAACTAATGTAACTGACATTTTCATCATCAAATAAAACTACACTAGAATGTTTGACAGAGACTAAATCCAATCAGACCTAATTTCATCAGGTAGAAAGTAGGGACAAGTTAGGAAACACAGCTAGTTTGGTTGTGTGGAAAGGTTGGATAAGTTAAGAGGGACATCCAATCACAAATGCCTTGGCTTCATGGTGGCGCAATCCAAGTGTAAAACATGACTTCAGAAATTCAAGGGCAAGAAAAAGCCTTACACTTTACACTAAACATTTAGTCTGACTAAATTGTTGTAAATTTCCATCAACTTAAACTACCGTAAAATACCAAATTAAAAGCCGGGTTCCAATTAATCGCCAGATCCCAAATAAACGCCAGGTGTAGCAGTACATTTTGACAAATAGATGCCCGTTCCAAATAAATGCCGGGGGTAATTTATTCGGCACAGCCTTAGAGCTACGGTTGAAGTTACAGAACACACATGCTAATGCTGAGCTCACAACTGACAGTTCACGCTTGACAACTAGAGCGCAGAAAGCTGTCTTTCTGCATCCTAGGGCTTTACAAATCCAAAGAAGTAGACTTTGCCCCTGCTGCTGCATGTTATTTGCCCTTGACTAACATCAGGAGACCGGTCATGTCAGTTAGCGATACACTGCTGCTGATCGGCATCGCCCCGGTGCAGCGAAAACAAAAAAATGTGACCTTAACTGAACTACTGGTAGTTCCTTACCAGTATTAAGACTGTTTAGAGAGTGCTGAGTTGAAAGAAGAAGACAAGAGTATACCTATAGCCAGGTTTACATGGAGCCTAATATCCTGATTAGAATTTGGTTAGAAGCCCAAACAGAATAAAAATGCTCCAATATAAACACCTCAATCGGAATAAACAGGCCAGATCAGAATGGAATTTCATTCGTTTGCCCAGGGGTAGTACATTCCTTTTCCCAAACTGGTTAAAAGTAAAATTCTGTCATGTAAACGGTGAATCGGAAAGTTTTCAGGCTGGGCTCTGTCTGCGCATGCTCTCTCTTGACGTAAACGAGCAGTGACGTTTACTCACTTGGAAACATGGCGGCTTCCAAACAGAGCACACAGCATGGTCTGTGTCTGAGAGTTTGTTTCTAATACAAACTCTCAAAGGACTAAACATTATCACACATTTCGATGGCAGGAAGACAAGAAATACTGAACTATTTAAAAAAGTCCACTAAAAATTCAGCGAAACTCAGCGATAGACCAAAATGTCAAACAAATAAGGAACCGCTGGAAAACTCTGAATGCTGGTTACTATAAGGCTAAACAGCACAACCCTCAAATAACTCAATAAAACACCTACTTACTAGGGCTGGACAATTAAACTGATTTTGATCGTGATTTCAATTTTGCCATCCAAAAAACATAAAAACATAACCGAAGAAAAACGATTAATATGCCACACAGTGTGGAGTGCCGTGTATGCAAGTTTCTGCACTTCATAGCGCTTCTGTGTTCCACGTGCAGCCACAGCGAGTGTGTCTGACTCATGTGGATCAATAATACTGTATGTGCCACTCGCTGGTTCTTTAAAGTTGTGTTTAAATCAATACTGAAGTTTTAAATAAATGAATAATTGTGTATATTAATTGTGATTTCAATATCACTTGAAATAATCGGGATTCTTATTTTTACCATAATCGCCCAGCCCTACTACTTATGATGTGATGTTTAGATAGATCTGCGCCTATCACGTGTCTGTAAAACAGCTGTTCTGATTAAATGTGGCACATGTAAACACTAGATTGGAATAGATCATGTCACATGTAAACAGTCCACCCGAGATCTTCAATCAGAAAGATTTTAATCAGATTGAAAAAAATAAGTCTGCATGTAAACCTGGCTTATGATACAGTAGTCTTGCCTTGAAAATGTAAAGGTGATATTCATACTGGCGTAAATAAATAATTTGATTACATTTACCATATTTTTTCATGTTTTGCTAAGCAGGATTTTTGTGCGACAGGAATTAAACGCCTGTCCCAAATAGTGGCCTGATCCCAAATAAATGCCTGGTCTGCTCAGTGATTAAAACAAATAAACGCCCCAGCTATTATTTGGTATTTTACGGTAGACTAAATTAAAATAATTTAGACCACTAAGTCATTACTAAAACTAAAAGATATTTTAGGCAAAAGACTTTAACTAAATTCAAAAGTGCTGTCAAAATGAACAGTTTCCGAGTGAGGAATGAACATAAGACCAAATGTCTTTATGCTCTGACTTCATACTTCTAAGGCTATGTTTACATGGAAACTCCTGACTTAAAGACCCAAAGATTTGTCCTCTGCGTTTTAAAATTCTTCTGCGTTCAGACGACGACGCTGTCCTGTGCATGCCGGTTCAGTAGATGGCGGTGTAGGTCTGCAGAGAGGCAGCACTGCTACAACACACGAACAAAGAAGAAAAACTTTCATAAACAACAATGGTGAATAGACGCACAGAGACGCAGGAGTTTCTTTTCTGGACAACAAATCAGTTTGGACAACAAATCTGTATGGATAGTTTTGACTGGATAACAAACCGAGCACGGGAAGAGGCTCACACGTTACTCGGCAGACGGCCGAAGCTGTTGTTGTTCCTGGTATGCGCCCGCAGCCTTCATGTAAAAGAGTACTGCACATGCAGTGACGTCAGCGTTTCACCCTGAAACGCTCTGACACGGGTTTACACGGAGCTGCATGGAGAGCAGTTTCAAATCTTTCCACTCTGGAGCCTGTTTTCAAAAGTTCCTGTTTTCAACGAGTTTCCACGTAGACGCAAGGCCAAAACACAATGAAAACTTATCGGATTTGACTATTTTCAGCGCCATGTAAACGCGGCCTAAGTCGTTCATCGTTGAGTCGGACAGATGTGAAAAGTTACGCAAAATCGATGAGTTTGACCATTAACCTGTGACCCACAAATTCTGTTCTACTCTTTCTTGAATCATAGTGGACATGATGACTGATATCAGGTTCACTGATGGACTGAAACATTGGTCTAGTGGCCATGATTATCACCTGGGTAGAGCCATAAAAAGTGTGTTTGTGCTCTTCTTTTTAATTAATGAAATTCACTCCATGTTCTGAGTATGAATCAAGTGAATTGTTGCTTTAGAAGTGATGAAAGAGCAGAAGTCTGTTTATCAGAGACTGTCAGGAACACACACACAGACAGACAGTAGCCCTGGCACAGGTTTTACTTGGTGCTTCTATTGCCTCCATGTGGCCATTGTTTCAAATGGGTGTGTGAGCAAATGTGAGATAAGCTTCTTTGTTTCTTTCTGTATGAAATAATGAAAAGTTTGCCTTGAACAATCAGAATCTCCGCACATTTAATAAACGGAGACGTGTCAAAATGTGAAAGAAAAACAAAAGGCTGAGTGTTTTGAAAGTCTGAAAAGAATTAGATGGGGTCGGGTCAGGATACTCCAGCCTGGGAAAATCTGGCTCTGATGAAAAATGTCTCCTTTTTTAAAACCTTTCTGGCTGCGGTCCAAGTGAAGCTAGAGACTAGCATAGTCATGACTTTGGAGGAAAAAGCATCAGCGATTTTTTTTGCTCAGCTTGTCTGTGAGTGCATGCATCCTTGTGTGCAGTTTGAATGTGCATTTCAGAGTGCATCGTAGAGCACAGATAAAGTCGATACAGAGATGAGACAGGTGGAGAGGAAGCCGTTGTCTCTCTCATCATGTCAGCAGCGGCATGAGAGTGCATACCACTTTAAAAACAACATCTACCACTCAGAGAGACGCTGCGACCGGCTGCATTTCCTCAGCAGGAATGTTTGTGTTTGTGACGCTCTGACCAACAGAAAGAGGGTGCGCTGCTCCAGGGAGCGGAGAAGAGAGAGGAGAGAAGGAGAGAGAAGGAGTCAGCAGGGACCTCTGGCTGTTTAGGACCAGGACAGGAGGAGGACGAGCACAGTTTGACCTTGAGGAGACATCAGAATGCTGAATTCCTGAGAGGACCGGGAGGGAGGGTGTGAGGAGTGGAGACAGCCACAGGGATGTCCTGTCTGTGGGCTTTTGGCACAATTAATGACATAAGAGGCTAATTGTCGTTGTTGGCTCCCTGTGGATTTCACCTGTTCTGGCTCACCTCTGCAGAGCGGGTTTGTTAACATGTTAGGCGTGCACGCTCTACCTGTGTGCAACTCGTCTACAGTGGAGACTTTTCCTGAGTGAAACTATGGAGGCTGTCTTGTTGGATCTAAATGAGGCAGTGTGCACACGACAGGGTCTGCTGTGGACTCTCACCTCAAGTGCCCTCCGCCGTCTTCGTGTGCACACCAGGCACCTTCCTGCACCCCTGCATCTTTTACACACACACAGGTGTGCTGCTAGGCCACTCTATCAGGTAGGCTGGAGAGCACATACGCACAAGACAAACTCAGGTGTCTGTCTGAATTTCCACCTTCATGCTCGCACAGGGCAGGCGGGCGAATTTAAGGGAAACTTTGTAATGGGGTTTTCTTTGAAATTCAATATCATCTGTTTGCAAGTGCCAGGCAAGTTTTTGTAGCTGAAGTTTCATGTACAAAGCAGTTTAGAAAAATGTGAAAATGTAAAAACAGAAATCATACTGTTTAAGGATGTCCATGGTGTCTGATAAAGAATCAAGAGTTGGTCAATCTGTCTAGCAAAAGTTGTGGCTTTTAAAAAGTATTGAATCTTAAATACAAGACGATGAGGTATTTGATTTAATTTTTGTTTTGATGTTTTGGATTTTAAGTGCTTAAGACTATTTTGATAACCAAAAGTCTCTCTATAGTCCATTTTACACACCACAACTGTTAAATTGAGCTGATTGTATTATTTTTTCACGTACATATATGGTTGGAAACTGAAAATGCAGTGTCATCTTAAAATGTCTGGTGAGAGCCTTAACAAGAGGTCTATAATAAAGCACTGTAGTGTAAAATATAGCATAACAATATTTAAAGCAGCGTTAATTGAATTGACTCATTATTTTCGTCATGGTTTTTGTCAACCACCTTTTTTCTTCAGACAAAAATGAGACAGTAACTAATAAAAACAAGTGCACATGGACAAAAACTAAGACTTAAATCCAGTGTTGTAGAAAGTAGAAAGTAGGAAGAAGTTAGGATTATATCAAATCACAGTTTCTTAGGTTGTGTGGAAAGGTTGGATGAGTTAAGAGGGACATCCAATCACAACTGCCTTCGCTTCAGGTGGTGGGATAAGTTGGAGAGTGATCCAATCAGATCTACTCTCTGTATGACTTGATATATATTTATGTAGAGCAGGTTCACTGTTTGTTGTCAATTCTGGTGCAATTCTTGCATTTCACAAAGCTTAAATCTGTTTCTTGATTTATACTTTTAAACTTTACGAGCATTCAATAAAGACCTATTAGATTTTTCATTTTGTCCATGTGTAAACATGACTTCAGAAATTCAATTAAATATGAAAAAATGCCTAACAATTTCTGTTCATCTTTTAATTAACTAAAATGTTGTGACATTTCATCAAGTCATGCTAGACTAAATTTAAACCAATTTAGATGACTAAATTATGACTGAAATTAAAAGATATTGAGGCAAAAGACAACTAAGATAACTAAAAGTAAATTAAGGAGTGCTGTAAAAATTAAGACTGATTTAAAGGAAGGACATAAATAATAAAATGCAACAATGAGCATTTAAAATTATTCAAAAATTGGACCTTGAGAACACTTTTATATGTCCTAGCACAAGATATCTGTCCTGTGTGTCTCTGACTTCATTCTTACCTTTCAAACAAACACAGATTTCCTGCTGCCCTATCCTAAATTTTGTTAGTTCGGATTTAGATTTAGATTAACTTTAGCATAAATCATCACCCTGAGGATGGAGGCTCACAGTTAGCTCGGTCTGTGTTGTGCACTCAACAGGAGAAAGTGATATTCTGTATCACATTATTCATGTGTATGAGTCTGTCCTGAAAGTTCCCTTTATTTCTGTCGGCCATCACAGCAACGTCAAGCTGTAAAACTAGTTAAAATCAGACATGTACTGTAAGTCAGTTTTCTGAGATGCATGTGTAACGAACATTAAAATGTCAACACTCTGTCAAATGGAGCTGGGTCAAATGAAAGACTCTCCGGTCTTCTGAAAAGACTTGGAGTAGAGATAGAGTGTGGCTCAGGAGGTGCACTCCAGCCCAGGTATGTCCTTGGGGCGATGGTCCGGGGTCAGAGCCTGGGGGAGGACTGAACATGACTGATTTGTTTCATTAAGCACGAAGGACAGAACTGGGTTAGAAGCTCCTGTCTTGGCAGCGTTCCTGCTTGAGAATCAGGACACATGAGGTGCATGTGCAGTTCTGTCCCACCAGGTTCATTTGTTGCATAAAAACAGTGCTTTGTTTTTGGAGAGTCCTCTTTTGTAATTGTTGTTGTCCCAGGAAGGATGCAGAGCCTAACAGGAAGTTTGGTTGCTAGGGTCTCCATTAGGGGGGCTGGTAACTGAGCTGTAAAGCCTCTAAGTGTTTCTATGGATGGATAAGAGGAGGGTGCTCGCACACAAGACACACAGAAGCTGTTTTAAAGGCTGTCTGCTCCGTCAATATGCCTCCATTGATTTACACGCTCATTTTAGCACCCTGGAAACTCCTGGCGCACAGAATGTGTCTGCCTTGGAAAATAACTTGTTTAATTTGTTTGCATAAAAGTTATTGTGTTTTTTCGCAGGCCATGAATCAGCAAAACAGTCCATCAGTATTCCCTTCACCACGTCTGGATTGGTACTCAGGTCTTTCATTGGATCATTAGCATTCCCAGGGCATACCACCTGCCCTGTGTGCTGCAGCTGGCAGCACCAGGACAAACCTCTCAGGCTAAGAGGAACTCAACAGGCTTATTATTAGGCTGCAGAGCATTGAAAGAATAACTTAAATACACGATCATGTACACACACTGACTTCACATTGTCCTGCATTTTTACTTTTATTCCTTCTTATTCTCTGGAGGGAAATAAGCTGGATTGTTATTCCAACTTTTGCCTTTGGATATGATTTTTAAGCATCCTGAGGGAGGGCAACACAATCAGAGGAAACTGAATAGTAAAGCAGACCTGCCTTAGACAAACCCCTCCCTCACACCCCCTCCTCTATCAGACAAACCAAGGTCTTTAAACAATTTCCTTGTTTATCCTCTCAGCATTTGCTTTGGCTGGCCAGCAGTAATATCTCCCCGTAGCCTGATGTGGGGGCACAGCCCATGCTGAAGCAGTTAATAGAGGTGAGAGTTACAGGAGCAGGGGATGAGGGTCAGAGTGTCAGGCTGCAGGATGGGGATATCCCCACAAACTAAGCCGCCTGTATGCACAGCTTCCTCTTTTCTTTTAACGAGATGCCCAGATTCAAAACCGAGAGAGAAGAGAGGACTCAACTCCATCTTCATCATAAATTGTAGAAAAGACTACCTCCTTCACAATGTGTCCCAAAATCAGTCGTAGAACCAGGCTCCAAGCATATTTGTCTGTTGTAACGATGGGCATCTAACAGGTTGTGAAAGCAAGTTTGGTTGACTTTGCAGACTCAAGGAACATCAACATCCTGAACACTCCCAACATATTGTTACATAATCATAACTAATTTCAGTGCAGTAAAATGATAAAATTATCCTAACTTTCTTGAAAACATTTTAATTGTTACTAAAAGAAAAAGGAAAATTCAAATTTTGTCCAAAACATATTAATTAAACTTGTTTTGAGAAAAGAGTTTTTTTGTTTTTCCAGGTTTTAAGAAGCACTTTATTTTGGAAGTAATATTTTTTAATACAATTTTTTTTTTTTTCTATCGTATTCCTATAATGGAAACACTAAGGATAGTTACAGAAAGTTTTTGGCTAGTTTTGTTACAAAGAGAAGTACCTTTTTCAACTTAATTTTCTGTGATATTTCTGTCAAACAATTCCTGAACTGCATATGAATGAAATACAAAAAAACTAAAAAAACAGACCTGTCGAAACTAGAGCTGAAATGATTCCTCGAATAATCGAGATTATTCGATTGCAAAATATCTTCGAGGCAAATTGTGTGCCTCGAAGGCTCATTTAATATATAATTATACATGTAAAATATATATATAGACTACTCTACAGTGCACGGTGTTTGATACCGACGGTCATTTCTGTGACACAACGCGCCTGCTACCTCCGCTGCTGCACGGCTTGTAAAATCATGAAGGAAGAGAAAAGAGAGGGACAGAAAGGTGAGAGTCTGCAGAAGAAATGGCAGAGAGTGTCCCAAGTGTATGGTCACTACAAGAAGGGATGAAAAGAAAACACAGTGCAGTGTGTCTGATGTCAAATGGAGTTAGCTTAGCAAGAAGCTTAGCATGATAGCACGTCGTCACTGCTGCAGCACGTCAACTGTAAACATCCGGTCTGTGCGTCAGGTCAGAGCGACACAACAGGATGACACTCATGATACATCAACAGAAGCAGCTAATGTGATCAATAACTGAGATATGGGCTAGTAAATAACCTACTTTGATTATGGCTCCGTGTAAAGGCTGCTTCAGAATGTAAATCAATGTGGAGGCTACTTGCCCAGAATCATGTGTATTTTGTTCACATACTTTTCACATCCAATAACTTTACATTTAATTTGATTGCAGAGAGTAGAAGAGGAAACACTGACAGTGAGTAGAGGAAGCAGGTGTAGGGAATGCTGTCATATGTTATAGAAATGTACATTAGCTAGTTAAATTATCTTAGTATCTAAGTATGATATTATTTGGTCCTAGAAATAAAGTCAGCAAAATAAGATCATTAATATGGTACAGTAGTAAAGGCGATAATTTGGCAAAAAGAGACAAACATGAATACAAATAAAATAAAAATAACCAAACTTAAAAAAAAATACCGAAAAAAGCAAGATATGGCCCAGATCCCATTTACGCTCAGAATGTTCAAAATAAGAAAAATAAGTTGTTAATTTAAGTGACCTGGCTTTTCTGTTTTGTGTGTTACTAATAATAATAATGTGTAGTGATTCAATGTGATAAAAAAAATAGCAGTGAGCGCAATGTAACTGTTATCCGATTACTCGATTAATCGACAAAAAATTGATAGAGTAGTCGATTACAAAAAGAATCAACAGTTGCAGCTCTTGTCGGAACCAAACGGCATACTGAAAAAAATGAGGCTCAGTTCAAACCGATGGCTGACCATATTGTTCCATCCCTCGTTTGTACATTGTGCATCAACTAGTTTTCCCCTCCTTTCTACCTCCTAATTTCCTGTTCCAGAGGGTTTCCTTTCCCTATTTTGACCTGTTTTCCTTCTTAAGTTACCCCTTCATATCTTATTTCACTTTGCTCTCCACTCTCACTGGATGAAACAGCTATCCTACATACTCGCTCCCAGCTTGGATGTTTTCCTGCGCTCCAGTCTGTGACACACGTGTCAAGGTGATCATTTTACACTTTGCATGTTGTGCGAGGCGGCAAGCTGCGTGATTGAGTTGCTGTTTTCCAGGAATCGTGCAGGAGAGAGTAAGTTTTGCGTTGTTTGCTCACACAGATGTGATCTGCTCCCTCTTGTAGGAGTGCACAGCTGCAGGTTCACACTTTTATACATCAGGCTGAGTAATATTGACTCAACAGCCTGCAGTCACACTTTTTCCTCTGGTGGTATGACCTGTTAAATAAGGGGAGTGAAAACAGGCGTGTGATGGCAGACAGTGTCTCGGGGTGTTTGTTGCAGTGTATCGTTTCTCACGCTGCTTTTGATTTTCATTGATTTCATCCGAGTGTACATCAAAGGTTTCTCCTGCCAGCTGTTTTCCGATCGTCATCTTACCTCATCCACAAAAGCAAGAAACCCTGCCTGGGGAAAATGACATGTGAAAGACGCTGAAGATGGTTTAACTTCCTTTGTAGCAAGAATTTCTTACCTGCAACAGCTTCCCTGCATCCACAAGTCTTGTTATCAGCCATCATTTTGTTTCAGAGACTGTAAAGTGACATGTTATTAAGTAAAACTCATCCTCCATGTGTTTGACACCCTCTTAGATTATTTCAGACTTGACAAGATACACAGCCAAAGTTGATTTCCTGTAAGAGTGTTTGTTAATAACCATCAGGAAGCTGATTCGCTTGGGTGTCAGTTGTTTCGTAGCAACGCAGCTCCTCTGAAGAGCTGTATACATATTTAAAATCCTGCATGATGTTACATCTGTCATACATATTAATCAAGTCGTGCTTTTCCTCCTGCAGTTTCACTTGCAAGCCCCACTGCATTATATGAAGGAGTAAATCAAGGCTTCAATTCTACTTTTTTTTTTTTCCTCTCACTTGGTCCAATTTTCTTTGAGAACGGCTCCATAGCTGCTCTATTTTGACGAGTTCCAGTCAAACTTAAAAGGCAAAGATACTGCATCACAATTTTTAAATAACCAAAACCCACAATCCTCCTTCTGTCTAGCTTCTTCTGTTTGTCGTCTCATATCCTGTTAGCACTCAGGGAAGTAGCATGCACTTTAGAAGCTTGAACTTACATTTCATATTGACAGTGCTTTTGTTTATTTGTCTATTTTTATCATGCTGTCCTTTTTGTCACCTCAGCCAAGCCCTCTAACTTTTGCAAGCTCTAACACAGCTGTGTTTGCCTTCTGCTGGTACAAAGCCACATACCACTGTGCCAACAGGTGGAGATGAAGCATATATATTGCAGATGCGTCAGTGATTTACTTTTTTTCTTGTTTTGCTTTTCTCACAGCAACAAAAAGACGTGAAATATAGAAGTTTTCCAGTGATAAGTTATTTTTAACAAATTAAAGGTAACTTGTTAAACTGATATGTTAAACTTAATATCACTGATTGCCGTTTTACTGCATTATTTCCAGCCCTGCACCTGCATGAGGACAGCTTTACAAACCTTCATATCTTACATTTGATATTTCTTCCATTTATTTTATGTTCCTATGAAGCGGATGTCGGTCAATAGATGTTAGTCAGCCAGGCAAATATCCAGAAAAGGAAATATGTGTGTCCAGAATATTTCCCAGGATTATTTCTTTTCCCCTTTTTTCCAGCCAAGTAATTACCAGATAGAAGTTTGGAGCTGAACTTCTGACTTCCTACTGAAGAATTTTGATCTCTCTCCACGTCTGGCAGCCATCTTTGTTCTGATTGCCAAAGTCGAGATCCGTCTGTGAGAAAATTCTTTCCCACAACCGCTGCAAACACACACTCTGACAGGAGAATACCAGAGTGGACATTGTCTCCATTTTTCCCAGTGCTTTGTTTATATTTGTTGTAATTCTCTAATTTCTTTGCAACTAGCTGGAGGCATGTTTGTGTTTGATACCCCGTCATAGGTGTGCACACTCACACACATGCAAACACACGGCTCTGTGGATTCTGCTGGTTGAAACCATTTACAGCGTCTCCAGGGGATAGGGCCTTATTTGCATAGTTCATCTGGAAAACATTTCCACTTCTCTGTTCCCAGGTTTATCAAACACACATTTGGTTTGTAATTGTGTGTGTAAAAAGAAAAAAGAACCAGAGAGGGCAAGGTTTTTTGAAGTCTGATCTTAAGAAAGAAAACATGGGAAACAATCTTCTTCATCCTTAAGTCTTAAATGCTGATCTAGATCTGTCCAGCATTCATATTCTGTAGACATAAACGTGTTTGACAGGCTGTTAAGTCTTCTGTTAAGTTAAACATTTAAAGCAAAACGCCCTCTCATTCAAATGTTATTAAGTCACCACATGAACCATAAGCTTCTTTGCTGTGCCAGGATGTAATTTCTCTGCTAATATGAGGTTGATAGGATGGCCGCTCACTTGATTAATTACATCAGTTTGCATGCTTACACACTTGCTGTCTCACATGCAAACCTCACAGTCAAAGAACTAATCTGACTGTGTGATTTGAAGCAAATCACTGATGAAAAGGGTTTGACCATATCAAGTACTACCCATGCTTTTGCTAAATACATGTTCATGCGACATCATGTCTAAATAAAATAAGGCAAGAGTAAAAGCTTGCTGTTTATATTTGTTTACTTTCTGTCACTGCTAGAAAAAAAATGCATTGGTCTTTCCAACACTGCCATCAGACACAGTGCTCAGCTAAAACATTGTTTTTTAAAGTTTTATCTAATTTAGTAATAATCATCAACGTAATGCTTCTTTTTAGATGGAAATATATATATATATATATATATATATATATATATATATATATATATATATATATATATATATACAGATTGTGTACATTGTTTTTTAAAGTTTTATCTAATTTAGTAATAATCATCAACGTAATGCTTCTTTTTAGATGGAAAAAATTACAGATGCTGATTGCAATACATTAAAGGTGTGGTCAGCGATCTTCTAATCTTCTAATCTAATGCACTATTTGTCAAAATCATCTTATTTCTCCTCTCCATCCACAAGATGTCACCACTGACAGCGTGTTGGAAAAAAAAGTCCGGTTTCAATACACAGCCTTGGCTCTGAATTTCAGCAGGTAAATACTGTGGCCCAGGCCGAGCCACCAAAACAGGGTACACCCCCCCACATCCAAGGGGCGATCATACTCATGCACAGATCAGACAGAGGGGGGAGGGGGGTAGTAGGTTAACGTGAAAAGCGGCGAAAGAAGCGAAGAGAGAGATACAATATGTGCAATAGCAATGACTGAAAAACAGCCCAAAAGAAAAAGGTCAAAGGAGCAGAAAGTGAAAAAGAAGGGCTATGACCATGAAAGAGCGAAGACCCGGGTCAACATTGGTGTTGCTTTCTGACGGTGGAGGGAACTCCGCGAACATAAAGACCTGAAAACAGACGCGGGTGTTGCTGTCTTTCTGCTAGATAAGTAAGCAGCATTAGCTTTGTGGTGCTTCACATAACAGTAACAGCTGTCAGGCATTCATCTTATTGTCTAATCTGCCAGAATGTACTGTTGTTGTGATGTTATCAATAATGGCAATCGAATTGTCTGACGAGTCGGGGTTACCTTAGCTACGTTGGTCAGCTACGCAGTTTCTACGGTCGTTTCCATGACAATGCACGTTCATCAGTTTTCGGGGGTGGAGCGAGGGGTGAGGTATGAGGGGAGAGGCGGGTCTAAATTCGTTTATCAAAAACCTCTCCACTCGTTTTCTCCCACATCGCTGACTACACCTTTAAGTGCTGATACTTTTGTGAATAACGTGAATTATTTCACAACTACATAAACCTGGTATGTCAGATGGACACTTCAACAGTGCTTCAAGATACATCTTACTAGCTATTTCGCACAACCTTGCACAGATTGTTTGAGGTGGGCAACACCTTTCAGCACATTTTTAAAAAAATGCTTCAAAGGTAATTAGATGATAATGCTATCAATTACATTCATTAAGAACCAACCAAATGAAATGATGTACGAGGCAGGTGCTGCCATGTACTCGACAAAACTTGGTGGGTGAAGAGCAAAAATACTTTTTCCAGTGAGACATGATTTCGTGTTGTTCCACTTTCTCTGTTTTCAGATGAAGAAACGTGCAGATCTGACAAAACGGCCTCTAAGAATCCATGCTATCTCTGCAGGGGTTGTGACATGGTACTTGTATTTACATAGTGGACAGCTGAGCGCCCTGCTTTACAAATCTGGCTGGCATCTCTCTTAATCCCCCAAAGGGTATCTGAGTCGTGGCCAGAGTTACAGCTGAACAGCCAGGACAGACATGATAGGTGGTTTGATTTTGGAGGTGGTCATTGGTTTGACTGTGGCATTAGTGTAGAGGATATAGGGGTTTATAATGTTTTAAATTCAGAGGTTATGGGCTTAGTATAGAGCAGTAATCCCTCTGGATTACCAGGGGGAATCTGGTGAATATCTGGGGAAATCCCTCGCGTGGACTCTCAGATCCTCTGTTTGTGTGGATATTAAAAGCTCTGACAGTGTGTCCACATGTGCTTACGGAATAGAGGTTTAAAGTTTTGTAAGTGTGTGATTACTTTGAGGAAGAGGAAAGATGTATTACCATAATCCCAAGAGAAAAGAGTAGTTTTCCCTCTTCTGCCATGTTCTGAAATTAGTTTTTTCCCCTTAAGCAAGCTTGATAGAATAGAATATACTTCATCAATCACTCAAAAGATAGGAGTAAATACATCTTCAGACAAGACAAAGCCGTGTAATTTCCCATGGTTACACCTTGCTTTAACATCTGTGCTATGTCATCAGATACCAAAGGTGATCTGGAATGCATTAAAGTCCTGCCATAGTGGCACCTGCTGGTCTCTGAATTGTAGATATGCGTCCTAGCATGTCATGTTGTGCAGCAAAGTTTCTGGCAGTAAAGATATTGGGACCAGTTTTTGTGACTATTCAACTTGGTCACATTTTGTATTGCTGACAGGGGACACTTCATGATTTAAGAGTACCCAACGATGCAAACTTCATCGATAATGACTGATTGGTTCCTTCGAAGTACATATATTACTCCATTTCAGTAAATTGACACAAGTAATAGATGTCCACAGAACGTATTTTTGATGGTTCTTGTATGTAAATCTACCCAGGTATTAGATGTTGGCTTGCCTATAAACCCCTCTGTTCTGGCCTTGCTCAAACAGGCTGTTTTAATGCAAGTCTTTGTGAGCTATTACCAACCATATCCCTATCAAAAAGTAGATGTGGTTTGGCTTCCTAATGCTTTCCTGTAATGTTTAATGAGGTTTCAGGGACGAACCCGTGGCCTGAAGGCTGAACAAACAGCTAGCTTGGGAATATCCATCAGTAACATACTTTAACTAGAAAAGCACTCGGAGAGCGCAGACCTCCACCAAGCAGCACAGTTCCCTATCTCTCAGTGATAAAGAATCCTTTGAACAATTCCTGGATCCAGACGGTGATCCGGATCAACACCAAAATTGAATCAGTTCTTCCTTTTCCCATGCTGAACGTTTTCTGAAAATTTCATCAAAATCCATCCATAACTTTTTGAGTTATTTTGTTCACAGACAGACAGACAAACAAACTCTCCCAAAAACATAACCTTCTTGGTGGAGGTAAAAAAGATCATACATTTTTTTTTTGGCTGGCACATGTTCAAATCCAGGCCCATGCCTTTTGATTCATGTCAGTCCACTGTAGCTTATACAGGCCCCAAAATTATTATGCATAATATGTGCATGCTTATAAACAAAGGAGGAAGAAAAGCTGTTAAAGTGGCGCAGCTGACCTATCTGAGGGGGTAACGGTGATTTCTTTTAAACAGCATTTTTTCCTCAGATTGTCAAGAATCAGGAGTTGCCATTAAAGATGTATCTCTAAAGTAGAGAAACAGAGTGCTGACCGTGCATGCAAGATTTGTCATGCAAACAACTGAAACTGTTCAATCACCAGAAGAACATCCTACCAGTTAACGTATTTTATATCCAATGTATTTTTCTGTGGGTGTGAACTGAATGTAAACAAGATGCTTTTGATAGTAAGCCAAAAAACTTCATTTCTCAGCTGGAGTTGTCACACATGATTGATCAAATGTTATTAATCAGGCAGAAGCTTTTCACCGTCTACCTTCAAGTTCTGACTCTCCCTGAGGCAAATATGGCCAAATGGGAGACATTCAATACCATTTCAGTGACAGGATTCCCTTTTGACTTGGAAACTGCACACACTCAGACACCCACAAACCACATGTACTTGCCAAAGGGCTCTCCCTGCAGATGAGCTGGGTCATTTTTCATTACCCTGGCTCAGAGGATTCAAGTGTGTAGTAATGGAGCACAGACACAATGAGCCAAAACCATGGAGAGATAAATCCTGACTGGGCTGCCGTACAGAGCCCGTGGAGGGACAAAAATGTTTTTTTTTTTTATCCCTGTAGACAAGAATGTCATTTAAATCCATCACATCCATAGCTAATATATATATATATATACTTCACTGCTGACACAAATGTCCACACACCTCCCATGAGATGTATACGGATGTCGAAATATATATGTATACACATTATTTTTTACGTGCAATGTGAACAGATATTTTTAATACTAATAACCAAAACAACACAGGTTTTCAGGGTTATGCTTATAAAAACTGGGACTGGCAAATAGGCTTGAACTTATATAGCGTTTTTCTAGTCTCTTGACTGCTCAAAGCAGCTTTACACGGCAGGTCACATCCACCCTTTCTCACTATTCACTCTCACATTCACTCACTGAGTTTCACTGAAAGGCATTCATCTGTATAAGCTAACACATTCTCGCACTTTCATACCCATTACCATGTCACTGATGCAACAGCGGGAACAACTTGGGTTAAGTGTCCTGCCCAAGAACACATCGCCATGTGATAGCCTGGCCTGGTCTCGAGCCTGCAACTTTCCAGCTATTATTGTTTTATTTTTACAAAGATGCTCACCCTTGTCAAAGGTGTTGTAGATAGATTTAATTTATATGTGACAGAACTTTTTTTCAATCAGTATAGCTATTTCAATTACAATAAAAAGGAAAAGTTAAAAATTCACTGTCTCTAGGTTTTCCCTAGTTTACTGTATAATATCGCAATATATCGCAATGTTGTGATATCGTGATATATTGTGATATTATCGTATCGTGACCAAAGTATCGTTATACGTATCGTATCGTGAGGCTCTTGCCAGTACCCATCCCTACTGCTGAGTGTGTGAACAACACTGCTGTCTGTAATGTTCGACTGATGCTGTCTCATATCAGATGCTCTGGTCTGCATTAGAGTGAGTACAGACAACTCACAGGTGAAGAACAAAGTTTGAGTTCGATGTCAGGGCTGCCCAAAGGTGGATACTGAGGTGGTGGAGGACTAAAAGCAAGAGTGCCATCCTGATACAGGTCAATCCTGGAAGAGGCAGAGCAGAGGAAATAGCCAGAAACCGTGCAGCTTAAATACACTGCTGACTTGATGTTTGTCAGACAAATTACCAACAGTACATTCCTGGCAACAAACAAATGAATATCAAGCTGACTCCCATAACTAGCCCGTATGTGTTGCCCATGATTGCTGTGCATTGCCTCACCTTCTATATTAAATGGTTTGTGTCCATGTAGAATGACCTCTCAGAGCTATGACGGGTTACAAAACTTAACTCATCTTCTCATATGGCCCTTTTCCGCTAGCATGCCTTGGCCCTACTCTACTCGGCTCTACTCGATTTGCAGCATGTTTCCACTAGCCTGGTACCTCCTAAAACAAGCTAGTTTTAGTACCTATTCCGCTCTGGTTCCAAGCGAGCTGAGTCGATACTAAAAGATGACCTCACTGACTGCTGGCTAATGATTGGCCAGACAATGTCGTCATAGATGAGTCATGAGCACGATGACCTAACATGCTAGCGGTAGCTACCGTTAGCTTACCCTCATACGTCTTTTCTTTGCAGCTCGATTGCTCTCATCCTCGGCTTCATTCTGTTGTATAGCTTCCAAAACTCTCCTGTGCTTCTCAAGGGCTATTTCTTCTTGCCACCTGCAGCCTTCTCCTGCTTTCCTTTTTACTCAGTTTGTGACAAAAAGCCACAGATTGCTGTGCCATGCTCAAAATGACTTCACCGCAGAGCCGCTCAGCGACACAGCACCCTGTTGGGCAGGTGACTGGGGCTAATGGAAAAGCAGCACAAGGCGAGTAGAGTAGAGCCGGGTAGAGTTGAGTAGGGCCGGGTAGAGTCGGGCTAATGGAAAAGGGCCAATAGTGGGCTTTCCTTGACACTGTAACAACAGTGGCACCAGTGTGTGTGTGATAGGCCTGGATAGCCTACTAAATCTTTGAATCAATGAACAGACTTCATCCTCAGGGGAAGATGCTGGAAGTTCTTCCTCATGCTCACTCCAGCTCCTCCATTGCCACTTTCTCTTTATTATGTTTTCCCTGTTTGTCTGCCTGCCTTTACTTCAGCCTTTTCCCTCTTCCTGTCTTGCTGTCTGCTTCCCCCTCGTCACAGTCACCCCCTATGAATTCCAAGCCAAGCTGCCCTCTCTATGGTAGTATGTGGTGGTTTTTCCTCTGTGCACCTGCCCCTGTGCTGTTCTCTGATGTCACCTGATCTGATATTGCTTGCAGGGGTGCAGGGGTGCGTTTGATGGTGTGGTGAGGGGGTAAAGGGGGATTAGACTTTTAAATATTGGTAGACTTTGTACAGCAAAGGGCTCCCTTGTCTTTGCCACCCAGGGCTCATGACAGTGTTGTTAGTTGAATTAGATCATTTGTGAAGGGCACATTAATTGCATTAATGTTCCCGTGAACTTTACCTTTTTTCTGTTACAGTGTGTTCGCATTGTCTCACAGTGCCTCCTCCTCTCAGCGCCCTACATTTCTGCCAGAGTGCATGGCCCAGACAGCTACATCTCCCAGGAAGTTGTCATGACAACTTTTGTTTGCATCTTTGCCTAAGAGCTAGGAGGGGAAAGGGAGGCTGGACAAACATTTATGCATGAGTGTCTGTGTGCGTTTGACAGTGCAGGTTGTGTCCGTGCCACTCAGCTAAAGGACTGAGTGCTTTTAAAACCTGAGAGTTATTATGCGGGTGGAAGCTCACAGATCCCCTGTAAAGCCAGGACCTTGAATGATGTGGCTCTGTGGCTCTGTCTCCTAATTGGCCTGGAGGGTCTTTGCAGACCCTGAGGGACACACAAACACACACACACAATTACACACATGCACACACAAGGGCAAAATTAGTAAAGAAGAGAGAGGATTTAGCTGCTCTGTACCCAAACCCCCTTTTACTCCTCTCCCCTGCTGTTCTGGTCTCAGAGTACATGTTTAATAGGCGAGCACACACACACCCACACACACAGGAGTTAGCAGACAGGACTGTTTAATATTCAGCATGCTAAATGGTTGGAGTGTTTGGTATTCTATCCAGTCACAGGACACTGGATAGAGGCCACTGGAGTTCAGCTGCTCTGCAGTACTCACTGCCCTTGAGTAAGACTGTGAGCAGGGCATATATCTCCGGGATATATGTATGTTTAAGGACAGATTAATATAAATCGAGATAAGATACAGTCATGTTTATCTCAATTTGATTTGTTAAAAAACATTGTATATTTCCTAATACTTCATCTGGCCATAAATGAGCATAATATGCTATGAACTGATAAGAGGAAAAAATACACAGTAGACCAAATGCTCTGTAAAGTGATTATTAATGAAGTGAATATAGACCAGTTGATCTGTTCAAAATGGTTGGTTTATTTGGTGGATTAAATTTCAATTCTTTTTACTGAGCTTTTACAAGTAATCTCAGTACCAGAGCAACAAAAGAGGAAGTCCTGCACACATTTTGGTGTCTGCAGTCTCTGTGTTTTGGCCAATACCATGTCAGATGTTGTATAATGTTGCCACCTGCCACCACTATGAGCTGTCTGTGATCAGTTGCTCATGTCTGCTGGCCTTCTGTTACACAGTCATTCAGAAATACACAACAAACAATGAGGACGGCATTGCAAATTGTTTTTACTAATTAAAAACAAAGATTTAAAAATTGCATAGAGACTGTAGCAGAGGAAACTGGCACATTGATTGCTGCAGTGTACACATACATTCAGCACTGATGCTGGTGATGCCTGCAGGACAAGCCAGACTCTGCTGACCTGTTCAATATTGTTTTTAACACTACTTTAGCTTGCATACCATTGATTCTGAAATACCTGGCCAGATTTAGCCCATGATGCACTTCTTTTTGGTTCAGTTTACATTGAAAAATTGTTCCTGTTGACCTGGTTTTAATAGCAAACAGAAATGGATTTGGTTTATACCATTATAATGTCAGTGTTTGTAATTCTGTTACAGTGACTGCCATATTTTATGTCTTAGCGAAAAAGATTTAGAGATATTAGCTGTGTTCAAAAATCATCCACTCATTCACTCACTCACTATCCCCTATGTAGTGTAAATGAAGTAGTGGACTACATAGGGAATGACCAAACCACATTTCGGACACTACACTGAAAGCTTTTAAACGTTGTAGCATCAGCTGATGAGCCTGTTATTCTTGTGACGGAAGTGGACACACCAAAATTCACGTAAACAAACCGGGCACTCGGATAAGAAGCAAATTTTGAAGTTGTCTGCAGCCGCTAAAAGACTTTAAAGAGCTACGCTACAAATGTGTTAAAGATACTTTAACGTTTTTTTTACATTTATGAATGAAAGCAGCGCCTAACAGCCTTCCTTCTCTTCTTCTTCTATGGAAAAAGACGACCACATTGCATTGTGGTATAAGAGAGTACAATATAGGGTACATCGTATGTACACTCACTTTTGCTGTGCATTGTGGGTATTTTGTAGTGCACTATATAGTGAATGAAATTAACTGCTGAGAATTCGAACAACACTACAAAATGGCAAACACACTATACAGTGCACTATATCCATGATAGTGAGCGATTTCGAACACAGCTATTGTAAGTATTTAGCTGAAAATTTGACCGAGAATCAAAATTATGATTCTTGGTCCATTTGGTTCAACCCCTGTGTGTCTTTGTGTTTAATTGTATTTGGACTCAGATGAATACATCTTGAACAAGTTCTGCTTGACTTCCGGACTCTAAATGAGTGAGAAGTGTATTTCATTGAGATACAGTTTGTATTTCTATAGGAGATACTATTTTTAGTGCAGATCCAAACAGCAACACCACGTCACTTTGTCTCTCAGTTTGCATTGCCAGCAGTATCAGTGAACACAGGGTCACCGAGGTCTGCAGTGATTTCTCACTCTGTGAATTATAGATGAGGAGAGGAGGTGTGGGGGTAAGAGATCCTTCCCCTGTGAGCGACTTGCACACACATCCATGCACACACACACACATTGACAACCTTAACTGGAGCAGATCCCCCCCATGATCACTAAGGCTGTGTTTCATTGAGATAAAAGTCTTGAAGACATGACATCACTCGTACCTCCTCTTGTTAAGCTGCCGGTCCTCTGGCTCCCCCTCTCGCCCCAATCCCTCTCCTCCTCCTCCCCTCAGCAGAAACCGCTCTGATAACTGAACACACTTGGATGCATTTCATTCAAAACACACAGCACATGTATGGCCGTGCTTTATTAACCAAGATGCTTTTAGATTGGAATTTCAGGAATGTCCTACCCCGGTCAGTAAAGGGTAAAGCTGATCAGAAAAGTCATTTAAGAGAGAAAGCAGACATTGAATAAGCGGAAAGATTGTATGAGAGGAGCCTTTTTTCCTCCTCTGGGAAATATAGACTGTGGAAATTCCCCCTTTTGAATATTTTAAAAACAACCCATCATCATAAAAAGCAGAAATAAAGCAGACATGATGGAGCATCATGTGCTTCTGTGGCATGGAGGGGTGACCTGCTCTGAAGCTGACACACAGTGGCGTTGTATCATCACAGTGTGCTGCAGTTTGCTGTGATGACTTAAAAAACTCTCTGGTTCTATTTTAGGCCTTTCTGCTTCATTTTAGACATTAAACAGCTTCAGATGAATGCTTGTGCAGCTACATTCATCTATACAACCTGGTTTTACAATCATCGGGGTTTGGACTTTGAAAAGCAACAGAAAAGCATAGTGAAATACAGTAAGTAAAGAGATAATGGTGTGGAATTATTATAATTAGTTATCTAAGACAAAATACTCTTCTTACAAGTGTAATTTTAGTCAGGCAAGAATTTCCAAAGACCAGAGTTAGACTGATATGACTACTTACTTAAATATGTCAACCCACAGAGTTGTTTTATTCTCTTTGCAAACTTTTCCACTTGTCTGTTTCCAACTCACAGTTGAGTCATTTTGATTCTATCCATAAAGCCACGTTACTTATTTACAGTCATGTATGTTACAGGTAATTAGATTTTTTTTCAAACTTTATCCTCTGAGACTGACTAAACCCTCAAGTTGCCAAGGTACATAAAAAAATGCCT
This sequence comes from Scarus forsteni, assembly GCA_036419115.1. Taxonomy (NCBI): domain Eukaryota; kingdom Metazoa; phylum Chordata; class Actinopteri; order Labriformes; family Labridae; genus Scarus; species Scarus forsteni. The sequence continues at coordinate 4,043,809 of JAZDUH010000537.1, forward strand.
TTAAAACATCATAGCCAGGACTGGGGCTTTAAGATCGACCCACCTACTTTTCCATGCCATCTTCTTCAGTCATAGCACATAAAACCAGCCCTGCCTTTGTGACTACCTTAGTGCAGAATGATTATGTTCATAAATTTTAGGAAATACATGGTTTATTAAAGTCTCACGCCACTCACAATCTGAGAATGTGAAAGCAACATTTGAGATTGGTGGTGTCTGTAGTGACCAGAATATTCTTGCCTTCAGCTGTTTTATTTGAATTTATTGGTCTTTTTTATACTACAGATGGTTTAAATGGAGATATTAAAGTGTATTGACCTAAAGAGTAAAACACATATTTATATCATAACCTCAATTGTAGAGAAACTTTTCTTTGAATGCTTTTGGACAAACAACCTTACCTACAATTACAGCAATGTTTCTGGTTGGTGTGAGCAAGCAAATCAGTGCCTTTTCTTGGAAGGTTACCCAGGTATTTTGGGGGAAATAATAGGGTTGCATGTATCAAAAGGGCTTATCTGATAGAGTAGGGGTGCTAGAAGCCCTGCATATGTGCTGCAATTGTAGTGTCTACTTCTTTGACCCTGATGGCCTGGGTTTGAGTCTAGCCTGGTCCAACCCTCCTGCATGTCAGTCCCTTATTCTCCATGCCCCCTTTCCAATGGTGCTTTTCCATTCATGGTATCTGCTTAACTCGACTTGACTCTGTATGGATTGGATACTCCCTGCTCCATTTTCCCTTACAGTTTAGACTTTATCCATACCTCTTTATGCAAAACTGTCTGTGTGGTTACAGTTGTATCCTTACAAAGGAGGAAACAGAGCCATAAGGCTTGCCACCCCTTTGTGTTTTTTTTCTAAAAGTTAGAAGATTATTCTTTTTCCAAATGTTGCAAGCAGCCAATCAACATTCTGTTTAGGCAGAGGAGAGGTTTGGAGGTCATGCAGCATCCTGGAGCATTGCACTTCCAGTATCCAAACTCAAACGATATTCTGGCCATTTAGAGGTAAGCAGTGTCTCTACTTCAAGTTTAGTCTTGGCTCATCCTGATAAGAACCCTACTGGAGGTAAATCAAAAAACTGTCCCAGGTTACGAGACATGATCCCTGATGGCAAACCAAAACTACCAAGAAAGGATGAGCTGAGTCTAGCTGGTACCATGTAGTGTAAAAGCCCTACAAGTCTATCCATTACCTGTTACTCTCTAATATAGGCTAAACAGCTCTAATATACATTACTGAAAAAGTTAACTATTAAAGAAACCATCCATTTGACAAGATTGTTTCCTATTCTGAAATTAATGCAACTGCTAAATGTGTTAGCTGATGAATAGCAATATCCATAATTAAGATAAAAATGAACACCCTGGTCCATCTGAAAAAAGTGAGCAGTTTGCAATAGCCTAACTTTTCTTCAAATCTGCTAATGACTAAAAATGTTAACATTACTGAAATGCTGACCTCTGCTTTCAAATACCTCACCTGTTTTCATGTGGCTATTATTTTCTGGGGCTGGCAGAAAAATTTTCTTGTAAAGATTGAGCTGAAAACAAAGGCTGCTCATACAAAAAAATCAGTAAATTTACTGGAATAAGTACCCTGTCTGTCTCTGATTATTTATTTATGCAATAACACAAAAGGAACAAAAGCAGAATATGTTTGGTTCTGGATTTAACAAAACTTTGGTCATTTTTTTTTTTTTCTAAATAAGAGACCCTGTGGTCAGAATCTGTAGTAAATGGGAGTCAGTGATCTACTTTGTTGCAGACTTCACATTTAAGTTTAAGTTTAAGTTTAAGAGAGTTAGGGAGAGATTGCAGCTTTCCTCTTTTAGTGACAACATTACCACGTTACTGATGTTGAATCAGTTCCAGCTCTAATGTGAAACTGAGATTATAGATGTAACATACCTTGTGTGTCTTGGCTAATTGGCACATTTTCTGTTTGTAAATGATGCTTGGACAATATCATTGTAATTAATTCAGATAAAACTCTTGAACTTAAATTGAAACAATAAAGCCCAATTATCTTTTAGCTCTTTGGGTTTTTATTTAAGGTTAAATATAACAACGAAGCTTCACTCATGGAATCTTTATTCTGGCAACTTAAACATCTTATGCAAAGTTCCAAGTAAAAATGCCTACGTAGCATTTGAAAACATCTTCATCCGCTAGTTTGTGTGAAATCTGTGATTCTATGTAAAGATGGAGGGAAAAGACATCTGAAGAAAACATACAGAGAAAGCCTTTGGTAATGTCTGGGAATGGAGCTTTGTAGTAAAATAAGAACAAAGCAGAGCTGGTTACAGAAATATCTTCAGCTTGTTTGAAGTACCAGTGTGTTTTTGATTTAAAAAACGCCCTAACTGGAACCACATTTCAGTCCCAAAGTCACTCCCGGGCAGAAAGGGTGGAGCTCATAGACACACACACACACACACTTGAACAAACAAAACAGATCTCTCCTGGTCAGTCTTTTCTCGAGACATTCCTGGCTGCCTTTCCATGACCCTCCCTGCTCTGAAGATTTGGCCTTGCGACTGTTTTTCCATCAGGTTCAACCTCTCCATGCAGTTAGATTAGGTTTTGCTGAACCTTATGTTGTAATGTGCTCTGCGCCACAGGCAGATATTGTATCATCAAAAGTGATGACGAGCTATAAAGCTTATTCAGCTATAATGATCTCAGAGCAATAAATCACCGTTGTGTCAGACCACGCTTACTCTCAAAGTGACGTGTTTAAGAGTGTGTGTTTGTTTAGGCTCCATAAATATGGGAGGGATGTAGACAAAGACAGACAGAGCAAGACAGAGAGCTAGACCATGTGTATGTATGTGTGTGTATGTGTGTGTGTCTTGACTGCCTACCGCAGCGTCCCACAGCAGAGGTTAAAGAGCTTCTCCATCTTGCTTCAATTAACCGTTTGGCTCTGTTTATATCACATTCCACCAATATAGGTTACTTTTTTTCCAGCCCTGTCCCCCTGCTCGACCCTAAAACCTGACTATAATACCCACCCCCTGTTAAACCCACCTCACCCATCCAGATCTTTTCCCTTTGGACCTGCAGCACCATAGAAACACACCAGATCAGCACCTCATTACGAACACACCTCAGCCAGAAATAGAAGCCCACCGGCTCTATAACAGAGGCCCAGATACATCACACCTACAAGTGCTTCTCACCTTGTGCTTTTAGGGCAGTAACACCCATGGTAGGTCACGGGAAGGTGAGCATGTATGTGAAAGTTAAAGAGGCATGAGCACGGGACTCTGAGGATCACTAAATCACACTTGTTGATTGTTCCTTCCTGCCTTGCTTCCTCTCTTCCTCCCCTTGTTTCTCTTCCAGCTTCTCTGGAGCTCCTCAGGTCCACTCCAAACAGGAACCATCCTTCATAAACTCTACTTGTTTAAATGTTCAGGATCTTCCTACTGCAATTTTTCTCTCTCTCCCTCCCTCTTCTGTCTCTTTCCTTTTTACACCATTCCTCTCCTGCCTTTTTTTTTTTTGCACGGTCCTCCTTTTCTACCCCCACTGCTTTTTGTAGCACAGGGACCTTGTGATAGCAAACTGAGGAAGCATCCAATAAAAAGAGATATGTAGTTAAATGGAGGATGTGTGTGTATGTATGAAAGCAAAAAAAAAAGGGCTCATCTGGAGATGTTTTAGTTGGACAAGCCAGTTTCCGGTGTCTCCATGTGCCAAAATGATCCAGAAACAGAAAAATCCTGGGACAGTAGGGGATATATCTTCTTGTTTCGTGTGTGATCATTTAGCTAACTAAGCTGCATAAAGTTATGTATGGACTAATTTATTCAAGACAAAACTTAATAATGTTGTTTTGTCTTGTGTCTTGAAAAAAGGAACTTCACAAGAAACCTGCAAATGTAACATTAATGACTGCTTGCCATGTTTTCTCTGGAAAGTCATAGTCACAACACAGAAACCTGGAAAGGACAAATCTTTAAGGCTTTCCTGTGCTTCAGGGGGCCTCGCACTGTTTCCATAACATGGGGATTATTGTAATAGTGTAACAGAGAGCAGACATGCCTACACTTGCTGACTCATTCAAATACATTATTGACAGCAGGTATAGGCTTTCTCTAGAGCAAACACTAGTATCTATTTATAGTCCCAAGAACTGGACTCATTTTTGTTATGTTAACAGCCTGTGGTTTCAACGGTTGCTACTCCAGCTGCGTAAGGTGAACACAAGCGCCCAATTTAGGCAATAGAGGGAAAAAAAGACAGTCCAACGGCTGCAGTGGATCGGAGGCCAGAAACTGTTTCAGTAAACTTAAAAGTGTTTGTGCTTGAGAGGTGCAAGGAAGTTAGATGGTGGACTGAGGGGGACAAACCAGCCAGGAATGTGGATCCATTGAAAACTCCAGCATACGCTTCAAAAAATACACATGGCAAATGCTTGGTAAAACAAAAATGTCTCTGCAAGTTACATGAGGACAACACACTCACACTTAAAGCCTATATGTTTCATAGTGCTGAGCTGCTTTTTCAAAAGCAATTCTCATGTCCTGATCAGTGCTTATTGCTTTTTAATCAGTATTAAGGGCAATTTTAGCATAAAGCACATTGACATTTACTTCAGGCCTTGTGCCACAAAGATCAAAAGTCATCTTAATTGGGAGAGAATTAAATATGGGTTAATAATATTCAATTTGCAGGTTTGAATGCTAGATAAAAGTGCATAATCTTTGGCTATCACACTTCATTGTGATGACCATGTTTTCAAAGGAGCAACAAGCCCGACAGCAGAATTCGATGGTGGTCAAGCAGGGATACAGGATGAAATTAGGAGTAGGCTTCTGAGGAGCTGGACCTGGACACTGTTGAAATGGACTGGAGATTCGTGGGATGAAGGAGGTTTGTTGGTGTGACACTGAAATAAAGGATTGACAACTAGAGAGAAGAGAATGGACGACAGCTGGATGATTGGCCAAACACCTCTGGTTGTGTTAGTGCTTAAAGGCCCCATACCTTCATGCTTTTAAACAGAAATACTGTATGTTTCCTTGACTTGTTAACAAAGCACAGAAAAGAAGCAGGTGGTTTCAAAAGTGCTACCTAATGATGATGACTCAGCATGTATTTGTGGCCACTGTAAACATTCAAGCACAGCCACGAAAGTCTGGATATACATACATTCTTAAGAGGGCCAGGCTTTGGACTAGCACCAAAGCATCCTGATCCAAGCAGGGCTGAAACAGAGGGATTCATAGGCATAACAAAAGTGGTTTGTGAAGTTAACCATCATTCATTCATTTTCTATACCCCTTTATCCCTTTTGGGGTTGGGGAAGATTGAGCCTGTCCCAGCTGCCATTGGGCAAGAGGGTGGTGCACCCTGTTGCCAGTCCATCGCAGGCCACAGACAATCATTCATGCTCACACTCATACCAGAGGGCAATTTAGGGTCACCAATTAACCAAATGAGCATGTTTTTGGTCTGTCGGAGGAAGCCGGAGTGCCCGGAGAGAACCCACGCATGCACAGGAAGAACATGCAAACTATGCAAATAAAGGCCCCTGTCCGACATCGAACCATGTATCTTCCTGCTTTGAGGCACATGCACTACCTGCTGCAAAACCGTGCCACCCAAGTTAACTATCAGTTGATTCTTAAGTTTGGACAGGGGGGGGGGACTGGTCATGAAAATCTTGAAAATTGCAATTTATATTTTGAGAAGTATACAACTCTTATCTAAATTATTGATTCTCTGAAACCATGTCTGTGGGCTACTCAATGCACTTGTAAAAAAAAAAAAAAAGAAATGACAGTGATGTACAGTTTAGTAAATTTGCCTTGAATTCTTTGTTTTGCTGATTAAAACAAGTTTAAGCATTTGTATTTTAATTTAAATATATACATGTGATATAACATTACATTAAAGGTGCTATGAGGAGAATCTATTACCCGCGACATTAAGACTCTGCTACCCATGAGCACGTGCGGTGACTGTCGTAATGCTGCGTTCCAGTAACCTCAGAACCCGGAGTGACATCATCTCCGACTTATCGGCATTCCAGTTGAAGTCAGAAAAAACATGCCGATCCACCAGGCTATTGTTAGCTGTTGTTAGCTGTTGTTAGCACGCCCTGTGTTGTTGTTCACAAATATCACATGAAGAATGTGATTATCACTATGGCAGCATTTTTGTAAATATAAGTCAAACAATACTATGTATACAGCTAATCTAGAGCGACACACCCCAGTCAGAAGTGCAAATAAATGGATTATTACAGGAGCTAAATAACTGTTCACAATGGGGGCATCCATTTTGGATTGTCAACTTGGGGGTGGTGAGGTTTCCCCGAGTTCCCAGTAGGAAATTCCAACTTCGGGGGACGTTCCAGTTGCAGTTTCCTACTCGGAACTCGGAAATTCCTACTTCTGACTACAACTGGAACGCACCAAAAGACGTGACCCAAGCCAGAGGGTGTGTTTGTTGTGATGCTAAAGACTGCAGACCTTCCTCAGATCTCTGCATTGCTTTACAACTTCTTTTTCCAACAACTTACAGGATGCAAAGCGACGAGGTAATGTATCTCTTTCTAGTGATGTAGTGGTAGTTTTTGATGTGTGACAACAAGCAATTTTTAGAAAACTTAGTATCGTAGTTTTGTAGCCGGCTATATATCGCTACTTACAGCCCAGTGCTCTAAGACGTGCCCGAATAATATAAATTTGCTCTAGTTTTAATTGTCTTGTTCCCGAAATTGAGTATCCAGACCTGTCCGACCCGACTGGAAGGCTCAGGAATAGCATTTATAGATAACCTATTTTGATGCTATAACACTCATCTTAAAGTGTGTATTTCGATCAGGCATATATCTAAAAGTGAGACTTTTTTGTAATTACTTACAAACTCCTCACAGTTCATTTAATGTTGCAAATCAGTTCCTTTTGTGGAAATTAAAGTTGATGGGAAGATAAGACTAAACTGCAGACCAAATGTGGTCCCCTTGATAACCAAAGTTTTCCGATCCCTAGTTTAGACCATTCCCTTCATTCCTCTCTCCTGTGACAAAAAATAATCAAAAGATATTTTAGTCTTCATTTTGAAATAACCTCAAAAAGCCTACAATATTCTGTTCAAGCCCTTCATCTGCTTATAGTTTACAGGGGAAGGACCTCCTACTGGTCTTAGCCTTGGGGGGCCCTCCAAATGACTAAATCCGCCCGTGTCCCGTTCATCTGGTGCAGAAGACAGATGATCAGTCTGCAGGCACAGATGTGTGTTTGGGTGGTTTAAGTACACTCATAGTCACATTGAGGGAAAGAGAGGGAGACGGAGCGGTCTGCAGAGTCTCATGGCTCTGAGCTGCAGCAGAAAATTTCCCCATATCTCCTCGTCTCCCCGCCCCCACATCTTGCCTCCATTATTCCCGTGTTTTTCGAAGCAACTCCGGTGACAGCAGGAAGAAACACAGCCGAGAAGCGGAGGCAGCTCAGGATATGTCCGGCCATCGCGTGGACCTTCCTCCCGCTCGTCCCCCTCGGTTGCTGGCCGGTGGTACGGTCTCCTGCTAACAACACGTTCACTCTCCGTTTGTTGTGCACGGTGCCGGTAGCGAAAGGAGGAGGTGGAGGAGGAGGAGAGGGCTGGTCGTCCGGGGGACTAGCACCGTGAGAAGCTCTCTCCTGCTGTCGGAAGGACGAGGGGAAAGCGGCTCGGGATATTAAGCGCTTGCTGCTGATTAGCTCCGTGTTTTTTTTGAATGGCGGGGATGTGAGATGTAACGGCTGCGTGACGTGTACGGGAATATACAGCGAGCACGAGCGTCTCATGTAATTAACGTTAACTAATGGTCACTAACATGGATGCTGATGTGCCTCCTCCCCTAGGCCGGCCGGGAAAAGGGGTGTATTTTGACGATTTTCTGGCAGCAACACGACTCGTTTCTTTTTGGGATTAATCAATTCTTGTCCTATTTTTTCCTCCCTCCTTGGTGGAGTCGGTTTTTGTGTGGGAGCCTCGCTGTGAGCATTTGTTTGCAAGGTAACCAACTAATGACAACATTACTGCTGTCGTTAGCACTGACCCAGCATCTCTGTCAGCTGTGTTTGTGTTGGGACTAGAGCTGCACAATTAATGCTTTCTGAATCTCTATTACTGTTTTGGTTTTTCCACAATGAAAGAAACAACTGATTTGTCTTCTGGTGTGACTGTAACTACCTGTTAAATACAGATGGAAATATCTAAGGACCTATTTAACCTGCGAAGTGTACTTTTCTGTGTATATCCTTTTTAATGAAGGGATAATTCAGTATTTTTTTAAGTTATATCAGGTACTTGACAATGTCCTGCTCTTTACATCATGTCTTGTGTCCGTTAGACAGGGTGCTAACTTAATTTTAATTTAAAAAAAAGACAATTTAATCTCTACAGAACAAGACCCTGCACTTTTCCCCTCCCCTTTGGAAACACTCAGAGTTGAGGAGGCCAGGAGGTTATGGGAGGCTGTGATAATGAGCTCTGTGCTGATTGGCTGTCTAAATATGACCGATAGGAGGGGTGAAGAGGGGTTACAGGCCTGCAAAGTGATCATGTAAATAGTCCTGGCATATTCCTGTGTGGAGCAGAAAACACACACACCCCTTCTAACAACATACTTTACTTGAAGAATAAAGGTATCGTATTTTGCCTTAAATGTGGGTCATTTATGTATTTTTAAGACTGCCAGAGGAAGCTAATGATTATCGTTAAAAACATCTAGTTTTCAAAGACTGAAAAGCCCTAACGGTGCTGTTCTGTATTGGGGCATTTTATTTGGAGTCAGATGGTCCAGATTGCAAATTACATCACTGGCAGCAGCTTCTTTGGTTGGAATTCCTGTTTAGGATGTCGGACAGTCTTCAATCTTATGACTTTACTAGCTCATAATTGGAATGCAGTTAACTGGGTTGTGATATAATTCCTACATCGTAAGTCTGAATTTGGAGGTAAATGTCTGAGATGCTCTGTTGGAGCCCCTGCCTCTTTAAGGCTCTCTTCCCAAATTGGGCCCAGTCTTTTCTAACTGGTTAACAGGTTAACTCTGTGGGGACTGTTAGTTCAGTGTTGTCACCATATTTTCAACAACTCAGCATTCATCCTGATGTTTACACTCTGTTTGCTATCTCAAATCTCAAAAAAGTATTATCTGGGCACATTCCTCTTTCAAAAATACTAGCCTGTGCAATATCAGAGTTGCAGAAATACAAATATCCTGTTCGTACTGCACCTTCTAAATTTAATAAGTAGCCTAACTTTCGTAAGTAGTTGAATCTTTATTGTCATTTTAGTCAAAATTGTGCAGCCCTAGTGTGTGCCTGTCTGTTATTTAGTTGGCAGCTCCAGAATGTAATGACACATCCTCAACATGGCTATTTTTATGTAGCTAGCCTACATTTTTTGCCTCTCTTACTCTGAGTCAGGCTAGAACATGAAGGTTAGCAAATCCTTAGCTGACAAGTAATTGGTCAGAAATGTTTGGGATGTAGCACACAGCATGAATCATAAAGCAGAGCGTTGTGGTGTAGCTAACACTGCCTCTGTTCTTTGCCTCTGTCATTGTAACAGCATCGTATGAAAGTGTTCAACATATTACAGGGTTCAGGTTCAGTATGCTAGATAGTAATAATGTCTTGTGAAGATAGTGTCACATATCTGATGATTTGAAGTACTCCTCATTGTCTGTTTTCCTTCTTTTCCCTTTTAAGAGACAGCTAGCTATTTATGGATACTTTATAACATTTGGTTTCACGGCGGATACAGACTTGGCATCTTGTGTCCAAAACCACAATGTGAAATTTAGGACTAAAGCCAACAATCATCCGTCTCTTTCAGACTGTGTTGCCTAATTTTAGCCTCCAGCCAGTGATTTGTTACCTTGACGTTAAGGTTTGTAGTATTCCCAGGTGTCCAGAGCAGGATGCCAGGGAAAGTGTGTGTGTGTTCTCTGTTTGTGTGTGTGCTGTCTGCACTGCAGTTTGAAATATGCAGTCAAGGTAGGACTTGTCACTGTAGTCTCTGCATGGTAAGGAAAAGTCAGAAAAATGTTTTCAGCAATGAAGTATTTACATACTGCTCTCAAACTTTGAATACACTTTACATCTTGGGGTTGTTATATAACCTGATCGTCACTGTTCTGCTGCTTTCAGATAGTCATGGTAGGAGCCAAATCACTGTAACAACTTTATCAGGGTTCAAAAAAAGAGCAAAATCCTTTTCAAAGCTTGAATCTCTTTGTGTATTTAAGCTTTGAAATGCTTGGATTTCAAATGAAGTTCTTGAAATTAATTTGAAATGTAATTGTATCTTCACATTGAAAAAAAATCTGCTCAACTGAACAGTTTGCGCTTTTGAGACATACGTCAGAGAGAATTTGAGATTTGTCATTATTAAATGGTTTTTACTGCCAAGTCGTTGATATAATAATGCTTGATACACCCAGAGGAATATCGAGCAGTAGCCAAGTAAATTCAAGGTATCTGACTAGGGCTGAACAATTAATTGCAAATTAGATTAAATCGCAATATGGCTTGTTGCAATTTTCAAATCGCAGACAGTGCAATATTTTTAACCCAAAGTGCGTTTAACTTTTTGGCATTGTGATGTAGTTTCTTGCAATTTCATGCCTATTTTAACCTTTTTTTTAACCCAGTTTTTACAACTATATGCCTATCTTGCTCCCATTCATCTTTTTTTTTTTGGCCACTGTCAGACCATGTTTGGAATTTTTACATGTTTTTTTGAAATTGAATCCCAATTTTGCTGCTATAATCAATTTTCCTTACTTTTTGAATTTTTTTTGCCTTTTTTAAAACTTTTTTTCCGCTTTCGTACCATTTTTTTTACCCAGTTTTTACAATTTCATACCTTTTTTGTTTCTGTTCTTCACTTCTCCACTTTTTCTCAAATCTTTTATCCTTAGATCGATTTAATGTCATATTGGTTTTACTATAAAACGATCTACTGCTTATGTTTGTTTAAGAATATATAAGATGCGGAACATTAAAACAATCGCAGAATTGCAATATTGGGGAAAAATATCGCTTTTAGATTATTTTCTCAAATCGTTCAGCCCTATATTTGGCGTAATTTCTCCGCTAAGCTGGTTCTGTTTTTGCCGGCAGTTGTTAGTTTGTTTGTCTGAATGCTTGTTTGTGAACAGGACAGCTCAAAAGCAAATTAAAATATCTGGATGAAATTTTCAATGAATTGTTTTTGTATAATTTAGACAATGTGTAAGAGTTTCCTGCTTCTGCCAGGGAGGCCATGGTTTTGCCAGCATTTGTCCGCTTGTTTGTCTATCTGTCTGTCTGTCAGGGAATGTTGGTCCTGTGATTAGATTTTGATGGTGATCTGAATCTGAATGTAGTTACAGGAGTTTTTTTAAAGGATTTGTTAACATTGGAACAGCTTTCCCCTTTTTCGCGAATAACCCTGCAAGTTCCAAAAGACCTTTATGACATTTTCAGAGAATGTTGATCATGGCACAAGAAAAAGATTGTACGACTTTGGCGCTCACCCAGATTTGGATGTGTATGGCCGTTTTTTCTGCATTTTTGACAGTAACTTGGTGGAAATGCCTGAGCAGAGGTTCATGCTCTGTTAGCACTTCTAGCTTCTGTTTTTTGTGCTCAAAATTTAATCAAAAAGTTAAAAGTAAAATAAAGAGCCAAGCAATACTTCTATTCTAACTTTCCTTCTTCAGTACCTTAATTTACCATCCATTCACAGACTGACATTATGAAAAACAAACATGTTTGCATGATTATGCTTTTAACCATAGCTGTAAGGGGCTGGTAAAACCTTAAGTGCTCTATTTTGACCTTTAAATCTTTGTACAAACCCATTAGTCATTATTCTCAAAGAAAGCTTCAACTGAAAAGACAGAATGTATTGCAAAAAGAACACTTCTAATGCTGATAAGCAGTTCTTCCTCACTCAGTATGCTCTTTTTGTATACTGTCTATGTATTTATGAAAAACGGTCTTGTAAAATGCTTGATCTATTTTGTGTTTAAGAGAAAGAATAATGCAAACAGTTGCAGTCAGAGTTTTGACTGGTTTTGTTGTATTAATTGCTTTAGAACCCTTAATATGATTGTAAGAGTACTGTGTTAGAAATCATATTTTTCTGATATAGTGGAGGCTTGATAAAACAGAACATTGTTGTTCAAACTAACTATTGACTGGAAGACTCAAAAGCCAATTGTAGACACTCGCTGCATTTATTTGGAATAACTTTTGTCATATTGCAGTCATTTTTGATCCAAGGTGTTACAGGAAAGCTCTCTAAAAGTCACTTTTTGTAACTTTCCAAGTTTGTTTAAGCCCTGCTCACTGCACTTTGAATAGTTTGGAAGACATTTTGCTCCAACACCAGTGGCTGGTTGATGAAGACAAAAGCCTACACTGGAAAATCTAAATATATGTGTGGGATGTGTGTGTGTGTCTGTGTCACTGTGTGCACAGGTGCACCCAATCCAAACCCTCAAACCACAGGAGATCAATGGAGCGGGAGGGCAAACTGAACCCTTTAAAGTAGCCAGAAGCCACACACACATTCACACACACTGCAGCAGTCATTCAGCAGAGTTCACACAGAGATGAGCACTGAGACACAGCCTTGTTATTACTCCTCCTTTGGCTTTTTTTAAAAAATCTTCAGCCCTCTGCTAAACTCTCACCTCCAACCTGCCACCTTGATGTAAGCTCCCACGCATGAGTGGTGGGAAAATAGTCCTGCTCACGCTGCAGACACACCCTTACCAAATTGCAGGAGCCTCAGGTGGTCAATTTGATCCTCATGGTGAGGAGCTACAAACCGGTTCTGCTTGTGCTCATGTTTATGCCACCGATGCTCTGGAGGGATTTTTCAACACAAGTTTGAAAAGTAGCATTTCTTACCCCCTATGCACACACCCACATGCAAACCTCATCCTCCTGGTCTCCCCTCTCCATCTCCCAGATGTGAGGGGAAGTGTGGGAGGAGCCAGTGGGGGTGTTTGTGCTCCTCAGGGTCCCTGCTTCCTGTTAAGTTGCGGAGAAACTCCACATGTGCTGAAAACACCAGCACACACATGCATACATACTCAAAAACAGATGCTGGATACTTTGGCACAGTTTGTTCATCTGCTCTTGAAATGTTTGACTTCATTTCTGCAGTGAATTATTAAGCCATGGACTTGTTTTTGCCAAAGTTTCATGAAGCTGTAGAAAAGTTTCACACAGCTCTGGATGTTTTGTGTAACGCGTGTATACTTCTTACAGTTGACTGTTTTATCGTTGCACCTGCTTCAGTGTTTACGCCTGAGCTTGGCAGACAGATATCATTTTTTTTCTGCAGCTTTTTCAGCGGGCCTTGCACCAACAAAACAGAAAAACACTCCAGTGAAAGTTGTCTGCAGGCAGCTCAGCAGCTTTAGTCATGCTGGTCAGTGTAGTCCACTAAGTAATAATGGATTTCCTGCTTAAGGAGGAATGCAAGAAATGTCCCTGAGGAGGAGAGCAGCACAGGACATTGTCTCTGTCAGTCAGCTGGAGTTAGCTAAGAAAACCTACTTAAGAGGCTACATTTAGATTGGTATAAAAACATCTTTACTGTTGTTTTTAAAGATTTTTTTTATGAGTGTCTGATTTGTGTTTGTCTCTTTTCTCAGATGACAGAGGGGCGGCGATGTCAGGTCCATCTCCTGGATGACAGGAAGCTGGAGCTCCTTGTTCAGGTGAGTCTCTTCTCCTCCTGCCCTCCTGTTCTTTCGTCTCCTTCTTCCTCCTTCCTTTCTTTGCACACTCATATTTCCTTATAGTGGGCAGGAAGTGATGTCTGGCGTCTCAAAGGACCCTGCCACTGCTGACTCAGGGATACTAAGTCAGCAAGAGGTGACTTTGCTTTGTCTTGATGCTCACCTGATCTCTGCAGGAAGACACTTTCTCACGCACGAGAATGTGGCGACTCTAAATGTATTTGTATTTTTCAAAGAGCCATTGGCGTCACCTCCTAAGCCCTCTCCTATCTACTTTTCCTTAACCCTGATGGAAAACGTCATAAGGAAAGGAGAAAGGAGCATTCAGAAGGACTTAGGAAAGGAAAACTGCTGTGCAGAGAGAATCCGACTACACTTTCACTACGCCACGTAATCATGTGACGGCGGATGTTACTGCTGCGGTGAAACTACAATTTTCTGAAGGTGGACTACTAAAGATGCATCATGCATCATGTATCATGACAATGTTGTTCCTCTTAGACAACACTGAACATAATAACCTGGTAAAAATTACATCTGCATAACCGATGTTGGAAATGAGGATTTAAATAAATGTGTCTAGTCATGATCAACATGAACACCAATCAGTGCATGAAAATAAATGGGAACTGAATGAAAGAAACGCATATATTGTTAAGGCCACAATCTAATGGTATACACATTAGGCCTGTGCTCAGAATATCGATACAGCAAAATATCGTCATGCACTTCTTGGTGATACGTGTATCGATACGGATGCAACAGAATCAATTCGGCCTCAATGGTTGGACAGTTGTTGTAAATACTCTTTGGGTAATGTTAACAATGGTACAGTTCAAAGTAGAAGCCAAGCTACATGATATCGCACATGTTCCAAATTTAAACTGTGTCTACCATCTTTGGAGGCCTGAATTAAAGTTCTTAAATAGTAGAGTCATTTAAAACTCATCCTTGTTCTTTTTCTTCTTGTAATAAAAACAAAAGTTGCTGGGAATTCTGTAAAAAGTGTAGTCAATGTTCACAAATTACATGTATCGGGATACATGGGGTTGCTGGAAATACCCAGCCCTAATACACATTATTAATATTGAACCAAGTTTAAAATATAATCAACATCAAATGTCACATACTGCTCTCTTCAGAGAATCAGACTACTGGAAAGTTAAGGCACGTTTTGATAAACTTTAGAAAGGATCGAACAGCAGAGGTAACACATGGTCTGTGTGATTTGTTCGTCATTATTCGGTTGAATTCGGAAGCAGTCGGAATATGCGCTGTTTATAAAAGCTGTTGCTGCGGAGAATTGTGGGACAGAATATTCTCCTCTCCTTTTGTAAAGGATGGTCCAGTGTATCCTATGCTAAAGGAGATAATAAAGGAAGCATTGAGCCACCTTTCCTATGTATTTAAACTATTCGAACAACTCTAATCACAAATTACTTCTGGTTCATTTCACTCCGTTAGGAACCTTCCTAAGCAAAAATGGCTTTTCGACCGCAGCCAGCGTCTTACTTTTCTTCATGTCTCCTTTCAATCCTCTAAGCAGTTGTAGTGGTGATAATGCGCTAAGGCAGCAGTGGCAACAAAAACAAAAAATCTTCCCAGCTTTGCCATTTAAAAATGTGCTCTTTTTCAGACAAAATTGCCTTGATTTTCTATTGTAGTATCTTCATTGACTGATGATAACCTTCTCAAGCATTTTCATCAGAGGTTCCTTTGACTCCTCCTTACCTGCTTCTGCCCCCTTTTTTCTCTGACTATTACCTCAAAAGAAAAGCAAAGGGACAAAAGGAGGTAATTGCCCAGGAACTGTATGAGATGAGCGAGCAGAGAAAAGAAAGATTGACACAGAAACCCAGAAGGTTGAGGGCAAGATAGAAAAGTGAGACAGGAGCTCAGGGACAGAGAGACAGGATATGATTCTAAAGTGATGGGAGGAGAGAGGAGAAAACGGAGGAGAGAGTTGAGGAGAGGTCTGCTGACTTTCTGATTTGATTACTCTGCCAGAACTGATCCTCTCTTACAAATTGGAACTTCTTTCTGCACCTCTTCCCCCATCTTTCTGAATCTCCACACTGCAGTCTCCATATCTTTCTCATTCAGCCCCTGTCTCCCTTACCTGTCTGTCTGCTACTCTGTCTCAACGGTGGTATATTCCACCCACTTACCCTCTTTTCTCCCCCACCCCCACCCTCCCCCAGCAGCAGTTTAGGTTTAGCTCATAGTATGCACATAGTAACAAATTTTATTTTTACAGTTTGACTATGTTTTAGCTAGATTGACAGAAAAGTCTGGGCAAGGGGATGTTATTGAAGACCCTTGTCACATGAATCAGGATACTGCTGTCCACCTCTTGCTCTTTGTCCTTGGTTCTCGTCTTTTGGAGGATGTATGGTAGGTCAGCATTGGTCTACAGGAAATGACAATGTTATTCTTAGTTTTGTGGTGAACCAACATGCAGACAGGCCCTTTTATATGAAAAGATTTCTTGAGACCAGTTGTGATTTTCAAGTAGTTATTCTGTTTGGCTGTTTGATTTCTTCTCTAATCATTTACTGTAATGGTGCCATTGACTGTTCCATTGTCAGGTCTGTCCTATTAAGAGCATCAGGTGGTTAGCCCCTGGAGTGTTCAGCGTCTTTTTTGTCTCTTTCTTGTGAAAGTAAACCAGGAGTTAAATCCCAAAAGTGTCATTCACTCTTTTCCCTTTCCCTTTCCATTTCCTTTTACCTTTGATAGCATATCCTCTGCGGTTAGTTTATCAAGCCATGCCTCATTGGCAAGGAACTATGCACTAAATTTTTAGCACTACTGACCTGGTTTTAAAGGTAAAAACTTTCCAAAAAAAACAAAAACAAAAAACATAGCTTTCTTGGAGTGCCAGTATGACATGGAGTGGGTTACGAGCTTCCAGTATATTGAGGGACTTCATATGGGTGGCTGGGGAATGACTTTTAGCCCATTTGATTCCTGTCTCCCTCCCTCTTTACTATTCCATCCACTAAATCTTCCAATTGTACAATTTAACTGGATTAAAAGTTAGGGTTGAAAAGTTTGGATAAATTTTTTCTTGTTTTGGTTGAAGCAGCAATCAGCCTTTTAAATGATCATTTTTTGCCTTCACTCTGGTTTATATGTATTTGAGTTTTGATGGCTGTCAACAGTTGCCTATGTTAGATTGAACGCCTACCACTTTTCTCTCATTAAGTACCCATGTACACTTATTCTTAGGTTGTTTTCACAAATAAACTCTGGCGGACTTGGTTCAGACTGGGATAAAGTGGCAGCATTGTGTATTTTTCTCACTTGGTTTGATTTGCTTTCACACTTACCTCTGTCAGGCTGACCAGAGCCTGTAAAATCATTGGCAGTGTAGCCTCACGACACTAGCAGGGGCTGGAGCTGCAGTCCTTGTTCCTACCATACACAACCTGCGTTGATTAATAATGTTAAGCTCCAAGCACTTTGAAAGTATTCTGTATCATTGAATCAAGTTGATGCTGCACTTTAACTGTTAAGTGGCACCTGCAGTTTGAGGACTGGAGGCTAGCAGTGCTAGCAGTGCTAACACTAGCTGCTTTATAATATCAGGTTAAGTTACTTTAGCTTGCTTTCTTTCGTAATATTTAACAAAATTCAATCCACAATGCACTTTCTTTGGTTTGCTTGCCTTGCTTGGTCCTTACTTGTTTTGGATTGCTTTCACACCTGCTGTGAACTGAACTCTAGTCTTCTTCTTTTTTTTTATGTACTTTTGGGCATTTTGTGCCTTTGTTGATAGAAGAGAGACAGTGTATAGGCTTGTGAAAGGAGGTGAGAGAGTTGGGGAAGACACTCTGCAAATTGGTCACAGGCTGAATTCGAACCCAGACCGGCAGAAGCATGTACATGGGACATGCATGGTTGCTAACCACTCCGCCAAACCAGCACCCCGAGTCTTCTTGGAAGCAAAATGAAGCCCCAGTGTGCAGGCGAACCAGAGTTTGGTTCTTTCGTCTGCACCCAGAGTTTACATGAACTTTCACATTACCATTATAGCATAAAAAAATCCCCAAAAGTAAACCAGAGTTCCTGATTGGTTGACTGGTCCACTGTTCAGTTTAGCACAGTTCAGCGCTATTTTTAACAGCTTTGCATTCTTTCCACTGAAAGCAGAATCAGTAATGTTGAATTTAACCTTTTAAGGGGTTAGGGTTGATTGAGGTAGTTTTTGTGTTTTCTGAGAAAGATGCTGAATTATCAAGGCGCAACAATCATTGGCTGTAGTCCTGTATCACACTGATCTGCAAATTTAGAAAAGCCAAGACTAAAGCAGCCAGTTATGCTACTTGCACACTGCAGACAAGATAAACAAATAGCCCACATATTGTGGGACAGGTATGCATACACTGGGCATTGCAACAACAAGAAGCTCCAACTGAGCTCGATGTTTGGACCTTGTAAAGCATGACTTTGCACAGCAGTACACTGTAAAACCATTAACATTTTTGCAGAGAGAATCCGTGGCCAAATACAGCTCAATCAGGAGTTCAATTAATTCAAATCTGGTCTTTCTCAGCAACATAATGCAGTCATTCTAATTTATTGCACTTGGCTGGTGGAAAAGGGCTAACTTAATGTGTAAAGCAGAAAGAACACATCAATGAGTGTTTTTCAACTCTACAAAAACAGCTAGCACCCAAACCCCTCTGTCAGTGCCAGCAGCATTAAACAAAGGAGTGTCAGACTGGAGTTCATAATAAAAGCATCAGGGGCAGAGATGCAAATTTGGTTATTCAATCAGATTTGCAAAGTAAACTGAGTGGTGTGTTCTTGCTAAAGATGTCTGCGATCCATCTTACTATGTGGGAGCAGAAGTAAATTAAAGAAAGAAAAACATTGTCTACAGAAACTAAATCCAATAGGATAGTTTTGATTATAGTAGTTTAAAAAAGTAACTGAAAATTAACATTTCGTGGATGGGTGCCCACGTCTGGTCTTACATTGTGCAAAGGTTACTTTTTATACTGATGTTCAGATGAGGGGATGCTCAGGAAGTTTTATCGCAGGATTGTACAGTCAAAGGTTTATTGAAAGTTCGGGCTAAAACCTTGTCCTTACTTCTGGATTCTTCATGACTGCTGCTGAATAAATGTTATTCATGGACCTAAGCAATCCTGAATGGTCCAAAGGGCCGAGCTAGCTGGTTGAGATTGTAATTTTTCTGCCTGCTAGCAGAATGGTTGTGTGTTTGTCACTTGTCTGAAGGTTTGCTTAGCAAGTCTCCTTTTCATTGGCACCTCCCTGTAATTCTTGCACTGTTAATTACCGGTGCTGCTGAGGAGGCACAGGCTAACTACCTATTAGCAGTAATGCTGTCTGAGCTAGCAGAGCGCTGTCCTGTCTAATTGATGGCACCAATTTTTGCATGTGTACGGACTGCGTGAATATGTGTGGGTGTTTTGAGCATCCATATCGATCTCTTCATAACCTGTCACCAACTTTTCTGAGTGTTGCCATCTTCCCAACATTATTCCTCTTCCATCAGTTTCTTAAAGAAGATAAGCTGCAGTTAAAATAGCTGTTAATGGATGTAAGTGAAGAGCTATGGTGGCACTGAGGAGCTAAAGCAGAACAACAGAAAAAACCCAACTGAAAAAAAGTTATCAACAAATAAGAAAACACAGTAGCAATGAAAAAAGTTGACAACAAAGTAGGGGTGTCCCGATACAACTATTTCCCCTCCGATACGATACCGATATTGCAGCCTTGAGTATTGGCCGATACCGATATCAATCCGATACGATATCAGCAGGAATCATACAGACTTTTATTACCTATTTTGTAGTGTGGACTGTAAGAAAAGGCTTGATCAGGTCAGATTACTCAAACAGAGAACAGTAGTCAGCAATAGTAGGTATGAGAAAAACTGACCCATTTGTTATTAACCAATAGGTTAAATAAATTTTAACCTTAAACATAAGAATATACTACAATTAAAACAACATGAATAAAAAATATTAGAAGACCCTGAAAAGTGACCTCAATAAATCAAACAAAAACATATTTCACCAATTGCAAAATAACCACTGTGTTGAACTTAAACATAAGCATATTCTACAACTGAATAAAATAAAAAATAGATATATTAGAATGGACTGCTTGTATCGGAGTGCTGATATCAGAGATTTAGGATGCAGGCCGATATAATCCGATACTTGTTTTTTTGACCGATATCCGATATCAATATCGGATCGGGACATCCCTGCAACAAAGTAAACAAACAAAACAACTTTATTTAGAACACAAACAAAAATAACACTGACAAGCTTATAAACGCAATAAAACAATAAAGAATAAAATGCTTCAAAAACTTCTAAAAGACAAAAATGAAAATAAGAAGGGAGAGCAAAAATTAAAAACCCAACAACAAATAAAGAACAAAAAAGCACAAAAAACAAAACTACAAATTTAAAAACAAAGATAAATAAGAAATCACAACATGTGCATAACACAACAGCAAAAAGAACATACAAATTGTTGCTTTGTTTTCCTGTTTGATATGTTTCTTTTTTATGATTATTTTGCATTAAAATTAGTTTTTTGTTTCTTTTTGGTTTTTGTGTTTGGATTTAAATGTCAGCATTTTTTTTCATTTGTTTTCACCAGTTGTTTTATTTGCTGATTGGTTGGTTTTCCTTTATTGTATGGTTTAAATTTGTTTTTGTTTTATATTTGTCATTTTTGTGTTTTGATTGTGTTATCTCATTAGTTTAGTGTTTTTTTTAAATTGCGTTTTTTTTGTGTCTTTTTATGTTTTGTATTTGGTATTATGACATTTGTTGACATAAGTATTGTTTGTCTGTTTTTATTTATTTTATTAGTTTTTTTAATAGTGTTATGTTTTTATTTGTTATGGTGTTGTGTATTATGCTGCAATGAGTTTTGACCTGTAGCTGTGTTTTCAAGTTGTCATTGTATTTTTTTTTTATGATTAACATTTTATTTCCATTTTTGCATCAATACAATTAAGAAAAGCAATGGAGAAAAAAAAGAAAATAATATTAATAAAAAAATGAAACTCCTACAACAAATACCTCCCCCCCAAGTCACCACCAAATATGTTCATTCCTCTACAAAATCAACTACTGTGCCCCTCCATGTAAACCACTGCATCTAAACCAACTGTATTAATATGAACGAAAAAAGAGCTGCCATTACTGACACAGGCCTATATCACTAAACAAATAAATATAACAGAAAAGATCAGGCCCTACATCAATGTTGTCATTGTGTTTGCGCTTCATGGCCTCTATAGGAAATCTTCATGTAAAGATAAATCAAACTTTTTCATACCATCACATGCAGCCCTTGTGATTTTAACAGTCAGTGTATTATTCATAATAACACAGAGGGAAGAAACTAACCTGACCTCTTCTTCAGTCATGCGCGTCATGCTGCTGATGTTCATATTAATCTTTACAACCACTTGTGTTTCCACGTGTTCCTGTTCCCGTGCTTACTGTTGTGCTCTGGTGCTGTGGGTGTAGTTTAATAGATACCGTTGCCAGGACAGTAAACTGCTAATGAGAGACCACAACTGTGTTTGTCTAAGGCTGAACCAAAACATGCATTACTGCCAATACTTAAAGAAGGCCTGTTTTCAGTCCAATCAGAGGCCTTTGTGGGTGGAACCACCAGTTTTCTCCCTAAAGCCAGACAGACCATGTTTCTAGTGAGATTATGACATCGAGCCAGAGATTGAATAGAAATTGACTTTGAATGTATTGGTAAGAGCGGAAAGTTGTATTTTTCTCATTATAAATTTCCATTGGATGTTCGTGCATGATATCTAAATGTTTACTTACAATGTAACCAGTCTGTTGGTCAGTCGGTTGGTCTGTGGACCATACTCCCACCACAGCCATGTTCAGTTGATGCCGCTCTCAGGGTTGGAAATTCTTGAGTCTCTGATGCAGCTCTTTTCCCCTCCCCTTCGAAAGTGCTCATATCTAAAGGAGCAGAGGGCTACAGGAGGCTTTGATAATTAAGTCTACACTTATTCATTGCCCCAAAAAGGCCTGATGGGAGGGCGGAGGAGGGGTTAAAGGCCTCAGAGGCCGTCTGCACGCAGATTTTGTTGCATTATTGCTGCAGAAGCTACTGAGCTTATCATGGCTTTAACAATATGGCTTCTGCTCTGCTACGACTACCATGAGCAACGAAGAGACATGAAGAACAGCAGACGCTAGTGTTTGTTGTTCACTTTTCTCATGACGAATGTGTATGCTCCATGTCTTCTTCTAAGGCTTTGGTGTATGTCTGCAGTAGTCTTACAGTGCCACTTAGAGGCCTGGCTTATGTACTACAGCGTATTCAGTGTTTTTGTGTGATCGGACACACTTCTTGAAACGATGCTGTCTTCACACAGAGTGCTCGAGTGGACCAGACCTCAGAGTGGATTTATAGAACAGTCGTGGCATCTGCGTGTGATGGGCAGAAAAGCTACATGTAGGTGGAGACTATATAGCAGTTACATAATAAACCTCAGTGGAGCATTTATGGGACATTTTCTTTAAAATGGCACCGCAGAGACAACATAGGGCAGTGAAAGCTCTTTTAAAAGTGAGTTGCATTTATGTTTTCGTCCATTTAGATCATCGGCTCAAGGGCACTGACAGCGCTGTTGCTGATGAGGTGATCTGCATGAACTCATGTTTGTTTATTTTCAACAATAACGAATCGATTATTCAATGAATGGATGCTATTTCAGTTAACCAGTTTTGCTTTGGTAGACTGATTCCCTTAAAGCTTCATAATAGGCTCCTGCAGCAGGAGCCATGCTGTTCTCCATGTACCACTTTTATATTGTTAGTCTTACAGCACAGGCAGAATTGACCTATATGTTGGTAGCTTCTCCTCAAGCCCCCTCCATCGCTTCCTTTCTCTCCAGAGCCTTTTTGTGTTGCAGGATCACTGTAGGCGTTGTGCTTATGAGATTTAGGTCATAGGAGTTGTATGTGTGTGTCAGTGTGCATGTGTGCATGTGTGTCTGCATGACATCACCTCCTTCTCTTTAAATAGCTCCCAGTAGCTGTCACTGTAGTTGTGCAGTAAGTGGATTGTAAAAGACCTGCAGGGAGGATTTTCACGAATTTTGCACAGTAGGCGTAGACACCTATATGTGTGTATATTTTACCTGTAGTTGCACACATGCCGATGTTTTCTCCTGTGCTCTCCTCCCCTGTTTGCACACTGCATATGTCTTCTCCATGTAGATTGCATATTGGCTTTGTGCTTGTCATATGTGCATGCAGATTTATGTATGTGTGTAATGGAAATGGAGGCAGCAAGGCACACCCGCGGTTAACCTCAGGGTGGGGTGTGCCGTTGCTCAGTCGGGATGTCACAAACCAGCAGCATATGGCAGCAGTCCCAGGTCTCTGCTTGGCTTTAGGATGATCTGCATGCTCTGAGTGTTGTGATGAATGGAGGTTTCATCACATATACCTTAGATAGAATTCCACTAGAGCTACAAAGCTCATATGCTAGCTGCAGCTCTCTCTCTTTCTGCAATACAGTGGTTGAGCCCAGAGCTATGACTATGCAGAGGTAGAGGCAGAAAGGAGAGAGGGAGGGGAGGGGAAGGGCAGGGTACCTGCACTGTCAGCAACATCCACACACTCCATCCATCTTTCTCACACTCCCTCTCCCTCTCATTTGTCTCCTCTTCTCTGGCTCTTTTTCTCTTTTCCCCACGTGGTATTGAAAATGCCTAGTCACTGCAGGAAATCAATGGCTGATTGCATACATTACATCCAGCTCTCGCACAATTACTTGTTCTAATTAAACTCATGAGATAACCCTCTATACTGAAACACAACTCGAGATAAAAACTAACTTGTGAAACATGTTCTAAACTGGTCTTGTGTTTCTGTTCTTTTGCAGCCCAAGCTGATGGCCAAGGACCTGCTGGACCTTGTGGCCTCCCACTTCAACCTCAAGGAGAAAGAGTACTTTGGGATAGCATACACAGATGAAACGTAAGTCATTTTTAGAGGTATTGAAATCCAAAAGTAAAAAAGGAAGTGGTGAATCTGTCCCAGGGGACTTTGTTTGTCTGCTGTTTGTTGAGTTAGGTTTATTTTTGCTTCTTCATAAAACTATAAATAACACTTTCACCAGCAGCTGCATTCTTGTTGGAATGTTTTGCTTTTCCAGTGGAAATAATTAAAATAAATATTGGAACATCTTATTTTTAGTGGTGAAACAGACTCTGGTGTGGTACAACAGATTAGGCTGTTGTGTAAAAATAAAAAACCAAAAAGTTTGAATTAGTTTTGTTGGCATGCCCTCCTCCAGACGCAGCCTCACAAAGAATGTCTGAATAAGAATTTTTCTCTGGCAGAAGCTTTGCACGATGAATACCCTGTAAAAGGACAATGTTTTTCTTAAAAATCCTGGTTTTGAAAAGGTTCCTTGAACTGAATAAATCCTTCATTATTATTATGAAAGAATTTAGTGTAAAATTCCATTGCGCTTGTCACAGAGGCAAATACTCATGGAAAGTCATTTGGGAAAATTGAATGTAAAAACTTGTGACAAAATGTAATGCTATTTATTCCACCATAAGAAAATGTCACTATGATGCAACAATGCATACCCTTTCCATTTTGAAATAGGATTTTTCCTTGGTCAAATAGTCATCCTTGCAAACTTAATGAAATTGCACACATGATTGTAGTAGTCAAATAAAAGCTCCACATTTAGCTGAACACTTTACCGTATTTTCATTGTCATTTCCACAAAAAAAAGTCCAATAGGTGCATTGCAAAGGATGCTAGTGAGGCAGGAAATGAATAAAAACAACATGCAAATACTCGCCTCTCAGCTGCATTTTCCCCCGCATGTGCCTGTGTAAACTAATAAATATACTGACCATTGATTTGCCTGAATGGGGGCCTCAGATAAAGTCCATGTGTGTGAAATGCTTCAGTAATATTCATCTAACAGCCACCTGTTTGATAAGTTAGAAAACAAAACCCAGCCTGGTGGATTTGATGTTAAGTTCATGGGTAAGAATGGGCAGGATGACTATAATTCTCTACAGCAATGATAGAAAACACAAAAACTATTCAAGCATTTAAAACAAGATATACAGCAGCATCGAGACGTGGGATTTGCAGGCATTTTAAGCAAATATCTGTTCTTTGGGTTTTATGAGTATGACTCTTATTTAAATAACACAACATCACGGTTCAATGTACAAGGGGCCATTACTTTTATTTCTCATTAAGTAAAGGATGTAATGCTTATAAACAATAATTCAGTGAATATTTGTTGGACTTTGTTTGTGATGTAAGCTAACTGTTCTTTTTCATTTGAAGTGTTATATTTCACTCATTTGCAAAAGTTCCCTCACAGTGATTGCAAAACTGTGTGTTACGTTTAAGAATGTGCAGGCACAGATAAACCAGTTCGAGGAAAGAGCCGAGTTTGGGCTCAATTTGATGTTAAGTTATTGACACTGAAGAGCTAAAATTTACACTTTACATGTTTATTAGTCATGATCATCATTGTCATCAGAATTTGAACAGTACTATCACACATATCATATCTCGCAGGCCTATCCTACATGTTTTGGCAAAGGTCCTCGGATGCAGGCAGAACTATATTTGCACAAAATTCATTAGCATTACTGAACCTTGAATCAACATGGGGATTTGTACATCGTCTTGGCTGGCATCAGTACCCTGTGTTTGAAAATAAATCCATGTCTTCAAAGGTGGAGAGGCAGGAAGTATTATGACTGAATTTGTATTACAACCATGCATTTTAGCCTGGGGACCTGCTAAATGCTGCTAATGCTAAAGTGCAACAAGCCATGTGTGTCTGTATTGTTGCTTTAAAGGATGCTGCCTCAAAAGTATCCTGTATTATTTATTCCGAGATAGCCAACTTTATTTATTTTCCAGAAATGATTTTCAGATATTAGCAGTGCCTAGAGTTACAAAGTAATTCAATGGGACTAACAGGCCAACATTTAACAAGGAATGTGCCCCAGGCAGATTCAGCCAAATGCAGATTTAAATTTGACTCCATCAACTTGTCTTGATTTTTTAGAGCTCACAAAAATGTTCAAAATTGAGCCCTTTATATTTGTAAAAGGGTCACAACATTGGTGGGAATATAAACAGTTAAGTTTTCTAGTAATGAAAAAAACATGATTGAGAAAGAGTTTTAAGCACTGTGTGCTGAGGGAGTTTAACTGGTGCCGGCTCCGCTTGTCAGTTTGTCCTGGGCCTGATCGTATGACAATTTTTGATTCCCATGTGATGTTTCTAAGTAAAAGGTCTGTTTATTTAGTAGTGAAACAACCTGTTTCTTACACAAACTTCTACTCTGAATATGTTGCCAGGTCAGTTGTTATGTGTCTACAAAGTTATTTTTACACTTTCCCTCAATTGTGTAAATCTAGATTTTATTTACAAAAAAAACACACTTAAAATCTCTATAGTTTTTGTTCAGGCTTTCGCTCCCTGCAGTTTTTTTGTGCCAGTGTGTCAGTTAAATACATTTTTTGTGTGTAAATCAGATCATTTTATAAAAGGCAGCATTCACTACAGTCTCTTAACAACTTAGTCCACCTTAGTGCGGGTGTTGCAAAAAGGCCTCTATATGCTAATTTCATGTACTAATTTTCAGTTAGTTGAGCATTATAAATACAACAATGTTTATAATATCAGTACTTTTAAACTATATATATATAAGTTAACTGTAACCTGCAGAATTGGAAACACAGCCGTGCTTCTTCAGGCAACATGATTCATTTAATAAAAATAGCTTATCCTCTGGTGTTTTTTGAATCTGTCAGGAGCTAATCATGATCTCAGTATCATCAAATTTTTCCCTTATTCAAACTGCCCCAGATGCTTCTATTGTGGTCAAAATGTTAAAGTCACTTGATGTTTCATATACCACTAATCCTTGAACTGATCAGTGGTGAAATCACTCTGTACCAAACATTCCAGTGACACACTATGGTTCTAATAACTTGCTCCAGGCTAGATCAAAAGATCACAGGTGTGTTTCTTGCAGAGGGGTTGCTACTAGAGCTGTGCTTGAAATGCAGAGGTGGCATTCAAATTAGCTTTTTTGTGTCTGGTGACCTGGAAAGACAGCACCATAGAGCAGTCTAGAAACAACTCATGCAAACATACAGATGATTTACATACAGGCAAACTCTGCGTCTGCCTTTGTTTTTTGTTTTATCTCTTGAACTCACTGATGTTGAGCATGGCTGCCCTCTGCTCCGTGGCATTTACACTGCTCTAACATATACAGTAACCAGCGTCAGATCAGCAAAGCAACATCAGCTCTGCAGTGTAAGTTCCCTCGGGCTGATTCTATGATGTGTAGATTTGCTGCTCAGGCCTGGGGAGAGCAGACGCCTCGGCCCTGTTCAGTGGTCAAAGAGACCGTGTGGAGGGGGAAGAGGGGGAGAGAGATTTAGGGACCGAGGCAGAAGGAGGGAGAGTTTGAGAGAGATGTTGCTCAGTTGCTCAGGAGACCATGCAGGGTTACCAGGGTGACAAGCTGTCGCTGCAGTTTTTCTCTCTGTAGGAGAGGAAGAGAAAAGAGAGGAGAGGGGTAGGAAGAGGGGGGAAAGAGAGGAGTATAAATGGCAACAGGAAAAGATGTGTTAGGGGAGCCTGCGGCAAAAGCACTCAATGAGATGAAGTTGTGTGAGCAACTCAGACACTTTTGAATAACTTTGTATGATAAAATGTTGTAGGGGTGAGGTAACATTGAGGGCTAACCTAGAGGGTAGTTTCATACTTGTTTATTGGGTCTTTCATGGGGTTTTGATTATTATTTAGAGGAAGTAGGCCTACGACTAGACAAAATGTTTACTCATATTTGTTCACTAAGACAATCTTGACAGAGAAGCAATACCATTTCTGTAGTATCAAAAAATCTGCAACTGTAAAAATATAATGTCAAGCTATTTTGCAACTGCACGACTTCTAAGTTTCAACCACCTACTCCAATTTTTATGCTTTTACCTCCTCTTTAAACTTTCCTTACAGGTCAGACTTGACAATTTTTTTTTGTTATGATAGTCTGGTTAGATATCATCACAATATCTTGCTGTGACTTGACTGACAGGCATGACCATACTACATATTACTTTTAGAAAATCCCAACATAAGGAGAGTCAAAGTCAGCAAATAAAAATACTGCATTCACAATAATATACTATACCTTTTTTCTTCACAAATGTTATCAAGAACAGCACGTTATTTTGGTGCCAAAAGCTAATTGGCATCTGCTCACTGGAATGCATTTCTCAGAGTTAACAAACTTATCCTCTGTACCTTAGTTCCAACTTGAAACAACAGCTTCATCCATGTTTAGCTTTGCTGTTTGGTTTGTTTGCTTTGTTGTGTGCTGAGTGCTCTATTGGTCAATGTTTCCTTAATGTCAGAAAAATTAAGGATGGCAGAAATCAAACATGCTCGACCTTCTATTGGGGAGTCATGAAGGGTCCTAGGCAGAGTGTTTATGGTTGTTCGGTATTGGGATTGTGCTTTGTAGCTGATCTATATATTCTCATCCCTTTTGGCAAGGTTGTTTCCAGGCTGAGTTGCTACTAAGACATTACACAGAGACCAGGGGTTGAGGTAAAAAAGTTGATCCACGAAGATACTATATTAATTCATGGCTGGCAAAAATGTATATTTTGTGGTGTAAATATTCTAAAATTTAATAAAACTCCAGGTTCTGTCAAAAAAAAAAGAATTACTCATTAAGTCAACTCATTAGAGCCATATGCAAGCAGTGCAGGTGAGGTCAGGAGGGGGGGGGGGCATTCATTGTGCAGAAGAGAGATGGTAAGTAAACATGGCTGCACATGAGAGAGACAAAGGGAAAGCACCTCTGCCATTTAAATCCATTGTTTGGATATAGTTTTGGTATTTGAAAGTGACATAACAAATGGACATTTTGCATGATTTGTATGAGAAAAAAATACTGTTGACATGTGGCTCATCTCTCGTGACATCTCTTGACAAACACTTAACATTCATAACTTGTCAAAGCTGCCTCCCAATTCCGAGTATACTGAGGTTTGCTAAATCCAGTACTAGCTTTATGTGCAAACACTCAGTGGAAAACATGCTGGTTGGAGCCCAAGAATATTCCTCCTTCTCAGCATTATTTTACTGACACATCTGTACAGAGCAGCTCAAACTTTAATAGAGTCTGAGCACAGCAGAGCACATTGCATATACTGGCTTCATGTGAACAGTCTGTGTGTTTCACCACTGTTTTTAATGAACTGAACTTACAGGATGGATATATTGAGATAGGTTTCGAATTAAATTTGATGGAATTCTGTCTTTTTTTTTTTCTTTCTGGATGCAAATGTAGAAACAATTGTAATATACTGTGGTGTAAAGCACCACAATACTCATTAAAAGACATCACTAAATTTTAAAAATCAGATTAAAATCACCCCTAATGGAGACTCAAGTAGACTCAAGCCAATTTGAGCCACAAGCACCACAAGTATGAAAGCAAAATTAAGCTTGCTATTGTGATGAAACAGCAGACAATTAAAACCATCAGGTCAGGTGATACACTGGTTTAGTGTGAACTGATGGAGTTTGTTTTTGCAGCGTCAAATGCAAATCTGACTTCATTTTCAAAGAAGATCAAACATGGTGTGATTGATCCCCTCTGACAAGCTCTTTTTAACCACATGTACCACCTTTTGTAAGCCATGGAAAGCTCCACAAAGGAGCACTTTGTATTTGTATTTCATATCCTTGAACCAAAGTAGAATCCCTTTAACATGTCCTCTGACTATATTTTGGGTATCTTTTTTTTAAAAAATCATCAGAAAGTGTCACAGACTTTAATAATAGGTGACCAGAAGTTCTATTTATCTGTGTTTTATGCCTAAGTCACACATTCCCGTTTCTCATGGCGATTGTGCACGACTGTGCACAATTGACGAGGCTGGTGTGATCGCTATGATACGGGATGAAATGACTGTCTCACCCCTGGACACACCCCATAAATTCACCATCAGTAGCGCTTCTACAGCGCTTCAGGAGTGTTTGTCCCGCTCCAGCTAGGTTAATACAGCGATAGTCACATAAGCCCTGACTGAGCCCCGTCGCTTGCACCATCTTGAACGGGACACAACCGGGACACAAATGGATACATCCTTGTCAGTCGTCCTCATAAAGCTTTCAGGATTGAGCCAGGATCGGCCCGATTGAGCTCCGTACATGCCACACTAATACCGTTCGCATTAGGACTGCATTAGGCTTCCACTCCACTACACTGAGAACGGCGATTCTCCACGACAGTTTTGAGCAGTCCCAAACTGTCGGGACGCTTCCACGTTCCCCGCCGTTCATCCACGACTATACAACGGTGATCCAGACCAAGTTGCGCATGCACCACGACCAAAGCACATTTTATCAGGATTATGACAATCGTGCACAATCGCCATGAGAAACGGGAATGTGTGACTGGGGCTTTACACTTCCTACTGGACAGCTTTATTGATTAGTTGTCTTTTGTTTGTCTCTTCAGGGGCCATTTTAGTTGGCTGCAGCTAGACCGGAGGGTACTTGAACATGAGTTCCCCAAGAAGTCTGGCCCCATCGTCCTCTACTTCTGTGTCAGGTGGGTTTTTTTTCTTTTTTTTACATTAATTCAAACACCTTTTGTACACATGTATTATTCCACTATGATGTTGTGATGTTAATGGGGGTGAGAAAGGGAGACGGAAGGGTGCGTCTGTTTAGATGTGTATGCACATAATGCAGTATTATGAACAGATTAACAAGGTTAGTTATGACAGGCCCCACTGAAATCGCTTTGACCCAGGTGTTAAACTCCTGCTACAAGGCCTCTCAGCCAATCAAAAGCCACAGAAGCTCCATCAGCATGTGCTGATGCAGATCCTATCAAATAGCTTCAGCCTGCCAGTCTGTAATATTACAGCAACATTTGTCCCTGTTCAGGAAAGAAACCTACAGTTTGACAAGCTGTTTTCACGTAGAATTCATTTCAAAAGAGAATGTACAAGTTTTAAGAGGTTTACTTGAAATGAAAAACAAGCTTTCTGATGTCTTTATAGTTACGTATTGTAGAGAGTTATTCCATGTGCTTAAATGAATCACTTTATTTATCTGTTGTGAGGGGGTTACTTAATCACACTTTGATATCATACTTCTCTCTGAACCTCTTTGTTGCCGCTCATACAATGGCCCTACTCATATATCACACTCTCCTGAGTCGCACACAGGGACTGGATTATGTGTGAATGTGTGACAGAAATACAAAGAGTGCCTGTTTGTGTGTAGGTTTTTGTTTTTGGGTCAATGCATCTGTGTGGGTATTTAATCTTTTAATTGCCACTGAATGAGAAAGACAAATCCATTTGACCTGAGGAGAGATTTTCTGATTTTTCTTTGCACAGCTCATCCCACTATCTGTCTCACAATCAGGCACAAACACACACCTACTGTCGCTAACACATCAGTGATGTCATTAACACCCCAGAGACTAAGCCTTTAGTTTGAAATACTCATGACGCACAAAATTTCACTGAACAATGCCGCTAAGCAGTCATTTCCTGATTGACATTTACAGCTCAGCTTCAGGCTTATATGACGAGGTTACAATTTAGTTGAATTATATTTTTAACATTTGAAAATCTATTGTTCATTCATTTTTATCAACAATGGTGTCATTGTTTTGCATGGCACTAATTATATCTTAAGATAAATGGTTTAGTTTTAATGGAGACTATTCATCAAAATAGACAACAGAAACAAAAGGACAAGGAAAAGAGTTCATTAGCTGTACACATGTCCAAAGAACAGTCCTTTTTTTTTTTTTTTTTTTTTTTTTTTTTCAAATTATTTTTATTGAAACCTTTTCAATGATTTAAATTACATACATGTTTACATGTTTACATTTTTTTTTTTTTTGGTAAGAAAAAACAAAACAAAAAAACAGCATAGAAAGCAACACAAAAAAAAAAAAAAAAAAAAAAAACCTGCACATATTGAAAATAACATAAGATAACGACAGTCAAAATTTTACCTGTTATAATAACAAATGAAAGGCTGCCAAATTTTGTAGAATTCATGTTCTTTCTGCTTAATAGAGTACTTAATTTTCTCTAACTGTAAATGTTGCATTACATCTCTAAGGAGGTTTTGATGAGTAGGAGGAATCTTATTTTTCCAATTTAGTAAGATTAGGCGTCTGGCCAATAACATCACAAAACATATCACATTAATTTGTGACCTATTCAGGGACAATTCAGTTGGAACAACTCCAAACAATGACATTACTGGGTCTATTGGGAGACGAACTTTTAAAATTTCAGATAAAGTGTCTATTATTTTAGCCCAGTAGGGGGAGATGTTGGGACAGTTCCAAAAAGAATGGGATAGTGATGCAGGCGTCTGGCCACAACGAACACAAGAGGCGTCCACATCTGGAAACATCCTGGAGAGTCTTTGTTTGGATAAGTGTAATCGATGTAAAATTTTAAACTGCAGAAGTCCATGTCGGATACAAATTGAAGAAGAGTGAACCCGTTCTTGAGCTACAGTCCATTGTTCTTCTGTGATGTTTACTCCCAAGTCTTTGTTCCAAGCATCTTTTATATGGTCGATTGAGATTGTACATTCCACCTGTGACAGTTCATTATATATTTTGGAAATCGATCCTTTCTTGAGTGGGTCATTCAACAACACACTGTCCATAGGACATTCTTGTGGTTGACTGGGAAAAGAAGGAAATATTGTCTTTGCAAAATTGCGTATTTGCAAATATTTATAAAAGTCTTTGTTTTCAATATTAAATTTATCCCGTAGTTGTTCGAATGTAGGGAATAATTTATTAATGAACACATCTTTGATTACATGAACACCTTTAATATCCCATTGTTGAAATGTTTTACCTGAAAACAGGCTTTGTGCTTGATTATCAATCAATGGCGTCAGAGCCGAACACTGATTCCACCGAAAATGTCTTCGAATCTGAGACCAAATTTTGAGTGAGTGGGAAACTACAGGGTTCTGACATTTAAACTGGGATAGGTTAGAGGTGTAATAGAGCAATGATTTCAATGTATTAGGAGAAAAAGATTGATTTTCCATCTGTTCCCAATCAGGGTTGAGAGTTCCTTTCCAAAATGACATACATCGGATGTTGCAAGACCAGTAATAGAGTTGGAGGTTTGGCAGTCCCATCCCTCCCAACGGTTTCGGTCTTTGTAAAAAGTTTTTTTTAATTCTTGGTGCCTTTTTATTCCAAATAAAGGACGTAATTAAAGAATCTATTTTTGTAAAAAACTTCTTATTAATTAAAATTGGAATGCATTGGAATAAAAATAAATATTTTGGTAAAATATTCATTCTAATAATATTTATTCGACCAGCGAGAGAGATGGGAAGGCCAGACCATTTTTCGATCTGCTGTTCCGTTTGTTGATACAGGGTCATAAAGTTTTTACTGAAGAGGCCAGAGATTTCTTGTGTGATATTTATCCCAAGATACTTAAAGTTGTTTGAGATAGTGAAGGGGAGTGGTGTCCACGTATTTACCTTGTCCTTTGCTATGGAGCTAATTGGGAACAATATACTTTTCGACAGATTAATTTTGTATCCCGATACTTTGCCAAAGTCGGATAGTATGGTCATGACCTTTGGAAGTGATGTGGGTGGGTCTGAAATGTATAGTAACAGATCATCTGCATACAAAGAAACTTTATGCTCAATACCTTCTCGAGTAATCCCTTTATAGTCTTCTGTGGAGCGGAGGAGAATAGCAAGGGGCTCTATGGCCAGAGCAAATAATAAAGGAGACAAAGGGCATCCTTGACGTGTTGAACGATGGAGTGGAAAAGAGCTTGAGACTAAATTATTTGTTTGTACAGATGCCTTAGGTTGAAAATAAAGCAATTTTATGAGAGACATAAAATGATGGCCGAATCCAAACTTCGACAGGGCGAGAAGAAGAGTCCCGACCCCTGTGAAGGCCTTCTCGGCATCCAACGAAAGTAGTATTTCCAATTCTTGTTTGCTTGGGTTTTTGGTATAAATAATATTGAACAGTCTTCTTATGTTGAAGAACAATTGCCTATCTTTTATAAAGCCAGTTTGGTCTGTAGACACAACAGTTGGAAGGACTGATTCTAAACGCGTTGCCAGTATTTTTGCCAATATTTTGTTGTCTACATTTAGTAGGCTTATAGGTCTATATGAACCTGGGTCTAGTGGGTCTTTACCTGTTTTATAAATGAGAGAAATACAAGCATCATATAGTGTTGGGGGTAGTGAACCCGTTAATAGTGCTTCGTTATAGACATTTAGTAAAAGAGGGGAAACCTGTTCAATAAAAGCTTTGTAAAATTCTGCACTGTACCCATCAGGGCCTGGGCATTTAGAATTTTGCATATTCTGTATAGCTTGCTTAATTTCATCTTTCGATATAGGTTGATCTAATAGGTTTTTGTTTTCCAGGCTTATGGTGGGTATTTGAAGCTTATCAAAAAAAATTCCTATTGAATTTGTATTATTTTTTAACTCTGATGAGTAGAGTTTGGAATAAAAATTTTTAAATGTATCATTTATTAATTTAGGGTCTGTTGTTATCTGACCAGTTTCTGTTCGTATTTCTGTAATTAGTCTTGATGCTGCTTCTGTTTTTATTTGTTGGGCTAATAGTTTACCTGTTTTCTCTCCATATTCGTAATGTTTATGTCTAAGTTGTGTCAGCCATTTGGTAGTTTCTGCTGTGTATAATAAGTTAAGTTCCGTCTGTAATGACTGTTTCTTTTTATATAAGTCTGATGTGGGGGAGTTAGCATATTTTCTATCCATTTCTTTTAATTCTTCTGTAATTTTTGATTCTCTTTCTCGTTGTTGTTTATTTTTCATATTATTCAAGGAAATAATCTGGCCTCTTAAGTATACTTTAAATGTTTCCCATAAAGTGGATCTAGTAATATCTGGATCATCGTTTGTCTGGAGGAAAAATTCAATTTGTTCTTTCAGTTTTTCTACTATATTGAGGTCTGATAAGAGAGAGTTGTTAAACCTCCATTTCTTGGTTGTTGGAATGTGTCCTATCTTTATATGGAGTGATACTGGACAATGGTCAGACAAGACAATCGCTCCATAATCGCAGTGTTTGACATTTGTTAAGTATGCATAATCTATTAAAAAGAAGTCAATTCTTGAAAAAGAATGGTGAACTGGAGAGAAATATGAGTACATTTTGGTATTAGGTGATAAAGATCTGAAAGGATCAAACAATTTATAAGTATTCATGAATCTATGAATAGCTTTAGCAGATTTAGTTATGCTACATGGTTTCTGTGATGATCTATCGATTTTAGGATCTAACACCAGATTGAAATCTCCTCCAATAATCAATTGGTGAGAGTCCATATTGGGTAATGCTGCAAAAAATGATGTAATAAATGTCTCATCATCGATATTGGGGGCATAAATACTTGCTAAAGTAACTAATTTATTGTATAATTTACCGGTAACAATAACATAACGTCCACGAGGGTCAGCTATTACTTTTGATGCAGAGAAAAGAATAGATTTTTTAATAATTATCGCTGCACCTCTGTTTTTAAGTGGAAAGTTAGAGTGGTACACCTGTCCAATCCATTTAGTTTTCAATCTTTTATGGTCTTGGTCTTTCAAGTGGGTCTCTTGTAAAAACCCGATATCCATCTCTAATTTTTTTAAATGAGACAATATATTTCCCCGTTTTATAGCTCCATTGAGACCTTTACAGTTCCATGAAATAATTTTTACAACACTTTGATATCCAGGAAAATCCGAAATATTGTTTTTAGTCATTGCCATATAGTTGAGTAAACAAATTATCTGACTTTGTTTTTGTGGACCGTCTCCAAGAAAAATAAAGATTACATCTTCTAATAGTGCAGGTGAAAACACAGAACAGAGTAAAAACTCTAAATTCAACAAACCCTGTCCCAACCCAACGTTCCCCTGAGCCAACAGCTCTGTTAAAACCTGTACAACATATGTACAAATAAGAAAAAGAGTTTGCAAACTCTTGGAGGTGTAAAGACATTAGACTTACCACTAAGCTCTTAAAATAATTTCTTTCTTCCAGACCGACATCTTTATGTTTGACCAACACATACTCGTTATAAACAAATCAAATTTCTCTAATACTGAAACATAGATATGAAAATAAATATGTAAAATAACAGAAATAAAGTAAAATGGGTATTTATTATGTAAAAAAGTATTAAATACCCATAAAATAAATATAGCAAACCACTTAAATAAAGTATAGGTAAATATGTGTCAACGTTTTTGTGCACAAAAATATACAGCTATGAAATACAACAAAAAACAGAGAATTAAATGGGAAAAGTTGTGGGTACCTTATCAGATCTTTACTCAGTTCTTGTTGGCCATAATGTAACCATCAAGATCAGCTTTGTGTGGACACAGTTTATTCATCCTCCCGCGGGGGTGCTCAAAGAACAGTCCTTTTAGCTTAATAATGAGGGGTGCTATAGTTTGTGATATGGTCCCATTGTTCTGCAAAGTAACTTGCATGCACACAATTGTGTTTTTATTTTTATTGTTCTTATAAGATATTTGAGGTAGGGTTGGGAAATAGGGAGCACAAATCCCATCCTATCAGTGATTTTTAGCTGAATGGTAGGTTATGGTATGTATCTCTTCATGTCACTCTTTAAATAAGTAACAGAAACAGATCTCTTTGTCAAGTCCATATGAACCATGTGCCTGATTCCAAATTTCACACAAGCAGAGCTGGCTGCAAAATTTCAATACCCACATAATGAAAATAATATCAATCTAAGCTTATTTTTGCATATGTGGCCAAACAGTGTGTTTGAAATAATTCTCCTAATGATGATATTAGAGGATTTGGGGCCTCATCCATATGGGAGACACTGCCTAAGCCAAGTTCAACCCACAGCTGACTCCAGTGAAAACAATATGACAAGCCATACTCGTGCAGCCACAGTAAACATTAAAGCACTTTATGGGCAAGCCAAAGCCCAGTCTGTCCCTTGAGAGGGGTGTGATCAGACACAGGTCATGTGGATTTACACTACAACAGTCTAGTCTGAACAAGGCTGACATGTAGGAGTCTATAGGCATGCCAGAATCTAATACCTGAGCAATTTCTTCTAAAGGAAAGTCTTAAAATGGTGGGGACAGAACTAGTTTTAAGCTGCTAAAAAGGATAAGAGATTGTATTTTTAAATAGAATAAATAAAATGTTGTGAATTCGGATTATCCATGTATGTATTTATATAGATGGATTACCTTTGGGTCACTTTGCATGGTTCTGTTGGGGGTTTCAGTATTTAATAACTATATGTCTTGCCTTGTCCATTTTTGTCATATATCAGCAACTCCTTAAAATTAATATATTGCCCAACCCGTGTCTAAAATATCAGATATAAGAATGAAAAATGGGCAAAGCTGTGCACTTCTGAATTTTGTCCACATTCAGCACTGACTGATGAACACAGATTTGTAGAATCCAAAACCCCAAACAGTCGCAGTCCCCTTTAAACCCAGGTCAGCCATTAAATCAAATAAAACAGCTGTTTATAGTGTCCCTGCGGTTGTGGTGAGTCTGTCAGGGTGAGGGTCACTGTGTGTGTGTTTACATAGACTAATAGGTGTTTGAAGATGTGGTCATGGTGCTAAGACATCATGAACTTTGACTCCATTTTAGAGGGTTCATCCCCCTTTTTCCTCCTGCAGTTCACTCCAATCTCTAACCTCAGTCTCTCCAAATGTCACACTGCCTTCAGCCCACCCCCCTCTCACACACGTACCCACACACACAAACACACTTCTATACACATATGCCCCGTCCTTCTGTCCATATGCATACTCAGTTACAGATGCAGATCTAACATTAAAGAGCAGCCAGCCCAAATGTTAGACTTGCGTGCATTATTAATCTAAGTAAATACAAATAATAATAATAATAATTGTATTATTATTGTTTTTATTATTATTATTATTATCATTATTGTTGTTGTTGTTGTTGTTGTTGTTGTTGTTGTTGTTGTTGTTGTTGTTGTTGTTGTTATAACCAAATATAACTTTGTTTTGTTTAGCAGATGTATTGTTATACAGGTGTTTGTCGGCTATCTTTTGCCTCTGACTTGCTACACAAGTCAGTTCTAGGCCAGATTTTGGGCCTGATTTGCCCCTCTCACTTGTACAGTGGGCCTAACCTGATGGAAGGCTTGTCATAGCAGATAGTTTAACCAAATTACCCCAACGTGAGTAGGATCTAGGGCTATTGGGAGTGACCCAATTAGGATAAACCAACCGCCAGATATTGTTTGTATTTAATTCTTTTTTTCTTTTGGTTTTGGTTGTCGATGTCATAAAATGCTATCTGTTCAATTTTATGTTGTTAGGCTTGAACATATTTAATGTCACTAACACCTAGAAATTAGACAGGCTCCAGGAGCTGTTAAAGCAGATTTCACAGAGTCAGCAGAGTAGCCGGGGATTTAGTAATTTTAAAATTTTTTGGTTCATTTTAGCTATGCTTGTTAGAGTTAGCTTATTAGCCCTGAGGGCTAACGGTGGCTCAACAAGTGTGGGAATAAAAGATGCTGAGCAATGAGGAGAGTGCACAGATGCTTCAAATTTAATTTTCCAATTTTTGCTTATACCAAAAACAGATTACAGTTTATTCATTTGGTAGGAGAGAAAAACATCCATGAAAATTGCTCTGTCAGTTAGCTGATCATTGGTCCTATCAGATAAATTCAGTCAAAATATAGATTTGAAGTGCCCTCTATTTAAAGCAGCTTTATTTTGAAATTCCCATTGCAAGCAAGTGTGTCAGTTTCCACCAAACTACAGCTGTTTCCTGTGAGTTCAAACAGGCTAGTGGCAGCTTGATGTTAACGTGATGCCGATGTGCATTCCTCCTAACCGAAAAGTGCCAGATTTTGACCATTACAAAGGTGAACCCCCTCCACTAAACACAGCAGGTGAGGGGTTTCGTGGTTATTGTTGAACTGTCTCCAGCAGTGGTTTTCAACTTGTGATTTGGTTGTGAATGTGTGCTCTGAAAACAGAAACCCCAAATGGATATACTGTATGTTGGTGTCTTATTAAGTTCCATTTTGAAGTAGGTACAATAAAAGTTTGGTCATTTTCCCAAGTTGTCTCACTGAATTTAATCTTGTGTAAAAGCTGTTTTTCCTGCGTAATTTGTTTATCTCTGAAGATGCCATTAAAATGTACTTCTGCATGCACATGATATCACAGGAAACAGTAAAATACTGTTTACAAGTGTTTGAAAGGGCTCCAAATTTGGGTCACAGATTTCTGGAGACTTGATCGGTTGAGAAGAATTCCATGCAAACATTACATGGTATTTACATGATGAATGTTTACTCAGTTAACACTCACAAGATGCCCACCTCCTGCTGATTCAGTTGTCGCCTTTTTTTTGCATGCTTACTGCTGTGCTGGCAGTGTGTGTGTGTGTGTGTGTCTCATCAACACTGTGGCTTTAATTAAATGTTCACACTGAATATTGACAAGGCTTCTCTCATTTTCTCCCAGCTCAATGTGTAACGCAGTTTAAGTCCTCGAATATTGATCCCCCTTTCACTCAATACCTTTACACCCGTAAGCAGGAGCATCGACACTCACTCACGTGTGTCCACAGTGGCACGTGCACACGTTACATCATAAACACATGAAGGTTTATATCAGTTTACACGCTGAATATGTTTGGTGTTTTGTATTCATTTGGATTTGATACCAATGAGTAGCTTTCTAGAGTACCATCCTTGCTCCCTCTGGCTCTGCATGCATTCATGAGCTAAATTTAGACTGCATTATTATGTTAGCTCCCTCCTCATCGCTCTGCCAGAAGTGGGTTACTGTGCTGCTCTCCAGTATGTGGCAGCGAGTGTGTTTGCGCTCGTGTTTGTGTACTGTATGTGGATGTGAAATTCCTACACACTGCTGATGATGCAGAGAGGCAGACAATGTGTGAAGTGCATCATGCGCATATTCAACCTTTGTGTGTGTTTTGGTGTGAGGGCGGGTCAGTGTGTGTGTTTGTGTGTGGTGAGGAATGTGCACACACTCACAAACTAATCATGGATCGTTTGGCGGCTTCAGTGATGAGGGAGAATTGTTTTGAAGGAGAGGGAGAGGATGTTGGTGTAAAGGGTCAGCCTTTGGTTTGCTGTGCCCCCTTCTGGTCACTTTGGTTATTACACTGTACATGTGAGTTGAATATGAGCTAAATAGACCCTAAATTAATGTTTCTCATGTAAGTGTGGGACAATAAGGACCAAAAATCAATATTCACGCTGTCAGTCTAACTGGTGATGAAAAATACATGGCTCTTCTTTTTGTTTTGCAAATAAGTGATTAAATATTGTTTAAAGTCAGATCCATAGGGGACGGATGTCAAAGAGGCACTTTTTTATATGATGGGGGAAATGATAGGGAAAACCAATCAACCTTTGTTAAAGTAAGAGTATTAAAATACATATGTAGGTTTGTTAATACAATGTAATAAAATCAATCATCCTAAGCTGTAAAGTGTGTTTTAATTTTACATTTAATCAGAAAAAGGGAAAGAGGCTGTCAGGGTTAAAGGGGCAGGTTAAAAGGGCAAATACACAACATTTGCATATAAATGTGTCTGTGGATGGTCTATAAACCTCATCAAACATGAATTAAAAGCTCTCCCCTTCTTTATTTAAAGCTCCACTGGTCAGAAATTTGTGCTCAACATTCTTTAATGGATGTAATTGGGGTGATGCCCACTCCTTCAATGTAAACACTGCCTGAACCATCGATTAGTAGGTGTTACAGCTTCAGGTGAGGTGCAGCCAGAGTAAACAGTAGAGGTTTACTAGTAGAGGAAACTATACCTGTTTCTTGAGAGGGATATTATCTAACACAGCTCATAAGAATTTGCATTTGGCCTCTTCTAGGCAAGGCTTGGACAGGAGTTTAAAGGCATGGTAAAACCCAAGACCAAAGTGGATTTACAAGCAATTCAATGTATAACTTGGGGACCTCTGGAGCTAATATGAACTTGTTAAAAATGTAGTCAAACAATTAAACTTCAATAACTCAAGTCAACATATGACCCTGTTGCTGCTTCAGATGCGTCAAAGCTGTTTCATTTTTTTCTTTCAGGTTTTACATCGAGAGTATATCCTATCTGAAGGACAACGCAACAATTGAGCTCTTTTTCCTCAATGCCAAGTCTATCATCTACAAGGTAAACTCAAACACTAGAGCGCAGAAGCTTAACACTGTTGGTGATTCTACATGAATACTAAAAATGGGTACCTTAGATGCTTTCCAATTGCATGGGTTAATGTAATTTTTGGTTGTGTTTTAAAGATTTAGTTTTTTGGATTTATTTTATATTATTGTATGTAAAAGGTAGAGGTTTTCAGAAGATCGTTCTGTGTGATTATCAGATTCAATAACATAGGTTCTTCAGGTCCTTAAAAATGCTTTAGTTTGATAAGTTGTTTTCAAGGTTGTAAAATGCTTGGGTTTTAGTGAGGCGAAAAGCTTTTTGAGCTACACAATATGTCAAAGGTAATCAGGCTTTACCCAAGCATGTTTTGGGTATTGTTTTCATGATTATCTTGTTAAGATTTCACGTCAAATAAACACAAAGTGATGTGATATGCTTGGACACATATGGCATCTGGATTTTATTGCTTGTTTCCCTTAACTTTGTCATCTGTCTGTAAACTGCTGTTATGATTGTTGATGCCATAATTTCTGTTTTTATAAGACTATGACTTGAATAGATAATTTCAATTAAATGCGTTTGTTTGAGCATACACTTGGGTGTAAATTGCTAAATAAATTAACTAATTAATTAAAAAACCTAAGGTCACATACTCATTAACTGTCACAATAAGCAGTTATGTGTCATATCCAGAAGATGGCGTATGAGGAGTGAAAGAGAATAATGTGGCACAGTTGTGTCATCCCTGAACACAATTGGGATAATGTAGGAACAGAATATTTTTTTGCTGAGCTGTTTTGCATTTATTTTTGTAGTTTGATGGGTTGGGATTTCGTTTAAAAAGTTTCAGTAGCTTCAGCGTTTGACTTTTCAGGGTGATGGCCTGTCCCCACCAGGTGGGTGGTTATAAAGAGCAGAAAACAAACTTTTGAATTGACAATGAAATTTTCAAGGTTTTAAGGACATTTAATCTACAAAGAATGCAAAACGGTTTTTGTAGTAGTTGCCATTTTATATTACAAGAGATGTATTTTTTCCCTTGCCTGTATTGAGAAAGTTATTATAAAGTTACAAAATCTTGAGTCCGCTGTGTCGGTCCGTATCGCTCCGGTAAAACTGAAAACTCAACCTCTACATTGTTCAAGACAGCAGAACACAAACGAGATTCTCAAGTTTGTGAATCTAAAATTATTTCAGCGTTCAGAAATGCGGTAGGCTTAAGAAAGTATTGTGTGCTCTTCTTTTGGTATGGTATGGTGCTTTTAAGCACAGTTTAAGTGGAACACTGAGGAAACCTGGAGTTCCAAATTGATAATGGAAGTTGAGGGATACATTCAGCTTTTTTATCACTCAGCAATGAGTGTGTTTACATACACAAATAAGTCCAATAATCAGAAATTATCAGGTAAGATGTACTTCAGTAATCTTTAATTGGAAAAATAAAGTTTACTTGATTAAGTCAGCAGTTGGAATTCTCTCCATGAATGCAGGTCATTAAACAGCAAACAGCTGCCATTGAACTTCCCGTGTTATGTCTTGTATTTTCTGTCCTTTGACTTGTGGTTAGTCAGTCAGAGAAATTTCCAGCAGCACTGAATCTGCTCTAGGATATTCCTAAAGTCTGTACTGCCAAACCCCACCTGTCTTTTGTCATCTAGTGGATGAATTACGATGTTATACTTCATCATGTTAAGTCTAACGTCTAATCAGCTTTACTCCATCACTGTTAAGATTAAAATAAATCAGAAGGCAAACAAAAAGAAATAAAAATCACTGTACTTAAGTCTGTATGATGACCCAGTGCACTTTAATACCACAGATCACATCTACCCATTCACAGCCATTCACTTTCATATCTGTTTACACACCACTGAAGCAGCAATGAGAGCAGCTTTGAGATAAGTGTCTTACCCAAGACCCATTACCCGTTATGTTCGAAAGGCTTATTAATTTGATCAAATTAATAAATAACGGGGTAAAGAAAATGCATGTATTCATCATATATTTTTGATTGTTCAGCACAAACATCAACTCTGACACATAACCCTCTCAGATTCAGCCATCAGATTTTGTCCCTGCTTGTTTCTCGAAGCCCTTAATGCTTCTTGCCCTGGTTGCTCTTCTTTTAATTCTTCTTTTAATTCTTCTTCTTTTTCTTCTTCTTCTTCTGCGGTTTTATTTTACATATTTTCAGAAAATCAAAGAAGCCAGATCAGTTTTCATATAAACAATGAGTTAAACAATATTAGAATAACAACTGAGTGTTTAGATTTGATTTTACATCATACTACTTACATGACTACATGTGTATTCTGGTTACTCTACCAACCAATCACGGACCAATTTATTTATATATGAATGCACTGAGTAAATAGATCAGATCATTAGATAGACTGGTGTTCATGAATGTTCCAGATCCAGCCAAAATTGATAATGAAACTTCAAAAATTGTGGAAAAAACAAAGGAATTTAATGTTACTTTCATTCCTTTTTTCCAGAATAATTTATTAGTAGGTAAAGCACAGTTGTTCAGTTTTTGTAGTCGGGGTCTGTTTGAAAAGTGAGAGAGATTTTTCAACTGTGCTGTGGGAACACAACACAGCTATAAAATAACCCTCAGTATGTGAGGGGTCTGCAGCCGCACTGGGTGGTACACTCAGGGTGGGTTTGCTCTGTCTAGTGTTTCATCCTGACTGTCTGATCTCCAACCAATTAAGTCGAGGATTGTAAAGGGAACATTCCTAGCATTCCTGACCCACTACTCACTGCCCACCAACCCTAATCCTCCCCAGCTCAATAGATGATTTGCACCCCATTAATATGTCCAGGTACATTGTTGATGAGTACATGCAGAAATGTAAGCACACAGTAACTACAGTGTGTGAACTTAAACACACTAAATACTTTTTTCTTCTATTGTTTTTGTCCATTGAATTTTACAGGTCTTACTTATTTCCCATGAAGTAACTCACAAATCTAAATTACAATTAAAACACTAATGGAACTGCATCTTGTCAGC
The DNA here is from genome assembly GCA_036419115.1 of Scarus forsteni. Taxonomy (NCBI): domain Eukaryota; kingdom Metazoa; phylum Chordata; class Actinopteri; order Labriformes; family Labridae; genus Scarus; species Scarus forsteni. Next base: position 4,087,913 of record JAZDUH010000537.1, read on the forward strand.
AGCAGCTAACGCATCCCTTTAACCCCCTAAACCATGTTTTCAACCCCTCCCCATTTCTTCTAATCTGTGAACTCAATCTTCTAGCAATCATGAAATTAGAGAGGGGAGGTGGTGGGTCGAGAGGAGGGGGAAAGTGGTATCTGTGATGCAAGCAACCACCAACCTATGTTGAATCAAGAAGTGATATTCAGAGCCTGTCTAACTTCCAACATCAGCGCAGTGTGTCACTCGTTCATTTGTTAGCTGAGTTTCAATCTGTTGTTAATGTCCTCTCTCCTTTTTTCTCTGTGCAGGAGCTCATCGAAGTGGACAGCGAGGTTGTCTTTGAGTTGGCTTCCTATATTCTTCAAGTAAGAAACTATATGTGTTGTTTTGTATGTGGAGGTTGTGGATAATGGGCCTAGGTTATCTGTTTTCGTAGCTGGTGTATTTGATCAAACACATTTTTCTATAGACTCTCTTCTTGTCTGACTATACTATGCTGTGATATTGATAATCAGAGAGTTTGTAAGCTCAGTAAAGTCAAGCAGCAATTATAAAGCACTTAATTGGACTACTGGGGTTGTCCCAGAATACATGCACATGGCTCTCATTGGGTTTACTGACAGACTCTTGCCTGGCCTACGTCAGAAAACAGCTCTGCAGATCAAATTCAGTGAACTCGTTTGGAGTTAATTAATCACTCAGAAAATGGCAGAAATTAAAAAGCCTTGATTTATCACAGGATCACAACATAAGCTACTTAACAATGTGAAGTTTGTTTGCAGAGTGGAGTGTACCTGATGCTTATGATAGCGGTGCAAGTGAGCCTCTAGCAGTGAGACTTTGTTTCTTCTCTTACATATTTCTGACCTTAACATGGTCACTCATAATTTTGGCCAACTGGTTATAACCTAACAAGGCCTATATACAACTCAGCATCTGTTTAATAGATCAAAATATTGCCAAACTAGACCTTTCCGAAGAGACACTAATTTTAAGAATCAATGTGGCCCTTTGTTTATATGCAGTAAAAAAGCATTTGGCCTGGAAAGCAGCAGCCAGTACACAGAGCTCCAGCGGTTATTAGTGGTGGTCATAGCTGCTAAACAGGTCAGAGCGTCTGACCAAAATGTTAGGCCTGTATTGACAAAAATGATTAAAATACATAGCTGAACAGACTGTAAATCTATTGCCAACTATTGTGTGGTAGGAATTTAACTATTAAGCCTCTCTGCATGCATCCCTCCGAGGGGTTGTGTTTACTTTGTTCATGCAATAACCCAAGAAACCACCACTTTCACAAGGTTTTTAACTCAGAAAATTAATGTAGGGTGAGCGTTTTCTCATTTAAAGTCGAGGGAAAACATGATATATTTACTGACCATGATGCTGTTGGCAAGCAGCAGTGTTGCCATGTAATTACCGCTTTAACGCCGAGCTTTTCTGACACAATTGATCATACAACTTCATAGCTTAACATGTTCTTTAGGTAGGCTGCATATTAACGCTTTATGGCTCTGTACATTTCACTGCTTTACTATAGGGACAAATAAGATGTGTGATCCACTAGTTCATGGCCATATATATATATGTACAAACAACAAAACAACACCATCATTCAAAGCCAAACATTTATATAGCCCAGCTTTTGACTTCCAGGGCAAAGCATGGTTAACATGTCTAGTGTTAACATGCAAGAAACTGAAATATGATAAAGTATGATTTCAGTTTTATGAATATGTTTCCTTTTTTTTTCACTGCATGTAAATGCACTAATTGTATCATTTATCTCTCAGTTCTTTCTGGTGATTCTGAAAATATAATTCTTGCGTCCCAGCAAACGCTTTTTGCACTCAGAGCAAAGTGGTTTATTTTCATTACAAATTCTCCTCAGCTGTAGCTCTGTTCATCTCCTATCTTTTCTCAGAGTAGGTCAGTCCATTAACTGCAGTGCTGCATGTTACACAATCTCTGTTCTTTGTATAGGTGTGTGAGGTTGAGTGTGTGTGCCCTCTATGCAGGTGCAGATGCACAGTATCAGGTATCATGGATGTAGGGCCTCTGGATGTTTCTCTGCAGATGGAGGTTTAATGTTACTCTCTGATTGCAGCTCAGTGGGCCTCACTGCACATTCACCTACTAACACAGAACATAAAATCACATTTTATGGTCAGGATTCACTACTGGCATATTCATGTATCCTTTTTATTCTTAATACTTTTCTTTCTTATATTTCTGTGTTACACAGGAGGCTAAAGGGGATTTCACCAGGTAAGCATCACTCTCCTGTAATTCCTCTGTTCAAACAGGGGTGGATGTGTTAATTCATGTTAAATCAAAGGGTAGAGACACTCAGACAAAAGAAGCGATATCAGTGGTCTTTCTGCTCCTCTGCCTCTCTGATCATGGACACGCATCACTGAGTACTGTCTTTGTTTCCGAGCTTCATTTATACCCCCCAGTTTTCAGTACATGTTCCACTCTGATTCACTCTTTTCAGCCCTCCTAGTCATTCATGAGAGACATGCATGAAAACCATTGTTTGTGTGTAATGAAACACTGTGTCTTCATCGTACATCTCTCTCTGTGCCATGAAATACCCCACACATGAGTGTACTCTATCAAGTATTGTAAAACAACAGTGCAGAGGACATGTATGTACGTTTAAGGAGACTCGAGAACCAACAGATGGCTTTGAATATACATTAGTGTGATCGTCCATCATTCTTCCCCTCATCCCTTTAATGTAGCACAGATAATACACTACAACAGACATCCTCTTTGACTTCATTACCGTCTGTGAAAGAAGTAAATAAAACACACAATACTACTGAAGGCAGGAATGTGAAACACTTGTGAAATACCTTTTACCCCCCCTCCCCCTTAGTTTTACTCCACTCTCACAATCACACTCATTAACACACACACCTCCCTGCTTTAAAAGCTCTTTTCCCTCATCCCCATTCAGTTTCTCCATGTGTTAATGCTGCTCCTTTATCAATATCCAAATTATAATTTTTTTGAATAATTTCTTGAACCATTTTGATAATACAAAGGACAAATTATATGAATCCAAATAAGTATTGTCTCACTGTCATTCTTTAATAGTACCTGTTGGTATTGTGTTGTATATCATTGGAAAGCCTGATTAGTTACCTTTACCTGAAACGATTAGCTGTGTTTGTCATTCCATGAATGCATAAAGATGTGGATAGTGCCCATTTTTTTTAGGCTTTTTTTAGAAAGAAAGCCTAGTTTCTCAATGAAGCAAGGGCGAGGACCAGCCTTCTTGGAGTGTGGTCTTCCTTGGACGCCGACTTCACAATTTTTGACTTCACTAGTCTCACAGAACCAAATGGTACCAGGGCTGACACCAAGTGATGCTGGTACTCTGTCTACTGGAGACCCAGCTTCCAGTTGCAGGGATAATTTTTGCATCGCTACACACACGTTTAGTTTTGGCGCTAATTCCACAAATGCATGATCCTTGCAAATCGTACCTCATTATAAAGGTGATTAATCAAGCTTTTCAGATATATAAAAACATTTGGTATGATTAAAGGGAGAAATAATTGACCAAGATAACATTTACAAACATATCTGAGGAGTATAGGTATGGCAGCCACCTTAACAAGATGGCACCACCTACGTAACTAGCTGTGAAAATTTGATGAAAGGTAGTTTGTATCTGTATTTGTAGTTTAAATTACATTTTGGAGATTCGTTTGAAAAAAAAAACTCATTCTGGGCCCCACTTCTGCTAAAAGCAGCCATGCTTTGTATCCAAACATTCTTACACGGCACTTCTGCCTATTCGAACAAAGTGAACTCAACTCAAATGTCCTTGTTAATGTCTCCAAAGTGGGACTCCAATGTTCAAGTGCGGAAGAAATTTGGGTCAGTCCTAGTTATACCCCTTAGCCCTCCCCCTTTGTCTTCCCTCCCCCTGGATCCTCAAAACAGAGGTGAAAACACGCCCCTGGGAAACGTGAAACCACTAGATTCCCGTTATGCCATCAACCAGTGCTGCTCGGTGGCTGTGTTGTAGGCAGATGCAACAATTATATTTCCATCTCAAAGAAGCCATCTCCCATGATGTTACCCTTTGCTTGGGCTCTTTTGGTTTTCTTGCGACTGTCTGTGATGATACTATGAAAATCAATAATTATGCTTAATTACTTTACATTAATTAATTTAACAATTGGTGCTTGCTTTAGTTTCTGCAAGCACCAATTGTTAGCGGACATGGTGTATCATGGCAATTGCTCATACCCCTTCCTTTTAAGTGAGGTTCCAGTTTGTCTTAGTTTCAGGGGCTGTGTTGCCGTTCCCATTAGCCCTCCCCTATAACCTCACGGAGAACTGGGATACCCCTTTACTAGACGTGAATGTGCAAAACCAAAGGCTAAAGGACAGAACTGGATGTTTTGGATAGAGGTGGTGTTTCTGTATCAGTGCCAGGACTGGCTAAACTGAATTAAGAAACACCATCAATATTAGCAAAGCACCATGCATCCCTGACAAACTATCTCTCAACTAAGAGGCTAATAAACCTTTTCTTTTGTTATTTAGACACTTTTATAAAATAAATATGAAATCACTATACACACACGGTTGCATTGACATGACAAAGAGCAGCTGGAATGAATGGGCTTGTTTCCAGGGCTTAGCTCATGCGTTGTGTGTTTCCCAGGGCTTTCCCCAAACCTCCAGGGCCTTAGCGGAGGCGAGAGAGTGGGGCTAAAGGATTAGTGAGGTGTATTAAGACCTCCTGCCACTGGAGGTCTAAAACTCAAACTGAGGCCAAGTCTGATTGGCTCTGTGTGTGGTTTCCTGTCTCATTTACTCTGCCCTTATCTTTATCTTGTGGCTACTCCATCCCTGTGTCACATCCTTTTCTCATCTGTTTGTGTCCTTTCTCATTAATGCTCTTCTGCTTCCCAGCTGTAGGCGTGTCTGCAGCTGTTCGCTAATAGTTTCTGGAAAAGAGAGCACAAAGCTATGAAAATGCCTTTCTCTTTAGTCTGATTAGTGACGTCAAGTTTTAATTTCAAGACAGTTGTGAATTATATTAATTTCTGCACTGCACCAGGTACTGTACTCTGTCGCCATTGCTCTCTTTTTTGGATGTGCACACTTTCCCCTCCATCAAAAATGCCATTTCATTTATCCTCTTTCTAAGCTTTTACTCAAAAAAAAGATAACACTCCACAAACAAAGCTCTCAGTGGGTGTTTATCTAAAAAAGAGTGTCCATCGAGCAGTTTGTATGTGAAAATTAAATCATCTTGTGTATTTCTAATCAAAATGTCATCACAGTATGTTGTCAAAGTGCCATATAAAGGCTTAAACTTTACTATATGTTGAAGTTTGTGGAAAAAAGTTGATTAAGTGAAAGCAAAAATTATTATTGACCTGGGATAATTTTACGTTACTTTCCAAATACCTCACCTTTTTGGACACAATGTACTAAAGTGTAGGTGTTTTCTTGATCGGAAATGAGGGTTATTCCTCCACTAAAATTCGTTCTGCTGTCCCTATCACCTACTCAGAGTTTTTGAACTTCAAGCTCCACAGCAGAAAATGAATGTTCTTGCTCCAAGTACTGTTAAGCATGGGTTGTGGTTTTTCTTCCAGTAATGATGCAACCAGGTCTGACCTGAAAAAGCTGCCTGCTCTGCCCACCCAGGCCCTGAAGGAGCATCCGTCTCTGGCCTACTGGTGAGAGACTCATCAGATTTCCAGAAAACCACCAAAAAATTACACAGGCTGTTCTTTTCGTATGTTCTCCTTGCTGATAGTTTTTGCTGTCTTTACTCCTTCTCCTGTCTCACAGTGAAGAGCGGGTCATAGAGCATTACAAGAAGCTCAACGGGCAATCCAGGGGACAAGCTATTGTAAAGTAAGTTAGTGTGTTCAGGTATGTTTGTCCATCGTATGTAACCCTGTGCTTCTTGTAACCTTTCCACGTCTTTCTGTCTGCTCTTCACAGTTATATGAGCATTGTGGAGTCCCTGCCCACATATGGAGTGCATTACTATGCTGTAAAGGTACCGTTTTACTACTCTGCATTTTTGTTTTTCACGCACACATTTCTGTTCACTGTGAAACTGGATGGAATTTATGGCTTAGAGACATTTTAAAATATATCTATACTTTTCACTTGTCTACATCTCTTCCTCTCACTCTCCAGCAGATAATGCAGGTGTGTTTTTTTGTGTTTTAGGACAAACAAGGGATTCCTTGGTGGTTGGGTCTGAGCTATAAAGGCATCTTTCAGTATGACCATCAGGACAAAGTTAAACCCAGGAAGGTGAGATGATGCTCTATCTTATCCTTCTGCATTGCAGACTGATGGGCCATTTTTAGACTGTGTCACACAGTTTTTGTTGTCATTTTGTTTATCTTCCATTATGGGTCATACCATGTACATAAATAGATCAAATAATAACTCCCCATTTAGACTAAGTATTTGAAATGGATATCATATCGTCACTGTCAGTGGTGGCACGCGCTACAGTTTTGCTTCAACCAACAGCGTGTGTCCTCGCCCACAGGAAGCATGATAAAGCGTAGCAGAGTGCAGCCCTGGAAACTTAAACACAGTATCATAAAGATCACAATAGAACCTCAGCTTCATGAGATAATTGTTAGTTAACCAGATTTCAGTCAGTCAGCTCACGTTTAATTGTTTTTATTATAGCTGCAAAAACAGGTTATAGGTTTGGCACCCAGGCTCCGGTCTCATCACTCCCTGAAGAAAAGTTGGCATGGAGGAGTGATGAGCAAAACATATGAACACCCCAGAGCCTGCAGATGGAGGCTGGGTGGTGGTGGGGGTGAAAGAACATGCAGCAAAATCAGTGTCTGGCAGCACAGACGTTTGCCGGGCAGAGGGAGAGATGGGTAAATTCCCAGTTTAAATTTACCACCAAAATTGAGAGGTGGAGAGTGTGATTGGAGGATGGATGAGAGGAGTGTGATGTGTGACATATGCATGGCAGAGCAGCTCGAGTTGTCTACCTGAACTAGCTTGCAGGCTTTTCTCCATTACATGAAAAGCAAAATGTAAGAACAGGCTATAGTTCCTGCCTTAATTTGATTTGCTGTGGGCATCAATACTACGCATACCTTTTCAGCTGTATTGTTAAATGATCCTGAACTCTGAGTGCTTGTTACCCATGTTGGGTTGATCGGCACATGGAACATGGACCCAGAGTTGAAGCAACTCCTACTGAAAATAAACCTGCTGTGTATTTCCAGCTAGAGCAGAAAACTGCACAGCTGGAAAGCACCACAGATAGATCGAGGCAAAGCTGTGGACACTGACTGGTTTTAAAGACTCTGATGCATGTAGAGGATTATACAGGTGAACTATCTTAAAAATGGGGCTTATAACAAACAATATTTTTATAGACAGAAGTGGTACTTTATAGCAGTTTTGCTTTTTGTCTTATTTGAAAGTGTCTTCAACACTAACTAGAAAAGCACTCTAAGAGCGCAGACCTCCGCCAGCATCACAGTCCTCTCCCATATTGTTTTTTTAGCCATAAATATTAGTCCTACCTTTATTTTATGCAAATATTTAGATTCCTTGACCATGAACAAAACATACCATTAGCAATTGGATTCATAATGATATCTATTTTAGTTCAGTAGTTATTCACGAAAATTGCATTTTTCGTCATGGCGGATCCAGACGGTGATCTGGATCAACACCAAAATTGAATCACTTCTTCCTTTTCCCATGCTGAACATTTGCTGAAAATTTCATCAAAATCCATCCGTAACTTTTTAAGTTATTTTGTTCACAGACAGACAGACAAACAGACAAACAGACTCTCCCGAAAACATAACCTCCTTGGCGGAAGTAAATATGTTGCCCGAGTGGGAGTGCTGGTTTGGCAAAGCCAGGCACAACCCATACACAAGCCTGGACATTTTCTCACCCTTCTGTCAATAAAGGCCTAAAATGCCACAAAAACACTTTAAAATTAAATATGTTGCTCATCTCTGGAACAAAGCGATCTTTGGTTTAACCATCATGTTGGAAAAAGATGAAAACAGCAACATTTTTTTTTATTTATTTAATCTGTTTAAGCTTCAAATGGTCCACTGCCTTGCTAAGGTCATTTTTGTCTTGTGTCCTGTCTTTAACCAAAGACTTGTTGGCAACTCTCAATGATGTGTAACTTTAGAAGGAAACAGTGTATGTCTGTTTGTTTTCATGTTCATTGTGTCCATTTTTCCATTCAGTGAGTCACAACTTGTGTTTAGGAAGAGCACTAACAATGCTGGACAAATAATACTGTCTGGAGACGTAGGGTCTTGGAATGTTTTGTATCCTGTCCTGCTTTTATTTCTGCCTCTCTGTGAACTGGGTCTTCCTGCCAGTCACTGCTCGGGCCCACCTGTAAAAGCCCTTCACATCTCACCTCTGACCCCCAGGCGTGCTTAGGTCATTGATCCCTGGCACACAGCCTTGTCTCATTGGGTGTTAATGTGGTTAACAGCATCTCCTACCACTAACTGACCACCGAGACACCGACACACACAGACTGGCTGGTATTTTGTTGCTCAGAAATGCACACACACACACTCACAGATTCATAGCCTTACTTTCAGAAATGGGACTGAACTCTGAACTTGCAGTGCTGATGAATACTTTCCGTGTGCCTCAGCTTTCCTGTTTGCCTTTAACATTGTTTCTGCCTCTACGTGTGTGTGTGTGTGTGTGTGTGTGTGTGTGTGTGTGTGTATGTAAGAGAGAGAGTGAATCTTGATAAATGCATTCCAGTCTAGATGGAAGTCACACCATTGAGCCATTCCTGCCTCATTCCCATGTGCTCTGAAACTCTGTTGCTGTTGAGTTGCTAAATCACCGTGTTTATGGAAAAAAATCCACTTGCGGTAACTTTCACTTTATCCCATGTGGCAGTCACATACACACCAATAGCAGTGTGCAACACAAACTGTCACAAACTGTGTCTTATCGACCATGTAACGTCAAAACAAGCTTGTTGACAGAGAGAAAAAAGGCATGTCTTAGCTTTTCTGCTATGGGAGAAAACATTTTAGACATAGAAAAGTAAGAAGTAGTTCACAACATTCACACACAAGACTTATCAAGCATGAAGCATCCATCATTGTGAGTCATTGGTCTGTTAATTGTCAGCAATGACCACCTCACTTACCTCCCCTCTTCCCCCCCTCAAAAAGAAACACATGCACACACACTTGGGAGCAGAGAGACCAGTCTAAGGGCTGGGGTATAAAGAGGGAGAGTTACTTTGAAAAAGTTACAGTTCCCAAGCAACATTTGCCAGAGGAGTGCTGATATTGCTGTATGATTTTTTTTTTTAATTCAAAACAGAAAATTACTCAATCTGGGATGTCCAGGTTTTATATTTTCATTGCTGTGGTATCAAACAGGTATCAGAACAATCTATTACAATTAGGCCTGTCACGATAACAAATTTTGCTGGACGATAATTGTCCAAAAAATTATTGACAATAAACGATATTAATGTCAATATTTGATTTTTTTTTCATTTTTTCATTAATGTAATTATAATATATGTCATAATAAAGTGAGTACACTATATCAAAAGCAAGGGAGTATTTAACTGTAATTGGAAGGTCAAGATCTTTTAAGCAAAAATAAATTAAACAATATAATACATTTAACAAACAAAAATAGAGAAAAAAACAATGAAAATGAAATCGACTCTCTTTTAGGAAAAACTGCATGTAAATAAAAATAATTATACTAATCAAAAACAATAAAAAATAGACCTTGTCTCTGTAAAAAAAAGAAAAAAAGAAAAAGAAACTCCATTAAAACACACACAAAAATAAAAACCAAAAATAAAATGGAGTTTATATAGTTCCTGAATTGTCTGTGACATGTACTTTCTCCCAGTCAATCCCTACTGTGTCAAACATTTGTTACATTTTGGGCTTTTCAACCGTATTGAAGGGCTGCATTTCTTTTGTAATGTACCGAACGTCCCTATCTGTGAGCACGCATTATTTTGCACTTTTATTTATATTTACTTTGCCGACCAAACGCCTCCGCAGGCGCTGACTGTCAAGTGCGGAGGCTCTGCTGCACCTCCCCTTCTTCTTCGTCGTCGCCACTACTTTCAAACAAATGCGACATATCGGCTCGTCTGTGTTAATGAGCTCACACCTTGTTCATTCTGTGTAAAAAAAAAATATTCCCGCACTGGGGCTGTGGCAGCCGGCTTAAGAACTGTATCTTCTATGCCATCATTCATATCAATGTTTGTTTCCTCGTTGCTCCTCAGGACGCTCACTACTTCAGCTCTCTCCGTGTATACGTGCGAGCGGCCCCGCCTCCCCTCCAAAGATTGCATCAGGGACAGATGCTCACTCTGCTATAAATCCGCTAAGTCCGCTATAGAGTCGATGCACCCTGGTGCTAAGAAAGTTGCACAGAGTGGCCCATCTTCTCACCCTCATCAGCCTCTGTGGTAGAAAGAGAGGAGGAAAACAAACACACAGTGTGTCAGTTTATCGAGACCGGCAAACTTACCGAGGACGTTTTTATTCATCGTTTGGTTAATTGATTTATTGATTATCGTGACAGGCCTAATTACACGATTCATACCAAATTTCAGATTCAGATTATGTGACAACCAGCAATTAAATATCCACAGAAACAAATACTGAGACATATACAGAGAGGTATTAGTATCAGGCATTGAGTATTTGGGAGGGAATACTTTTTCAGTCTTACCTAAAAGAATGAAACATAGAGAAAGGTAAAAATGTCAGGATTAAAGTCAGTTTGGAGTAAAGCTGTCATATACAGTATCAATAAAAAGTTGTTTTGTTTGGGTAAAGGTGAAATGTGGAGCAGAGTGTTTGAAACACAGTGTAGTGAGGAGTTTGAATCCTTTTATAACTTATTCCTAACATCATGAAAAAGAAATCTTCCTCTTATCAATTTTTTTTTCTCCTGCCTTTCCCCTATTCTGGCTGAAGAGGCTTCAAGTGCATGCTTTATTAATTTGGCATCACAACACTATGAATGAACTCGGTGAGCTTTTTTTTTTATTTAACCACTCCAGACAGACAGTTGGTGGGCGGTATTCCCTCCTGAATCTGTTTTGTTTTTCACAGGAAGACACACTCATGAAGGTCATTAAGAGATTTATCCTTGTTATGTTAATCATCATTTTTTCAACAAAAGCAGAGGAAGAGCTGCTGATTTGGAGAATAGTCAGACAGTACCAGTAACTGATGACTCAGAGAGACGGAGGCAGAGCACTGATTAGGAGAGATTTTGGGATAATTACAATCGTTTGTCAGTTATTATGTTTGGAATAAAAACTTATTAATCATTATAAAAAAAACTCTGTGACAGCAGGTTGCTCTTTTTTATGTGTTTGTGTAGGATACTGTGCTGGAGGTTATTAAGTTTAATTAGTCTTTTTAAAGGGGAGGTCCTGTTGTTTCTACATGTAGAAGTCCTGCAGCATCCTCTGCGTTTTTATAGGGATGTTTAATTGCTTTCCCCCTTTACTTACCGCAGGTTGGTTGCAGACACTCTTTGACTGCATACACATGGTTACTGTGAAATCACACACCATAGTGGAGACTTGTTAGTGTAATCTGAGTCATTGAGAAAGGGATTATAGAGCCTGGGTGTTTAAATGGCTAACTCACTGACTAAGGACCATCATGGGAAAGATTTTTCCACGAATGCTAAGAAGTTACACAAAAGTTAAATAAAAAAAGCATTATTAAAAGAAATGTTTTTAGATCCACATTTTGTGCAACTTTATGAGCTTTTTCTGATAAAGACTAACAGGACACACCCACTGACTTGAGTCAATTTCTGGCTGTTTTGTTTAGACCAAACAGTCACATGTAGCCTGCTCTGGTTACTTTTTCCATAAATGTCATCCCACAAAAACATCACAGCTATAATACAAACAACAGGAAGTGTCCCCAGAGTCCATCTGCATCTCCGTAACTACTGGCAGATAAAGTATAGCACACTGGAGCCCCACCCATGGGTGAAACAATAGCCTTTTTTTAAAACCTGGGGTGTATTTCCAGCAAAGAATAATATCTTGCCTTTCTACGGCTTTACTGGCACACACTATTTAAACTTTCTATTCTCCCTGTGATCCCCAGGGAGTCAACTACAGTGAGGAGAGACCTTTACGCTCGATCAGATGTGACCTTTTCAGGTTTAATGGATGTGTGCTCGTGTGCACGGACATTATTATAAGACAGACTTGGGTCTGTGCACATAATGAGTAATGACTTCCTCTACTTGTGTGCAAATGTTTTACAGTCAAAGGGAAAAGGACTCACAGCGTATCCTAACAGGCAAACATGCATCACATTGTTTAAAGATCAGCAGATTTGACTGATTTCAGGATGATCTGTCAGCATGTTTACCCAGAACTTTTTACCTGGGTTAATCATCATATGAAAAAGTGAAATTGGAGTTTTATTTTTCTCTGTCTGATATTTTGCAGTTAAATAGAACAAGAAATTATCTTGGCTTAACACAGGTTATTTGTAGTTGTGTCACAATAAGACTTTTGTTGTGCAGCCCTCAATCCTACCTTAAACATCTTTCTGTAAATAATACTTTTATTGTAGTGCAGTCGTGTCATGAAGCTGTATTGTTTATCACAGAATGATACTGTTCTAGAGGAGAGGAGAGGTGCCTGGTGTGAATGTGACCATTGTATTTCATCCTGCAGGTCTATATTTTAGTGGGGGTTTTTTGCAGATCCTTAGAAATTCTCATAAAGTTTTAAATAAGACATAGTAGACTTTGACTTTGTGAGGAAAGCAAGGCTGGGAGCACTTCGTTTGTTCAAACCCTTACCCTCATTTTTAATTGGCTGCCCATAAGTACCTTATACCTTTAGTATACATAGTAGCACCTTAGTTTAAACAGCTGGTTAAATTCTCTGAATTGTATTAATCTTTTCTGCAGCCTATCTTGAAATAATCAGAGTCTACCTCCAAATTGTGCTGCAGCTCCGACCTGCTGGTGGGGGTAACAGCTTTAGTGGTCTCGTGCCTGAACATAGTTACAAACACCAATCTTATCACAGCAGCTCTGACCCCTGTGTTGTAACACGCACACACTTACACGCTTTTTTACAGTCTCTGCTATATTTAGCACCATGCTACATTAGCACTTCACACTCCATTGAAAACGCTGGCAACAGTTTTGATAAGAGCTGCGATTTTCCCTCTTCGCGCTCTTACACACGACTTCAAATACTTGCTCGACTGTGTTTACATCCAGTTTTCACAGTATGTCTCCCTCCTCCCCTTTTTCCTTCTTCTCACCTCTCCGTCCATTGTTTCCCCCGGCTGTTAAAATTCCTGGGCTCTGACCTCTCCGTCTCCCCATTTCCTCCCTTGTCCTGTCATAGCTGGGATTTTGTCTTTCTTCCTCTCTAAGTTTGATGCAGCTTGGGAACTTTTTTCTCATACTGATGTGTACTTCAGAGGCTTTTGTGTGCTCCAGCTGATAGGAGTAGGCCTTCTTGTGTTCAGAAATAGCCCACACTCCCCTCTCTGACTAACCAAAAACAGACTCAGACTTCATGTGTGTGAGTAAAATCACACAAGTCTGACTAAACAAAGCGAGGGCACTTCAAATGCTGGGGCCACAGAGAGCTTTTCCCCCTTCATCACTCCTCCCTTGACCTCTTGTTACACACACACAATTGCACACACACACCTTCAATCCACAGAGCCCAGAGCAGGAAGCACAGTCCCTGAGGGAGGGAGGGAGGGGTCAGGGGGAGGGGGAGGTATGAACGCCCCCTTCCTCCCTCCCTCCTCACTCCTCCTCACACAGCTACAGGAGAGGAGGAACCTAAACTTTTGCACGCTTTTCCTTCGCCAACACACACTCACGCACATGCCTACAGATGGTGAACACACATCACCTCATAACGCTCTATTCCTCCGCATCTGGGAGGATTTAACGTACGCACATGCTGCGGAGGACGTCTTGAGGGAAACTTTCTCACCCAGCTGGCTTTTAGCTCCATTAATAGAGGAGCTGATGGTTCATAAAGGGGGCGGAAAAGAGGAAAAAAGAAATCCAAGCAAAGGAAAGAAAGCCTCCTCCCTCTCTCACTGTCTTTATCCAGAGTGAGGTCATCCCGCCGAGGGATCCACTGTGGACAAGAAGGCCTGGTCTGGACCTGATCAGGGAACTTCTTCCCTGTTCCAGACTAGGTTCTCTTTTCTCCTCCACCTCCTAACTCCTCCTTCTGGCCAGCTTTTTTTTTGTCTGTCCTTCTCAACTCTATCCAGGACATTTTCTCTGAAAACAAATGGGAACATACACAGAAGAGAATAGAGGATTTTGGCTGAAGACAATGTGGATAATGTGCAGTATGTTTTGTGAGCTGCTTTGAAGAGTGTTTCTCTTCCAACCTCAGGTGTTCCAATGGAGACAGTTGGAGAACCTCTACTTCAGAGAGAAGAAGTTTTCAGTGGAAGTTCATGACCCAAGGAGGTAAATTTATATTACAATTTGTTGCTTCATTTATCTCACTGCATTGCCTTTTTTTGAATATTAGTGTTGACTATTTAAGAGAGTGAAAACTATTGATTTTTTTGTACAGCCAGTAGTTGGATTTTTCTCCTAAGTAATGGTCACTCTAGTAGGGATGCACTGCACTATTAACCGTGCATAGCAGCTGGACCTGCCTGATTCGTTGTCTGTAATCAGGAAGATTCATTCAGCCAAACTCCAGTTTATGATTGTAACAAGCCCAAAGTGGCACAGTCCAATATGAGTCCTTTAGAGCAGGAAAAGAAAAAGCTACGAGTTAGATGACAGCAGGAATTGACTGCACATGTAGGGATTTCCATAGATTATAACAACTTGGTAGTAGTTTATTCGTTTTTTTTCTTTATTTAATTAAAGCAACAACCAATACTGCAAACTTCTCTATAGTAATTACATTTTTGCCCCACTTTGTCATTTGTGGCTTATATTCTGAAATGCAGTAGCTCCTGTCCACAGGATTATCTGATTAGCAAATAATAAATGTTGTTTGATGGAAAGATCATCCAGTCACCTGCTGAATGTGCTTCTGAAAGGTCCTGCTCTCCACAAACACTTTCTATGGGCTCTTTCTCAGATGCACCAGTGAAATTTATCGCACGGTAAAGTTACTGCGTTATTGGACTAATGTTGATGTTGGTAGACGGTTGCATTAATCTACAATATGAAACTTTTCAGCCTTGATATGATGGTTTTAAGGTTGATTGAACAGCACAAAACCCTTCAACAAGACGTTTAAAGTGTTCCCTGGTCTTTTGCTCATCACTGTCCTCTTTCTGGCCTTGGCAGTTGTATCAAAACTGAACTCTTTTCAGCTTAAGGCTGATGTTTGGACTGGAGTAACAAACATACAAAGTTACATAGTATTGAGAGCAGACAGTGTGATCCTTTGTGGAAGTGGGAGGCCATTGCCCCTGTTGAAAGGCATTGTTTTTAAGGTGGAAAAGTTCCATATTGTTTCCTTAATAGGTTGAATAACAGATTTAATGGAAATGAACATTTCTGCAAATATTCAGCCATACCATGTTTCCTATCTATTGGCTGAAATATTATGGAATGTTTAGGCTATTTAGGCTAAGATATTTTTTGTTTTATGAATATGTCATCCAGAATATTTATTGATTTTATTTTTTATCACTGAATATTTACCATTTAAAACAATACATTACCGGAGGACTTTTTTTTTAAAAGTTGTTGTTTTGTATCTGCTTCAGACATACAGTCCATCACAATAAAAGGAATAAGTCGTTTCTTGTGTGGGAGACATTAAGAAGCTGTAATTTAACCAACTGATATTGGCTAAAGTTTAGAAATGCTCAAGTATTTTAAAATGAAACAGTACTTTAGGCTGGTGGTTCTGCGTGAGGTTATCTCGCCTGACTTTACCCTGCCAGTTTAAATTTGTGTGTTTTGACTTTTTAGCAAAATGCTTTAGCAGCACATTGCCTAGGTTTTATACCATTAGAATATGCTGATACCTTACTCAATATATTAATCAAGTATAAATGAGTGTCCACAATCCATAACCCTGCAGGTTAGCTGCATCTGAGAGGGCTTATTATTCATAAACTCATGGACATAATTATCCTCCTAGATTGCTCAAGTACTGGCAAAAACTAACAGCAAGACACAGCGTTCAAACAATAGCACATAGTTTCCCTTTTTAACGAGATATTGCACTTGTAGCTGTCCTTTCAGATAGAGACAAATCAGCGGGTGTCTATTTCATGCTTGCAGAGAGTAATTGTGCATTTATTCAAAGTAGCTGAGTGTAAATATACATTTGTAGACCCCTAAAGTATTTTGTATGTGTGGGGAGTCACTCCAAAGCATATGTCATCAAAAATTTGAGATCATGCCTTCCTACCCTCCAGTATCTTTTACTGTTAAATGCCACTGTAACATATGAATGCCGTAAAAATCAAACTACAAAGAGCCAAGCGCTGGAAAGGAGAGATGGAAATCTAACTTGGTAATAGTTGTAGAGCTTGTCTTGGCAATAGAGCAAGATATTGAGGTTGTCTCCTGGGAGCCTGACACGCATAGATAACGTGATTAATAGCACACTTTCGTAGCCATGTGCACGCACAAACACACGTGGTTAACCCTTAATAGTTGACCACAGAAGGAAAGATGGCTGTGTGAACGCTGTTTTGCGTAAGAAGTGACCTCTCATGTTTATTTAACAAGGCTCTATATGTAGAGTGTTATTCCACAGACAGACGGAGGGAACTGGAGAAAAAGACACAGACAGGGTGAAACAGGGAGCATTGGTGTTTTCTTTAAAGGAAGCTGTCATTAGTGTGAGCTGGATGTTGCTCAGCAGCAGATGTGTGTTCAAATAAGGATGAGTAAACTATGGGAACAACGTGTGTGGCTCTGCTAAAAAAAAAATGTCTGTCTGGGATGTTATCACTTGAACAGCAGCAGTAGAAGTTTATTATTTGGACTGTTACACTGTTATTGGTAAGAAGCTAATTATTGTATTCAGTGTATATAAGGAGGCCTTGTGTCCGCTCCTACTGTAGGGCGTCGGTGACCAGAAGGACGTTTGGTCACAGCGGGATCGCAGTGCATACGTGGTACGCCTGTCCTGCACTCATCAAGTCCATCTGGGCCATGGCCATCAGCCAGCACCAGTTCTACCTGGACCGCAAGCAGAGCAAGGTCAGTGCAGCCCATCAAGCCTCCTTAGCCCTCTTAGACCACAGACCTTTGAGAGCATGTGTAGTCATAACAGTGTTGCATTTGAACTGCTTTTCTGTGGGCTTACAAACTTCTCTTCTTAATTTACTGTGCAGTCTAAGATCCATGCAGCACGGAGTTTGAGTGAGATCGCTATAGACCTGACGGAAACAGGAACCCTGAAGACCTCAAAGCTGGCAAACATGGGCAGCAAAGGCAAGATCATCAGTGGCAGCAGTGGCAGTCTGCTTTCCTCAGGTCAGAACATGGACAGTGTTGGGGAGGGACTCTGATGGATGGGAGGGAGAGGGATTTATGCATGTATGTCTGTGCCTTTGTGTTGGCATGTGTGGGAGTATGGGGGTGTCTGGTTGACAACTAGACAGACAGAAACAGCTGCCCCTGGAAAGAGGCCACAATTCTGTGTTGAATGTTCTCACACATGTACTGTACACATACTCGCCCCCACAGTCTTTCAGTGAGTGTGAAACAACACTTCCACCCTCTGTGTCACACAGACTCATCCTCCTGAGGCCCCTGCCCCCTCCTCTAAATATAGTCAATGAGGGAGTGGGTCAGTGAATCTTACCCAGAGTCTGAAACAATGCTTATCTGTGTTCAACAAGTGAGTTTGATGCTAAGGTTTGTTTTCTACTAACTTTAGAAAAAAAGATGAAATGCCAGCCAAGTCAAATAAGGACAATAGGAAAAGGCTGAAGTTAAAATAATGCCCTTGAACAATCTTAAAGGGATAGTTTTGTACTTTTTAACTTGGGTAATATGAGGTCCACCCTAAAGGTGAATACATTTGCCACAGGGAGTTTGATCAGCTCTACCCCTGTAGGGAGAGAGTTGACTCAGAAATCGAGCTGTTCCTCAAAGTAAATGGTACCAAGAGCTCAGCATAATTTAATGAATCTTAGGTGAGAGCAAACTAAGGCCCCATCCACACGAAGACAAACCGAGGTCTAAACGCACACGTTTTTTTGCCGAATCTGCATATCATCCATACGAAGACGGCGTTTTGGGGGTCTGTAAACGATCATTTTTGAAACCAGGTTCCAGAGTGGAAAGATTTTGAAATGCTGTATACGCAGCTCTGTGATTACTGGCTCTCCGCAAGTTTTCAGATATGCTTACGTCATAGCTTCATATCTTCATTGACACGCCTTTGTTTTGGTTTTACTTTACTCAAGGCAGAGAACAAATAGCTATGCAGTAAGGCCCAAGAAATTACCAAATGGGCTTATAGCAGAAAAATGAAGCACTGTGTTTGTCTTTGTGTACAGTTAGCCCGCCGCAACCGGATTGCTAATGCCACCTGTATTTTAGTAAACTACTTTAAGTTCTTGGTCTCACCTGAAGCAATGAATAGGTGTTACTCCATGTCAGTCCTCTTCTCATAAAATCTACTTTGGAGGAATCCCTCTAAAAATGCTGAGCAGTTCCTTTTGTTATAGCTACATAATATAGGTTTTTATGAAGAATGAAATTGGCATGTGTGTTCACAATATCGTGCACATTTTTATGTATTGTCAGTGCTTTGCTTTTGTGACCCCTGATGACTGAAGGCCATGAATCGCATGCAGGAATACAAACATGTTGTAGCCACTGTGATGGTTCATCTTTTCTGCTTTTTCTCACAGAAACTGTGAACACAAAAATGTTTTAAATCCTAACGTTTGTGTGATCATTTTAAGTTATCGTATAGTAACAGTGAGCATTCATGTCAAATAATGGAATGGCAACCTGAATCGTTACATTTTCATACCAATGAAGAAATGCAATGTTTTTTGTTTAGCTACAAATTGGAATTTTGAAATGCATGTTACACTACATGAATCTTCTCAAATGTGACCAGCCCACCCACACAGAATGGTCAGGGATCAGTTTTCTTTGGCTTGTATTCCTGAATTGGACCAGACTGGCCCTCGCCTTTAGTACATACCCCTACTCTCTGTATTTGACTATGAGACAATAAAAAAATGCTAAACATAGCAGAAGTTAAAATATAGCCTGTCTTTGGATGTCAACATAAGCAAGAGGGACAGCGTTCGCCCCAGTTACCAAAAGTAAAGCATTTAATGTGTATGAAATGCACAGCTGTGAGTTGGATCAGAACCGCCAAAGTTTAAATTAACCAAGTCTGAATATTTATCAACATTTAAAGTGTTGCAACAGCTGAGAAAGTTCTGATGCAGGTTTAGATTATTACTTTAATTTCACAACTTTTAAGCACTGGAAGTGAAGTCCACAGTAAAATATGGTGATCATGGCTGTTTTAAAGATGTTGACAGTGCAACAGTATAAGTTGATTTTCTTGCTTGTACTTTAATTTCCAAGGTAAATGAGCCATGGTAGTCTTAACAGTGCAATCTTACATTATTTGTTTGCATTATTGTAACTGTGGACAAACGGTCAGGCAGTTAGCGTGGTTATTTCCAAAATCTGCTTGTTAACAATTCTATGCCAGAAGCAGCACTGTAAAAAATGTTATTCAATGATTGGTCAAAAGGAAATAAACTGACAGGTTCAAACAAAAAAAGACACAGCTAAAGTTACAACTACTTTCAACGTAGGGGTTAGAAACTTAGGATAGAAGATGGAAACATAACTGGTGCAAAATGCCACAGAGACGTAAGGTTTTTATTTCTGCTGTCCAACATACAACCACCAACATACAACCACCTAGCTGCTTCTACAGGTATAAGGTCGATTGTTGGCATATCAACATCTTCTGTAACAGAGGCAAACATACCTCAATCATTAAGCTGATTCTCTCTGATGTTTGTGGACCATAAAGGAAAGTTGTAAGGTTAAGTTTCCGAATCAAGCCCTCATTGTTTGACAGCACAGTAGCACAGTAGTAGTAGATGAAGGAAAACATACCCATGATTTCAACCAAGCATGTTGTAAACAGGCCTGGCACCATCTCAGGGCCGTGGAGACTGTGCGTCACAGACTTTGTCCTAATATGCCACTTCCCCCAAACACTTAAACTCACACAAACACACCACTGAAACTCATTTTCCTTATCAAACTGTTCCATTCACTTCCCTGTAAACATCCTGCGAGGCTAGCAGGTGTACACACAGTTTCTGCCTCCTGACCACATTGTGCCTAAACAGTGATCCCCCCCCCACAAACACACATCTCCAGTCCTGACTTCTGCCTGATGGTTTTTGTTATGTTTACCCTGCAGGCTCTCAGGAATCGGACAGCTCCCAGACTGCCAAGAAGGACATGCTGGCAGCACTTAGAGCAAGGCAGGAAGCTTTGGAGGAAACGCTAAGACAGAGACTAGAAGAACTCAAAAGCATCTGCATCCGAGAGGCGGTAGGAAGACTTTCAGATATTATAATTAATCACATATTGGCCTCTTAAACACTTCATTTTATTGTCTGTTGATGTTTTAACCTTCTGTATGTTTGTAGGAGCTGACAGGAAAACTTCCAAAGGAGTATCCTTTGGATCCAGGAGAGGAGCCCCCCACAGTGAGAAGAAAGATTGGTACTGCATTCAAACTGGATGAGCAGAAAATTCTTCCTAAAGGAGAGGTGAGGCTCCAAGTCACTGTTTTCCTCAGCAGCATTTTTTCAGACGCTCTAAACTCCCCACACAGGACACATGAAACCTCAAAAAGCCACACCAGGCACTGAGCTGCAGGACTTGAAATATGTCACACTCACTCCTCACAGAGGTTTTATCCCAGCTGTGATTTAGAGAATTGTTGTGTCCAAAGTCACACTCATGCCCTTCCCACAAAGTCCAGCCTGAGGAGCTGTGGACTATAATGCAAACTTGTCAGCCAGAAAGAATGGATTTTGGACACCATCCTGGCTGCTAAAAATGCTGTTGTTGCTGTCACAGAACGAATCCTGCAGAAACAACAGCTGGGAGTTGACTATAATAGATGGTATATATTTTATCTGTAAGTAATGATATCCTGAAAGATCTATAGAGAGAGATAGCAAAACATTTTTGCCAATATACTAATGCATATTTGTGCCACAGCGCATTCATTTGCACACAGACCACAGTCCAATACCTGTCGTCATTTTTAGAAAAAACTCAGCTCCTTAGGAAACAAAACAAATCAGGTTGTAAATATAGTAAAAAAAACCTCAAATTATATACTTAGCAGTGATTCTGTTGTAAGTATCTGCTGCTTCTCTCATCTCTCTGTCAAGTATAATAGCCTTTCAATGTTCATTTTATAACCTGCAACCATTTAACTGCAAAGTGTGAGGACACGTATATACAGTTTGTATATTTACCACTGGTTTTACACCTAAACTTAATGGGCAATAGTAATTTGGACAGCATTTTGAAATGACTTGTGGACCATCTGGAGAGGCAACAGTGCAGAGTGGTGACAAGATTAAGGGGTAGAAAAGCAGTAAAAGCTTTAGTTTGGCTAGAGTGTCATCCTTTCTTGTTACTTTTGGATGTTTTTTGCCAGTGGGAAGTTAAAACTATCAGCTGGTGCACTTTTTAAATAAAATATAAAGAGCCACAAAGTTACTTAAATCATGCTAAAAGACTAAGCTGTGTAGTGACAATGACACAAACGCTGTGTGGATTTTCATTCATTCAGAATGAGACCAGATTTGGTTTCCTGCTTTCCAACTGATCTAACTTTATTTTTATCATTTTAAACTATCATTGTCTCTTGTTTGACAATTACAAAGTAACTCTTAAACTATGCAATTTATGTAGGTGTTGTTGAATTGTATGCTTTTTTAATGAAAGCTATATGGAAGCAACAATAGCATACTAATAGCAAACTGAAGACTTGACTATTTTAAGTAGTCTACTCAAACCCCTCTATGATCTGTCCAAGTGGAGTTTTATTCAGAAGCCTTATAATCTTTTGATGCCTTGTTATTTTAGGTTTTTTTCTGACTGTCTGGCTGTATTTATGACTGTCCGGCTATTTGGCTGGCAAGGTGGTGCAGCAGGTAGTGCACATGCCTCACAGCGTGAAAGCTGCTGCTCCGATCCCTGAGTCGGGCAGAGCCTTTCTGTGTGGAGTTTGCATGTTCTCCCCATGCATGTGTGGGTTCTTTCTGGGCAGTCTGGCTTCCTCCCACAGATCAAAAACATGCTTATTATGTCATTTGGTGGCTTTAAATTGCTCTTAGATGTGAGTGTGAGTGTGAATGGTTGTCTATGTGCCCTGCTTCTTACCAAGTGTCAGGTGAATTAGGCTCCAACCCCCATAGCCTCGAAAGGAAGAAGTAGTTTAGATAACAGACGGATGGATGTCTGCCTAATTTGCAAAAAAGGCATTCTTTTCCTTCAGTGAACATGAATAAGAATAACTAGTATTTGATAAGACTTTTCACTAACTGGAGGGATGTTTGCTCGATGATATGATGCATGTCGTATCTGCTACTGCTGTGCCATAGCTAATACATAAAAGATCAGCATACAGGTGTCACAAAGGTTTGAAATTCTAAAGCTCAGATTAAGTTTTAACTTTGTTTTGACAGCTTTTCCATAATATTCCCATGGTAATCTGCATATCTTGAATAAATAGTTAAGTGAGCCCTGCTGATTCATTGGTTTAGCAAAGTAAACCAATCACATTAAAAGGTACACAGTCAGAGACGTCTCACACCTTGTAACAGTTTTTGCACTGCCTCGCTGTTTTTTTTTTTGCCTTGGTTTGATTTTCCAGAGCTTCTAAAAATAGTCTGGCGGCTTTCTCACCACAGGAAGTGGTGATAGTAGGGTTGTGTGCTGTTTTTGTGCAGGCGTGTGTATGTGGTGAGTGGGTCTTTCAGAGGTTGTACGTCTTGTTTAGAATCCAGGGACGCAATTTTCAAATATGCCGTCCAAGCAGAATGATGTTTCCTAATTCACACTGAACACAACTTCGACTCAAAGGAGAGATGCAGCTTTGGCAGCAGTGTGGGAAGACTGTCAGTGAAAGGAATTCCTCTGAAATGAGGTAGTCAAAAAGGTTGTTAACTTAATAAATATGTCATCTAGTCTGTATCTAGAAGCAAGGGGAATTGTTTGTTTACTTAAAGTTAATAGTTTGTTTTCTTTATACTGAAACATGGCACCCTTCCACATAGCTTGCTATAACTAGATATTGGTTTTAGGAACGTAAACATAACATAAAAGAAAGAGGTACAACATGGAATGACGGTGTTTATTTTACTTGGTTTATCTTCTCCTCTCCTCCTCCACAAATCTCAGGAGTGGTATAGAGGAAGAGTGAAAGGATTGATGGAGCACTGTTATTATTGGGGGACAGCACATCCAACAGAGAATACATCCAGTGTTGAGAAAATGCAGTGCTGCAGCACAGATAAATGACTTCCGCTGTGTGTTTTCTCTGGCAAGGCTCTTTGTGTGTGTCTGACCAAAAAGGTTGCATGGGAGAGTTACAGTGTGGATACGTGTCGGCAAACTATGCCTTGTTGGTTTTGGATTGTGCTCTGATTTTTGTTGCTAAAACTGTGAGTGAAACTCAATATCTTTGTTTTTGTGTACCTCAGAGTTCATACTGATGTTTGTGTTTGTGTGTGTGCTTATCCCAGGAAGAAGAGCTGGAGCGTTTGGAGCGGGAGTTTGCCATCCAGTCCCAGATTACAGAGGCAGCCAGGCGTCTTGCCAGCGATCCTCATGTGAGCAGCAAGAAGCTGAAGAAGCAGAGGAAGACTTCTTATCTGAATGCACTGAAGAAGCTCCAGGAAATTGAGAACTCTATCAACGAGTACCGAGTTCGCTCTGGCAAGAAGCCGACACAGAGGGCGTCTCTTATCATAGAAGGTATCAGACATTACAGGAAAATTGTATTTCTCATATCTCTTGTTAGTAAGCTTGAACATGTAGCTACAACACTGGGGGTTTCAAATAAGGCTTTAAAAGCTTTCTATTCTGCAATCATACAATCTTTAATCTTTTTCTTTTCTGTAGAAGCCAATATCGGTTCTGAGGACAGTTCATTATCCGATGCTCTTGTGTTGGATGATGGTAAGTGTCCATCCATATCCTTTTGCATGTTTCAGGCAGTTATTTCACGTCACTTGCTGTAACTTATTCTTTCAACCACTTTGTTTCAGATGATTCTCAAGTTACAGGTACCCCTACCTTTTCACCAGTAGCATCACCCCACAAGGGCCTCCCCCCTCGGCCACCATCTCACAGTCGACCCCCCCCACCACAGTCCTTGGACGGCCTGCGGCACCTGCACTACACGCGCTCTGATTACGATAAATCACCCATCAAGCCCAAGATGTGGAGTGAATCGTCACTGGATGAGCCTTATGAAAAAGTCAAGAAACGCTCCTCTCACTCAAGGTAAAAGAGCCACTG